>CM018697.1:24606126-24987001 GCA_009363875.1 Mikania micrantha
TGAAGTAGTACCAGTGTTCCCACTAGCTTCCCCCGTTATGTGACCAGAATTGTTACCGTGGCCCTGAATCCTATTTATCATCTCTGGGATGACATCTTTCAATTGGTTTGTCAGTTGACTGCTCAGAAGTGTTGCCAAAGCAATAGTAGAAGGATCGAGAGCTGGAGTAGCATTCGGGTTAGGAGGTGGATTAAGTGGAGGAGGAAGCGGTGGTGAATCTGGTGGTGAAGGTGTTGATGAATGAGGTGTTGAGTTTTGTGGAGTCGGTAGCGGAGTCGGTTGTCTTTTGGGCGGCATTCTGATCATAACCAAAAGAATATTGGTTAGTGCAGTGATCGAATGCACAAGACACAATGTGAACATAGATCCTATATTCTCTACATGAGGGCCCCTAAGTTATAGTCTAGGCCAAACCGTTTTAAGTAAATGACCTATTATTCTCTATAAACTTGAGCTCTGATACCAATCTGTCATACCCCGAACCGGCGGGACGGATCGACTTTCCCGTCGGGCGCAAGGTTCTCGGGGCGCAATATCGTGGGTGATAATCGGGATGATTAGATTGTTTTCATAGCATCAATGTTAAGAATAACTAAAGCACAATATAGCATTAAACTAGGATTACAAAGTTAAATTACAACTGTCAATGTTTGATAATTTAACTAAGTAAACCTATCAAAGAATCAAATGTTTACTATCTTGTAAATGTACAAGATATCAAAAATGATTCACAACAGTGAACAAAATTCGTGCTTCTCAAAATCTACTAGGTCCTCAAACTGGGCATCCTAGCATGCATTCCTGAGCCTTAGCTTAATCCTGTACGTCACCTGAGAAAACATGCAAGTAAACAAAGTCAACACGATGGTTGGTGAGTTCATATAATTTTAGTATTTGAAAAATAGATTTTGCAAACCTATTCGGTAAAACCTTAACCTCATTAACATCACCTGTAATAACCGATTCAGTATGCTTATATATAGGGCATACGAAAGGGTCGAGCCTACAACCAACCCAGACACCATCCCACCACATAATAAACCACACATGACATTGTTGGTAATGATAATTAAGCATTTTACCTACCATCCAATCCCATTCCCATCGTAGCTTTAGCATTTTTATTTGTAAGTTTAAACACGCATACAATGGCATCTGCAAGTCTAACTTTAAGAGTTACCTTTATGGACAACTGAACACCCCAAGGAATTCAGTATCAATCCATATCAGATTTAAATGTAATTAGCAACATCGGTATTTTGATAAAATATTTCTAAGATGACACAAAGTCAACTAAAGAAAACCAGAATCAGCCTAGTCACCCTATGGCAAGCACTGAGAGGCTGACGGTCTGTTCCTTCAAGTCCCGACTATGAAGAACACCCTATGGCAAGCACTGAGATGCCAAATCAGTATGTTCTACCATAGCCGATAGCTTTAGCATACAAGTTTATAGCATTCATATAGCATTGGTGTATCTTGTGCACTAATACTAGCTTCACAACCGGTAAGGCAAGCACTGAGAGACCAGACCGTTGTTTTAGTATGGCAAGCATATAAAGCATACAGAAGTTTATAGCATTCAAGCATATCAAGCATATATGTTCCTCAGAGTTTGAGTATTCAGCTTTATTACATAGTTCATAAAAGTATCTCAACCTGTTAATCTCTGCATTCTTGCATGTGAAAAGAATTCATAGTTTTAAGCAGTTAGTATGTATGTATGTAGCATTAACATGAAATCATTAGCCTTTAGCATTAGCATTAGTATTTTCCCCAAATCATTAGCATATAACCTCATCGTTAGCATTTAGCATTAACCCGTAGCATTAGTATATAGCATTAGCATTTAGCATTTAGTATCAACCCGTAGCATTAGCATTTAGCATCGATCCATAGTATTGGCATTTAGCATTTAGCATTAGCATTTAGCATTAGCATTTAGCATTAGCATTTAGCATCAATCAGTAGCATTTGCATATAGCATCATCATTAGCATTTGTTTTAAAAGCATTTATGAAACCTTTAAACACTTGTTTAAAAATGTATAACATGCTTCTCAGTCTCGAAGAAAATCAAAATAGTTTGAAAAGGGACAAATGAACTCATCTGCGTTGCTAAGTATAAGTTACCACAGATAATGCGCGCTCGTTGATTGTAGCTTAAGTATCTTCAACACCTGAGTTGTTTTAAGAGATTCGAATACGATAAGTCGTTATAATAGTCGCGAACTAGGGTTTCGGTCTCGGTGTGCAACTACGTGTCCTATGTTACTAATATGTCTTCTAAGATTTCATATAACTAGTCTAAGGCATTCCCCGTAAATAAAAATCGTCATCCCGTAAGACTTTGATTAAGTATTTGTAAAGTAATTTGTTCTAATTAAATCTTAAGTTAGAAATCGTTTTAAATTAATTTAAAATAGTCTATTATTGATTTCATTTAATTAAAATCACAATGAGTTTTAAGAAAATGATAGATTTGTTTGTTAGTCTTTAGTTAATCCAACTTGATTAACTCTAAGCCCAAGATTTAGTTTTAGCTTCCTTCGTTTCTCAAATCGTTCGTGTATACTACTTAGATAAGAAGGTCCAACGGAACCATCTAACTTAGTTGTATATAGCATGGCCTTTATTAAGTATCGGATGTTAACAAACTAACAACCACACTTAGTTAGGTTCTTTGATCCTTCGTACTTTATGCTTTGTGTTTGAAATCGTTAAAAATCCTTAATGTTGTTGCATGATTCCTTGTTTAACTTCAACCCCATTTGTTAGACAAAAGATATGTTTAACATGTGTTTAGGAATGTATGTATGTCTTAATTCTTAGCATAAACCACTTACAAGTTCATCACCTTTGTTTGCAAAGAATTGAGTTTGCTTATTATTAGGAAACCCTAATAGTTTTCCCATGTACACCCCTCCCATGCATAGGGTTTATGTGGATGTTCCCATGCACGCACATCCTCAACCCATGAAATTCATGTGTCCAACCCCTTAATTATAGTTGGTAGTTCACACCCCCATTAATCAACCAGGGCGAATGGCCATGGGCCGAACCTGGCTGGTGAAAATGGGAGGCTTGGTCGAATGTGGTTGATCGAATGAACATGGTGGCCGAATGTGGATAGCAGCGACAGAATGAGGGCGATCGAATGTGGCCTTTTGGCCTAAGCTAGCTGTTACATACAGTACCTGACCGGCCAGCAAGTCCGTACGATATGTGTATTTTCACTATTTACTGTGTGTAAATACATGTATGTGAACACTGTTTGTGATAACAGAATTCAGAATACAGTAAACGGTTGTACGTATTTAAGTAAAAACTGAAATACATTAAGTACAACAACTCACGATAAACAATAAGTTGTATGTATTTAGGTGAAAACCTAAGTACAGTTAATACAACGAATGCCGGGAAACAACAGTGTTCAAATAAACAACAAGAACAAGTCGGTTGCGATCTGATATCCATAGATGACAGGAATCAGATGGCCGATGATTCAGTATGAAAACAAAGTGAAAACAGGAAGTTTAGTTGAGTCCGTCAGTGAGGAAACACAATTCAAACACAATTGCAGTGTTATTTCAGAATAATGAACTGACAGTGTGTTTGCGTGGGTGACGATTCACACAAACATATCTGTGAGTTTAGAGTTTTGAAAAAATGACTGAAAAGTAGAAAACAAAAGTCGGAAAGCAAAATCATCGTCGTGTTCGTTCGGGTGACGATTCGAACGAATACGCGCGAAGGTGACGCGTTTCGACGAAACGAAAACGACACGAACGAAAATAAATTAAAGAAAAATAATAAATTACGTTTTACAATTTTCAAACTCATTAAGAATTAATTTAAATAAACTATTTTATTTAATACACGTAAAATACGCGCGTTACGTTACGGAAACCTAACGAAAACGCGAACCGAGCTACGAAAATGAACCCGAACACCCTCGGGGTATAAATACCCTTAAAGAGGTCATCTTCTTCATTTTTACACACACTCTCTCTCTCTAAAACCCTAATCCGGCCACCACTCTCTCTCTAACTTCTCTCTACCATATCTTCTTCAATACTCAACCAAATCACCCCCTCTTGGTGCCAAATCTAAGCTCTTACTATCCTCTACACGAAATTACAAGGGATCTGCCCTAAGAACCTCTTAATCGCAGGTAATCTGAGCTCAAATAGGGAGATTTTTAGGGTTTCGTGAACCCTATGTTCGAACCTTAACCTAGCCGGTTCTAGAACCATATCTTCGACCTTACCCTCTGAAAAACACACCCTTGCTTGTATCACCCTGTAAAAACCCCATTAACCTCGGTTGTGAGCTGGGTTGGAACCACCCTCCTCGGCCGTCACACAAGCCATCGAATGGGACACGGTCGAAAGGCCTAGGGTCGAATGGCCGGCCGCATGAGCCGACTGCCACCCATTCGACCACCAACTCATTTGATTGACATTCGTTCGGCAAAACCCAACTCACCTAGTCATTCGATCGGGCACATCACCATTCGGCCGAGAACCATACGCTAAGCTAACCCATTCGGCCAACCACCCTTCGTTCGCTACTACTCATTCGGCCGCCAGTTCATTCGGCAATTACCTCTCAAACGGTCAAGACAGTCGGCCCAAAAAGGCTTAGCCGGCCCAGCATGCAATCTGGCCCATGGCCATGTACTCGGCCCAACACCTTTGCTTGGCCCACCTGCTGGTTACAGCCCAAGTTATTTGGCCCATGATGGTTTGAAACCATGTAACCCAATAAGGCCTGCTAGTTCGGCCCAAAACAGATTTGTCCTAACCCCAAAGTTTTCAGCCCAAGTGAATTGATTAGGCCCATCGGACAGATATGGCCCATTCATTCGGCCCATATGTTTGTTTGGCTCACATAACGAACGATGTAACAAACACATTATGTTTATAACTTGTATAAGTTTAATTAACCTAAGATACTAAAAGGACGGTGGATTGTGGGAGTAAACTCCTTAAAACATAAAACACTAAACTTTTTGCAAGGTTTCGGCGTAGTTAATCATCAACTATGTAACAATTATTTCGAAAGGGACAAGGACACTAAGTGGGATCTTGGGCTATAAAATTTAAGTTTATACTTAGGTTAATATACTCAAATCCCGCTTAAACAAGTAACGAGCACATCATGATAAGGTGTGAGACTTTCAAGAACGAGTTAAAGCTAAACCCACAACATAGAAATATGTAATAAATAACGACATATAACAAATGAAACAGGGCCGAATGACGACCGAGACTTACGAGTGTTAGCCAAAGTTTGTGGCTAACACATACACAAACACAAAACTCTACAACTTATACTTACTAGTTACAAACTACGTGAAATCAATACAGGATCGTGAAAACAAACTCAAGTACAACAAAGAGCGCGTGCATTCTTGTTTAGACTTAGTCAACTACAACAACTACAAGGTGAGTTCATACGCCCCTTTCTAATCTTAACTAATTTTAAACTCTCGGGGCTGAGAAACATGCTTAACTTTTATTTATTTAAAAGTTTTATGGTAACGTATTGCTTACACTTTGATTAGATAATATTAATCGAATTATTATTATTTATCATTGTATGCATGCTTGTATGATCATGATATGACAGAGATAACTAAGATGAATATGATAATATAATTTCATAACTCATCGACACAATAGAATAACCTAGTTGTAAGATTATATCTCACAACACATAGTTATTCTTACAAGAACAAACATTGAGATGAAAATGATGACAAGGAACGAAACACATGAATAATGAGAAGATAACACATCTTTATGTCATTATTCAACACTAGAGTTGACTAAGTGTAATAAGTCAAGTGCTTATAACACCTAACTTATAACTCGGAACATATCACAAGATAACATGGAACGACTATCATCCACCACCTGAGTCGACTAAGTGTAGTAAGGCTAGCTCTTACAACAGCTGAGTGACAACATGGTGACTTTATGGAATAAAAAGGAATGATAACCATGATAATGTAACTTCATGATAACAACATCATTCACACAATTATTAACATAATTTAATAAGACAAGTTCTTATTTAACGTTCTTAATAATAACGAGAACATACGACAATGATGAAAGATGACACATCGATGAACACAATACAATTAATTGATATTGAACTGTTGTATTATATCATTTCAATCATGTGCCATGTACTCAGGTTGATCATGTAAGCCCCTTTTTGAATCGCTGACCAGTTAGTTTGACGTGACTAAACCGACGATAGCATAGTGGTACCATAGGTTTGACAAACCTCTAGCTTTTAGGGCTAGTATGTTGATCGTAATGAATCATTGGCCGGTAACGTATGACCGGTAACAGGGCGACACCAGTCAGGGTCTGGAAAGCGACACATGGTGATATTAATCTACAGGGATATTGTAATTAATCCAGCGGAATTCTATTGACTAGTAGGTTGAGAAATTGATCTTCTCTCATGTTCCACTACTCGTAATAGTTTCCGTTGAGGCCTACGGTAAGACAATGTGATAGAGGTAAATCGGATGCATTGCAATCTGATTACGTGAGGATTGCAATGGATTCCTTTTAGGCTCCATGCGCTTCAAGTTGAGAACAAATATCAATCGGTTAACTAACACTCTTATATTCTAAAAGTGATTAACAGTTAACCCCACAAGAAATAGAATAATAATAAGGATCAGATTAAACTAATCTATTTTCCTTAACACATTGGGAGTTTATCAATACTTCGGTTTGATAACTAAACCTCTCTTATTATATTATTCTACATATGATATAACAGATGAATACATATCGAACATGTTGAAAAGTTGGGAAATGGATATCTTTAGTTGTATCGCAAGTGGTGTGGAACTTGATTGAGCATGTGGTGGGATGGCATCTGGGCTTGACCCTTTCGTATGCCCTATATATAAGCATGCTTGATCAGGTGATACCCTACTTGTACATATAACTAAGGAGAGGCCATTGGGTGGAACAGGTGAATCAAACAGTACAAGTATCAAGTATAGCATTGTGACTGTGTGTATGAACAATTCAAGGATTTCAATTACTAATCTTATGAACTCACCAACCTAGTGTTGACTTTGTTTAAATGCATGTTTTCTCAGGTGACGAACAGGTTTAGTCACCAGATTTCAAGATCATAGCTAGTGGACTTTTAGAAGACTTAGCTACATTTTGTGTGATCATATTTTTGGAATGACAAAACGATGAATCATCTTTTGTAGATCTTGTACAGTTACAAGATATAAACACATTGATTCTTTTGGATAGATTTACTTGGTTAAATTATGAACGATACATTGTAATTTAACTTTATAATTCTATGTCATTGTCATGTTAGCATTTCTCATTTATATATCATGTGCTATGCAAACAATCTGATCATCTCGATTATCAAACGATATCGCGCCCCGGGAACTTTCCGCCCGGCTAGGGTAAGTCGATCCAGCCCGCCGGCTCGGGGTGTGACACTAGCTATTCGGCCGAAGGAGAAAGCCATTCGGCTAGCTGGGTGTCTCATTCGGCCCATGCGGCTTTGTGGTTTCAGCCCTCCCCAAATCCAGTTTTTTAAGCACAACCATGGTAACTCCTTTTTTCCTGCTTTATTCTAGGGTGTTGTGGTGATGTTTCCCTAAGGATCTTGGAAGATTTAACCGGTCTAGATGGTGGGTCGAACATGGGTTAGGAAAACCCTAAAATCGCAACAAAAGACTCGAATCTACCTCAAATCAGACGGTTTAAAGTTCAGATCTTCTGTACTTTTGAGTTCTACGTGTTGATGTGGTCGTTTAGACACCAAAATGGGTTAAAATGGTTAAGAAATGAGAGAGTTAGAGATGATGATTCTAGAGAGAGAGTATAGAGAGAGAAAGGGCCGAATTTTGAGAGAGAAAGAGGGTGTAATGGCTAGTTGGTGGTGGTTGTTGTGGCATTAAAAGCCATCTTAAATGGCTTTAGTTTACCCGGGTGTGTTCGGGTTCGTTTGGTTCTGCTCGGTTTCGCGTAACCGCGCCGTTTCTGTTTTGTTTTCACGACAATCATCTCGGTCTTTAAAGATAGAGTTTATTAAATTAATTTAGGATGTTATTCCTAGTAAATTAACTAAATATCTCTTGTTTATTTTAAATTTTCTGAAAACGTTTAAATTACAGTTTAAATCGAATCGTATAGTTGTCGCGCGTATTTGTTTGAATCGTCACCCGTACAAATACGACGATAACCACACTTTTCGATATGGTTTTCTAATTATTGGACATCATTCAGAATGTTAAACTTTCAGATGTATTCGTACAGATCGTCACCTATACGAATAATCCGTCCATTTATCATTCATGTAACGACGTCCGTTTTTGCTTTGTTTTGTTCAACCTCGCATACGTTTATACAAAATAGCATATTACAAGCATTCGTGTGTCAGTTCAGTGTTGTCTGTTGTGTTTCTGTCTGTTAAATTGTGAGATTTAATCAGATTTGAGAAACAATAGCTTAATAGTTTAGTGTCAAGCATCACAATGTTAATAGCATATAAGTAGTTCACATAGTTTATACATGAGTTACTATGCAAATTACTGTTCAGATCACTGTTCCGGCGACGTTTCCGGCACTGATGTTACAATTGAGTAGGGTTATCATCAGATGAATCATTTTCATGACCAATCTTGTGTATGTCCAAAGTTTCATCATACACAAGACTTGCTTTAGGCTTGCAGTGAGCCTTCACCATTGGAGTATAAGCAGATGGAGGTTCCATGTGATTGTATCCCACCCCAGTACCCTTCTTCTTTACCAACTCAGGTATCTCAGTCATTTTGAGAAGTTTCTCGAACTTCTCACCCTGACTAAGAAATTTGTCTTTGTATGACTCAGCCAATACAAGTTCTGTTTTAGCAGTTGTTAGTCTTTCCAAAAGATTGTTTATTTGACACTGTTTGTTAGTGTCTTCATGTTTCAAACTGGAGATTGTCTTTTCCAACTCCTCAATCTTTTCCTTATAATTTCTTTCAGCTTCAAAGAAATTTATTTTAACAACTTGTATTGACTCAAGCTCATCACAGACTTGAGCATTGAACCTTTTATAAGCATTTAATTTTTCAAGACATTTAGGGGTACACATGTCATCTATTACCTTGAATGTAGAGGTGGAGTCATTTGCCATCAGCGCATTGTTTGAGGTAGATGCTTCCTCAGCTTGAAAGCTCCGGTCAAAGAAGTCATGTTGCTCTGCAATGTTTGCATTGTTAAACTGTATTGATGCTTTAGATGTTTTGTAACTTGTCTGAGTTGAGGTTGATGGCTGAGAGCTTGGAGACTTGCATTCTCTAGCGAAATGACCCAGTTGCTGACAATTATAACATTTGAGCTTGGATTTATCTAGACCAAACCCAATCTTCATGTTGTGCTTCTTGAATTGTCTTCCAGGTCTTTGGTATAACTTCTTTGCCCGGTAGGAGATCATGGCCATCTGGTAGTTGATGTCCATTTCTTCAAGATCATCTGTAGGAATCCCATCTAGATCTTCTTGGCACAGATGAAAGTAGTTTCTTTCTTTAGCCATGAATGCTCCCTGACCAGTGGTGAGCAGTGGGGTTGTACTAGCAAATGGATTTGAGTGTGATGAAGATGGTGTTGGTGTTTCTGGGAAGGTGATGATAGGTGTGGAGTTTGAATGGTGTAACATCTGTGCCGGAAACGTCGCCGGAACAGTAAGCTGAACAGTAAACACACAGTAACTCAGGTACAAACTACGTAAACTATTGTATGCTACTAATATCATGATGTTTGATATTAAACTATTATGCTAGTGCTTTTGTAATCTGATTAAACTTAACAGTTTAACAGTTAGAAACACGTCAGACAACACAGTGTTGAAACATAGATACTGGAATTTATGCTATAGTGTATAAACGTATGCGAGGATAAACAAAACAAACACATAACGGTTATTGTTACAGAATGCTAAACCGACGAGTTATTCGTATAGGTGACGATCTGTACGAATGATTCTGATAGTTTAACGTTCTGAAATAATGACTGAACAGTAGAAAACAAGAATCAGAAAGCCAAACTATCGACGTGTTCGTTCGAATGACGATTCGAACGAATGCGTGTGATGGCGACGCGTTCTGACGAAACGAAAACAAACACGAAAAATGATACGAACGGTAATAACTTTAAGGAAATAAAATATTTCCTATTTTACAATTTTGAAACTCATCATAAATGAAATTAAAAGAAACTATTTTAGTAAATCGCGAGCAAAACTATTTAAATGCGTAAAAATAGTATAATTCGATAAATAAATAAATACAACGATATTTAAAATGATTTCTAACAATAATTGTATTTTCAAACATCATAAATTAATCCTTTTATTTAGAAACCGTAAACATGCGCGTTACGTTCCGGAAATGAAACGAAAACGCGAATCGAGCAACCGAAACGAACCCGAAACCTCTCGGGGTATAAATACCCTAAATGAGGGTATTTTCCTCATTTTCTCTTCTTCTTCTCTCTTCCAAAACCCTAATCCCGAAATTTACCTCCCACCACCATTTTTGAAGCTTCAACTCATCATATCTTCCTCAAAACTCAATGAAATTGAGTGGTTCTTGAACCCAAACAAAGATCTCGACCCCCTCCACACGAAAGTACAACCGATCTGGGTTGGAAACCATCTGAAACGAGGTAATCAGTGAAAGAAAGTAGCGAAAAATAGGGTTTTCTACCCTTCTACTTCACATCTTGTTCAAAACCGGTTTTAAGACCCACTCTTCGACCCTTAACACTTTGCAAACACCTCCTAGTCTATGACCATCATGGAACACTCCCACTCAGCTCGACTAGACCCTAGTTCGAACAACCTACGCGACCAAGAACAGTGGTTGGTCGAATGGCCCTTGGCCGAAAGGTTTAAGGCCGAATGGCCACCCATTCGCCTGTTGCCTCTCCTTCGCCACCTCCATTCGACCCCTCTCATTCGCCGATCAGATGGTCATTCGACCTAACCTTCACTCTCTCGGTCGTGCAAGTTCATACTCCAGCTATTCGATCTACTGCTCATTCGCCAATGCACTCCCTCATTCGGCAATTACAATTCAGTCGGCCATGTTCATTCGGTCAAGGTGATTAGGCCAGCCACCTTCTCCATTCGACACCCATTCGGCGGTTGAGCTATTCGACCCCATCGGATACATTCGGCCAAGCACTGCTTTATTCAAGATCTTCTATTCGGCCGATTTCATTGTTGTGGCCCAAATCAATAACCCAATAACATTAAACCTATGACTACTAGCTGGCCCAATAGCTTTAAGGCAGGCCCACAGGGCTGTGCAAAGTTATGTAATTCAACCAGCTCAACAGTTGGCCCAAGACCTGCTATCCTGGCCCAACACATTCCGTGGCCCATCATCCGGCCCAGTACAGTTTGGCCGAGGCCCACCTTGTTTCGGCCCACCATCTAACCTGTTGGCCTACGGCCCAACATGTGATCTGGCCCTTTAACCATGCTCCAGACCCAACAGAATTCTTTGGCCCAAGAGCTTTTACTTGGCCCAATAATTTTCAGTAGGCCAACATGTTCTAATAAACCCACTGTTTGGCCCAAGTTTAACCCACAATTGGCCTATGGCCATCGGTTTGGCCCAGTAACCGCCTCGGCCCAACTCCGATTGATTCGGCCCAAATGCAAATTGGTTTGGCCCATGGGAAAGATTCGATTCGTATTAACTAAAAAATATGTGCTTTCAAAAGTCTGCTAGGTACTCTAGTTGGGCTATCTAGCATGCAATCCTGAGCCTTAGCTTATACCTGTGCATCACCTGAGAAAGCATGTAAGAAAACAAAGTCAACACAATGGTTGGTGAGTTCATGTAGTTTATAAGTTTAAATAGCTTTAACAAAACTCCTTTCGGTAAAACCTTAATCTCATTAACTCCACATGTAATATCCAAATCGGTATGCTTATATATAGGGCATACCCCTGAGTCGAGCCTACAACCTGCCCAGACGCCATCCCACCACATACTAATCCGCATATGACACTGTTGTTAATAATAATTAAGCCTTTTACCTACCCTTCAATCTCGTTTCCCCATCATAGTTTAAGCATTTTGTTTGTAAGTTTACCCATAGCATCCGTGAGTTTAGCTTGAGAGTCCAGAATAGACAACTGAATACCCGAAGGAATCCAGTATCAATCCATACCAGAACTAGGTGTCATTAACAACTTAGGGGGAGATAGAGGATTCCCATGATGACACAAAGTCAACTAAGGGTCACCAATATCGTCCTAGTTACTAATCACCTGAGTAAGTAGTTGTGGGAAACACTGCATGGCAAGCACTGAGAGGCCATTAGTCAGTTTCCTCGTTTCAGACCATGAAGGACACCCTATGGCAAGCACTGAGAGACCATAGTAGGTGCCTTCTAGTCCCGACTATAAGAACACATGAGGGCAAGCACTGAGAGACCAACTATTGTTATTCAAGTCCCGACCAGGAAGAACACATGAAGGCAAGCACTGAGAGACCAACTATTGTTCTTCCATAGCCAATAGTTTTAGCATACAAGTTTATAGCATTCAAATAGTCCAGCATTTACGTAACTTGTGCACAAGTACTAGCTTCACAACCGGTAAGGCAAGCACTGAGAGGCCAAACCGTTGTTTTAGCATGGCAAGCATATAGCATTCAAGAGTTTATAGCATCCGTAGCTTCAAGTATTCAATATGTATGTATGTATGTATGTACGTATGTATGTATGTATGTAGCATCCTCATAGCATCATAGCATCATTAGTATTTAGTGTTAACATTAGCATCTAGCATAAACCCATAGCATTAGCATGTAGCATAACCCCGTAGCATTAGCATTAGCATTTAGCATAACCCGTAGCATTTACATTTAGCATAACTCATAGTATTAGAATTTAGATAACCCGTAGTATTAGCATTTGGCATAACTCGTAGCATTAGTTTATAGCATCAACCAGTAGCATTAGCATTTAGCATAACCCGTAGCATCCGCATTCACAATAGCATCATCAGATAGTAAATACCCTTAGCACTTGGTATTAACACATAGCTTTAGTATTAGAAAGTTAGCTTATGCCTTTAGCACTTGGCATAATCATGTAGCATTAGTATTAATAGTGAACTTATGCCTTTAGCACTTGGCATAATCATGTAGCATTAACATCTGTATATAAGAATCGTATAAAAGCATTTTGTTAAATTTAAAACATTTGTTTTAAAATATATAACATGCTTCTCAGTCCCGGTTTAAAATCAAAATAATTTGAAAAGGGACAATGAACTCACATTGTAGTTGTTGTAGTTGACTTAGCCTAGAACAAGAATGCATGCGCTCTTTGTTGTAATTGATATTGTTCTCACGATCCTGTATTGATTTCACGTTGTTCATAACTTGTAAGTATAATTTGTATGTGTTTGAGTGTGTGTATGTGTTAGCCTTACAATTGGCCAACACTCATGGGTCTTGGTCATGATTTGGCCTTGGCTCAATTGTTGTAGATTTTTCTAACACTTAACTAATTTAAGTTAAGCTTAGTAATTAGTATTATTGACCTTATGTCTTTATGTTGGTGTTTGAGTTTGACTCGCTCTTGAAATCTCAAAACTTGATCATTATGTACCCATTGTTTGTAATGATAGGTTTTCCTATAAACCAACCCAAACCATATGTATGGCTTGGTCATATGATTTAGAATCCTACATGTTATCCTTGTTAGTCTTGAAACATGGTTATATGGTTAGTCAATAACTATGTCCCTATTTTATAAAAGTAAGGTTTTAAACTTTTTAAGTTCATTAACCCAAACGCCCATCACCTTTGTAGTATTAGTTGCTCATTATCAATTTCTCATGCAAAGTCTCCATTTAAGTTATTAGTGAAAGCCTTTGTTTACTCTTTAGTTAATCGAATCGAATCTTTCCCATGGGCCAAACCAATTTGCATTTGGGCCGAATCAATCGGAGTTGGGCCGAGGCGGTTACTGGGCCAAACCGATGGCCATAGGCCAATTGTGGGGTAAACTTGGGCCAAACAGTGGGTTTATTAGAACATGTTGGCCTACTGAAAATTATTGGGCCAAGTAAAAGCTCTTGGGCCAAAGAATTCTGTTGGGTCTGGAGCATGGTTAAAGGGCCAGATCACATGTTGGGCCGTAGGCCAACAGGTTAGATGGTGGGCCGAAACAAGGTGGGCCTCGGCCAAACTGTACTGGGCCGGATGATGGGCCACGGAATGTGTTGGGCCAGGATAGCAGGTCTTGGGCCCACTGTTGAGCTGGTTGAATTACATAACTTTGCACAGCCCTGTGGGCCTGCCTTAAAGCTATTGGGCCAGCTAGTAGTCATAGGTTTAATGTTATTGGGTTATTGATTTGGGCCACAACAATGAAATCAGCCGAATAGAAGATCTTGAATAAAGCAGTGCTTGGCCGAATGTATCTGATGGGGTCGAATAGCTCAACCGCCGAATCGGTGTCGAATGGAGAAGGTGGCTGGCCAAATCACCTTGACCGAATGAACATGGCTGACTGAATTGTAATTGCCAAATGAAGGAGTGCATTGGCGAATGAGCAGCAGATCGAATGGCTGGAGTATGAGCTTGCTCGACCGAGAAAGTGAAGGTTAGGTCGAATGAACATCTGATCGGCGAATGAGAGGGGTCGAATGGAGGTGGCGAAGGAGAGGCAACCAACGAATGGGTGGCCATTCGGCCTTAAACCTTTCGGCCAAGGGCCATTCGGCCAACCACTGTTCTAGGTCACCTAGGTTGTTCGAACTAGGGTCTAGTCGAGCTGAGTGGGAGTGTTCCATGATGGTCATAGACTAGGAGGTGTTTGCAAAGTCTAAGGGTCGAAGAGTGGGTCTTAAAACCGGTTTTGAACAAGATGTGAAGTAAAAGGGTAGAAAACCCTATTTTTCGCTACTTTCTTTCACTGATTACCTCGTTTCAGATGGTTTCCATCCCATATCGGTTGTACTTTCGTGTGGAGGGGGTCGAGATCTTCGTTTGGGTTCAAGAACCACTCAATTTCATTGAGTTTTGAGGAAGATATGATGACTTGAAGCTTCAAAAATGGTGGTGGGAGGTAAATTTCGGGATTAGGGTTTTGGAAGAGAGAAGAAGAAGAGAAAATGAGGAAAATACCCTCATTTAGGGTATTTATACCCCGAGAGGTTTCGGGTTCGTTTCGGTTGCTCGATTCGCGTTTTCGTTTCATTTCCAGAACGTAACGCGCATGTTTACGGTTTCTAAATAAAAGGATTCATTTATGATGTTTGAAAATACAATTATTGTTAGAAATCATTTTAAATATCGTTGTATTTATTTATTTATCGAATTATACTATTTTTACGCGTTTAAATAGTTTTGTTCGCGATTTACTAAAACAGTTTCTTTTAATTTCATTTATGATGAGTTTCAAAATTGTAAAATAGGAAATATTTTATTTCCTTAAAGTTATTACCGTTCGTATCGTTTTTCGTGTTTGTTTTCGTTTCTTCAGAACGCGTCGACATCGCGCGCATTCGTTCGAATCGTCATTCGAACGAACACGTCGATAGTTTGGCTTTCTGATTCTTGTTTTTTACTGTTCAGTCATTATTTCAGAACGTTAAACTATCAGAATCATTCGTACAGATCGTCACCTATACGTATAACTCATCGGTTTAGCATTCTGTAACAATAACCGTTATGTGTTTGTTTTGTTTATCCTCGCATACGTTTATACACTATAGCATAAATTCCAGTACCTATGTTTCAACACTGTGTTGTCTGACGTGTTTCTAACTGTTAAACTGTTAAGTTTAATCAGATTACAGAAGCACTAGCATAATAGTTTAATATCAAACATCATGATATTAGTAGCATACAATAGTTTACGTAGTTTGTACCTGAGTTACTGTGTGTTTACTGTTCAGCTTACTGTTCCGGCGACGTTTTCGGCACAGATGTTACAGTCTCCCTTGTTAGAGAAATTTCATCCCGAAATTTAAGCATTGCTATCGGGTACGGCTTCCTCTGCGAACAGTTGGGGATACTTGAGCTTCATGCTATCTTCGCGTTCCCAAGTAAAATCGGGTCCGTGCTTTGAGTTCCAACGAACCTTGATGATCGAAATACGGCATCGACTCAGTTTCTTAACTTTGCGATCCATAATCTCCAAAGGTTCCTCGACAAAACGTAAATGTTCATCCAATTGAATTTCTTCAACCGGTATGATAAGAGTTTCTTCGGCAAGGCATTTCTTCAAGTTTGAGACGTGAAACACGTCGCGTACACCACTAAGTTCATCTGGTAATCTTAGCCTGTACGCTACAGGACCAATACGTTCAAAAATCTCGAACGGTCCCACGTATCGTGGTGTTAGTTTACCTTTTTTGCAAAACGAACTACACATTTCCATGGGGATACCTTTAACATGACACGGTCTCCCACTTGGAATTCCAACGGCTTGCGCCGTTTATCGACATAGCTCTTTTGTCTGCTTCGTATTGCTTGTAGCCTTTGTTGTATCTGAGAAATTTTGTCTGTAGTTTCTTGAATAAGTTTTGGTCCGATGATACGATTATCTCCCACTTCCGACCAACAGATCGGCGATCGACATTTGCGACCATAGAGAGCTTCGAACGGTGCACATCCGATGCTACTATGATAGCTGTTGTTGTAGGAGAATTCGATTAGTGGTAAATGAGAATCCCAATTACCACCGAAGTCTAGAACACAAGTTCTTAACATGTTCTCTAGGGTTTGTATAGTACGTTCGCTTTGACCATCCGTTTGGGGATGATAAGCTGTACTCAAGTTTAATTGTGTCCCCAGAGATTTCTACAATGACTGCTAGAACCTTGATGTAAATCTGCTATCACGATCTGAAATGATAGACAAAGGCACACCATGGCATACCACTATCTCGTTGATGTAAAGCTTCGCTAGTTTGTCCATCGTGTAAGTTTCTCGCATTGGTAAGAAATGAGCAGATTTGGTTAATCGATCAACGATAACCCATATAGTATCATGTCCACTGGAAGTGCGGGGTAGCTTGGTAACAAAGTCCATAGCTATCTGTTCCCACTTCCAAAGTGGAATTTCAGGCTGTTCCAGTAAACCTGACTGTTTCTGGTGTTCCGCCTTTACTTTAGCACACGTGAGACATCGACCAACGTACTCGGCTATGTCTTTCTTCATGCCCGGCCACCAATAATATGCACGTAAGTCTTGATACATTTTATCAGCACCGGGATGCACGGAGTACTTGGTCTTGCGTGCTTCATCAAATATAAGCTTCCTTAACTCATCTACTGCAGGAATCCATACACGATCCTTGAAGTAAACAAGTCCATCAGGTTTCGTTTCCAAATGTTTCTACACTCCGCAATCAAGTTCTTTCTCCAGGTTTTCACGTTCAACAACCTCTTGTTGTGCTTGCACAATGTTGTCGTGTAAGCTTGTCTGCACAGTCATTCCCATTGCTCTGACTCGCAAGGGTTTGACTCGTTCCTTCCGACTCAAGGCATCAGCTACAACGTTTGCCTTGCCCGGATGGTACTTGATTACTCAGTCGTAATCATTCAGAAGTTCAACCCAACGTCGCTGTCGCATGTTGAGTTCCTTCTGATCAAAAATGTGTTGCAGACTCTTGCGATCAGTGAATATGGTACACTTGGTGCCATATAAGTAATGTCTCCATATCTTCAAGGCAAATATCACAGCTCCCAGTTCCAGATCATGAGTAGTGTAATTCTTCTCATGAATCTTCAGTTGTCTCGAAGCATAAGCAATAAATTTGTCTCGCTGCATAAGTACACAGCCAAGTCCCTGATGGGATGCATCACAATACACAACAAAGTCATCACAACCGTCTGGGAGAGATAAGATCGGAGCATCGCATAGCTTTTGCTTTAAAGTCTGAAAGGCTTCTTCTTGATTTTGTTCCCAAACAAACGGTTCGCTTTTCTGTGTTAGCTTTGTGAGTGGCAGGGCTATCTTAGAAAAGTTTGAGATAAACCTTCTGTAATAGCCTGCTAAGCCTAGAAAGGAACGTATCTCCGTCGGTGTCTTCGGAGTATCCCAGTCTTTAATTGCCTCAATCTTGGCAGGGTCAACATGTATTCCCTCACTGATAACTACGTGTCCTAGGAATTGAACTTCTCTTAGCCAAAATTCACACTTAGAAAATTTGGCATAGAGCTTCTCTTCCTTTAACAGTTTCAAGATCATTCTGGGTTGTTGCTTGTGTTCGGCTTTGCTTTTAAAATAGATCAATATGTCATCAATGAAGACAATAACAAATTGATCTAAGTACGGCTTACACACACGGTTCATGTGACACCCGGCAATTTCAGGTAAATTGCAACTCTTATATTCTTCACATTTCACATTCATACTTGTTGCATTTCATTTAATTATGTTTAATTAGATGAGTCGAACACAAACAACTACGAAACGATAGTTCGTGAAACTATCGAGTCGTACATTGCACATTGGTTTTGGAAACCAAGTGTGGCAACCACAACACTAACACGAAACAATAATTCGGGGAATTATTGAATTGTGCATCACACGTTGATTTGGATTAATCAAGCGTGCAAACACTTCGCTAGACACAAACACAAACTATCGAAGATAATTCGAGGAATTATCGAAACACACACACGAGTCTCATGAACGTTGGTGATCAATCAAACTTATATGCTACTTGTATTTATGTGCTTGAACGAGCGTTAGATGCTTTGGATAAATGTTAGAAATTGAATACGAGCGAAATCGTATCAACGAAATCGAAAAACAAGGAAATAGACCCGTCGCGGTACGCAGAGATCCCCTGGCGAAAGTCTCCGCGGCACGCGAAGAAAACCAGGAGTCGAGACTCCCGAATCCTATCGTGGTACGCGGAAAAGGATTTTGATCGGCCTCCGCGGTACGCGAAGGCCATGCAGATCAAAATTTCTTTATAATCAACCCCAACTCATTTCAGTCGGTTTCCTTGCGACTTCATCGAGGTCCTTCACCAAATTCTGACCTAAACCCACTGAAATTCACTCTCAAACTATCTAGAATCACTTGGAGGCTATTCTTGGTGATTTGGAAGACATTGGAGCTTGAAGAAGGTGTTAGAAGCCATCAAGAAGCTTGGAGCAACCACCAACCCACTGGAACTTCATCATCAGTAGCCATCTACACTGAATCTAAGCTCCTAAGGTAGTTTTATATGCTTATCCTTAGTTAGATCACACATGCAATGGGTGAAAACCCACATGCAACTCCATGTGACCATTGTGCACGATTTTGTTGGTAATTTGTTGAGTAGATGCTATAGATTTACTGAATTAGTGTTTAGACATGTTAGATTTGAGTTGTGTTGAGTTATTGGTTGATTTGGTATTGATTTGGTGCACTTGCCATAAAAGGAAACTTTTATGTTGCAAGTCTTGGATTTGAAATGATCTAGACATGTTAGACATGTCTAGATGTTGTTAAATGTATATTGGAGTGTTTAGAAACACATTGGGATATTTGATTTTGTCAAAATCATGGTTTTATAGAAACTTACTAAAAATGGAAACTTTTATAAACCAAAAGAGGGCTTTTGATGTTTTTGAAAGATTTGATGAACTTTGATTCTTGAAATATGTTTAAAAATGATTTCTAAACACATTGGAAACTTCGTTTTGTGAAAACGAGCTTTTAAACGGATACTTTCCAAATAAGGAAACTTTATTTGGGCAAAACGGCATAAATGGTGATTTATGCGCAAACGACATGTTTTAAGAGTTTAAACGTGTTTTATAAACATATTGGAAGTCATTAGTTTTATGAAATGGGATTTCATAACCACACTTTCCTAAATTGGAAACTTTCTAAAAATGGTAACTTATGTGATTAGAGTCATAGGATGCATTTTGGTGTCTTATGTGCATCAAGGTACATAAACACAACAATCGTGTCACCAACGATTCGTCGAGTCTCACTAGTTAACACATGCACTCGGTTGAGCACACCGACACATGGATTTGTATGGGATACAACACAACACAGAACACATACTCACACCTATATGGTTATAGGTGCCTACTAGCAGGATTGCTAGCTTTCGCAGACGCGAACCCACAATCACACCGGAACTGCTTAACAGGTGAGTTCACAGCCCCTTTTTTTTACATTTTCTACCTTTGGGGGAGAGAACATTGCATACAACTGTTTTTGAACAACATACAAACTTTTTGGTTACATTTGTACATGTTAATGTCATATATGCATATGTGCGGCATTCATCCACAAAACTGATAAGTCCTCATTAAACACACCTCGAACCGTTAATAGCGCGTTGCGCTTAGCGTGGTAATTCTGAATAGTACTATTTGGGCCTGACAAGCCCCGCTGTTGCGAGCCGAATGGCTACCCCGACTGGAGGTCGGAACAGTGCATAATTGACCAAACAACATTTGCCATATCTTGGATGGGTATGATGGGAGGCAGCATGTTAGCTTCGGTTGCGAACCCGCATATGATATAACACATATTGACTAGCTATCAATTGATATTGCATTGTATTGAAATGTAGACCTGCAAAACATTTACTTTAAACATTTGATGTTTACTGCTGATTACAAACCTGTGCTCTCACCAACCTTTGTGTTGACCTTTTTACTCGCATGTTTTCTCAGGTAATTAAGGCACGCGCACTAGGAATAGGATGCTAGGCCGGAGTCGCATGCATCTGTTTAAGTGTCTTAGTTTACTAAACATTGATTATCATTTGATATGTTGTGTAATGTTAATCACCTTTAATCGCTTCCGCAAACACTAAACTTGTGATGTTTTGAAAACTGTTTTAATTTAACGCTTCCGCAAACTATGTATGATTAAACCGTTTTGTCAACTTATACTTTACTTCCGCAACTCTGATATTATTAAACTGTTTTATCCAAAATACTGGATGTACGTACGAAATCAGACATATAGGTCTCGCATGTTGTGTGACCGGAGACAGCGATCCTGACAATCTGCCCTCGTTCGCACCCGGGAAGGGACGGGATTTCTCGGGGTGCGACAGTTCATGAGATCCATGAAAACCGCAGGTGCATTCGTCAAACCAAAAGGCATCACCATAAACTCGTAATGCCCGTATCTGGTACGAAACGCCGTCTTTAGTATGTCTTCGTCTTGTACTCTTAGCTGGTGATATCCTGACCGTAAGTCAATCTTCGAAAAATGTTGTGCTCCTTGTAATTGGTCAAACAAATCATCAATCCTCGGTAATGGATATCGATTCTTGATGGTTAGTTTATTTAGTTCTCTGTAGTCTATGCACATCCGAAAAGATCCATCCTTCTTCTTCACGAACAAAACCGGAGCTCCCCAAGGTGAGTAGCTCGGTCGGATGAAACCTTTATCAAGCAACTCCTGTAGTTGGTTCGACAATTCCTGCATCTCTGAAGGTGCTAACCTGTAAGGAGATTTAGCAACAGGTGTTGCTCCAGGAATCAAGTCAATACGAAACTCTACCGGTCGCACAGGTGGCAAGCCTGGTAGATCGTCAGGAAATACTTCAGGGTATTCCTTTACTATCGGCACGTCTTGAATTGTCTTCTTGTCTTTCTGTTTCTCCACCACATGAGCCAAGAAAGCTACACACTTCTTCTGTAGACACTTACGCACCTTGACGCAAGATATGATTTTGACACTATGCTTTGCTTGGTCCCCACGTACTTCCAATACATGATCATTCGTCACTGGAATCCGAAGTAGCTTTTCAGAACAGATGACTTCGACTCTATTGAGTGATAGCCAATCCATTCCCACAATGATGTCGAAACTGTCCAACTCCATCGGTAACAAGTCGATGGTAAATGTGTGATCTGTGAGTGTAAGTGGGGAGTTCCTAAGTATAGTGCTAACTGTAACTTTCTTTCCGTTCGCTACTTCGATAATGTATGGGGAATCTAAAGTTTCCTCAGTAAGGCTAAGTTGGCGTGCAAAATCAGATGAAATAAAACTCTTATCTGCACCAGTGTCAAATAAAATAGATGCATAAGAGTCATGTATAAGAAATGTACCAGTGACCATGTTAGGGTCTTGGCGTGCTGCATTGGCTCCAATCACAAAATCCCTTCCACGTGGTGCTTGGGCTCCCTGTTGCACTCTCTTTGGACACTCTCTGGAGAAATGGCCTAGTTCTCCACAGTTATAACATCCCCTGTTGTTGTTGTTGAAATTGCCAGGCCTTGGTGGTGGAGGAAGTGCTACAGCAGCATTGTTTGCAGTTCGAGTTGCCGGAGCACGGCATTGTTGAGCCCGGTGACCTAGTCGAACACAGTTGTTGCATTTTCGGCATTGCGCCATAGCAAGATGATGAAATTTGCATCGTGCACACTGAGGATGCAATCCCACATAGTTTTTGGGTGCAACCTGAGCAGGTGCTGCAGTAACTTGTTGCAGTGGAGTGGCCATCGCATAGTTCTTAACAACCTTTTGCTTTTTCTTTTGGTGATACTCGGGCTTCTTTGAAGTTGTTTCCTTAGCTTTTCCCGAGTCCTCTTTCAGAACTCCTGACTTTACCATCACTCCAGTAAGTTTAGCTGAAAGGGAGATGGCTGACTCCAGTGTAGCAGGATACGCAGCCAACACAATGCTTTGAATGCAGGAGGGTAATCTTGCTACATATCGATCAATCAGCTTTTCCAGTGTTGGCACCATCTCTGGAACCAAAGCTACTAATTCATGGTAGCGTGTGGTGAAAGTCATGTGGTCGGATCCCTTCATCACGTGATTCGAGAGCTCAATCTCCAGCTGTTGCAGTTCGTGTTTTGGACAGAACTCGTTCCTCAGAAGGAGTTTAAATTCTGTCCAGGGCATTGCCATTGCTTCATCTCTTCCCTTAGCCTGATCTGAGCATTCCACCATGTCAACGCTCGCTTGCTAAATGACCCGGTTGCGAAGCGAACTTTATAGTGTTCTGGACAACTGTTATGTCCAGAGTGTTCTCCATCTTCTCCAGCCATTGGATTAGTCCAACGGCTCCTTCAGCACCAGTGAAGCTTGGTGGCTTGCATCCTACAAAGGATTTGTAAGAACAGTCTGAAGTGTGGCTAGTGTTTCCACTAGCTTCTCCCATAGTGTGGCCAGAGTTGTTGCCATGACTCTGGATCCGGTTGATCATTTCTGGAATGACATCTTTCAGTTGACTCGTAAGTTGAGTACTCAGCAGTGTCGCCAAGGCGATAGTAGCAGGATCAATAACTGGAGTTGTGCTCGGGCCTGCCTGAGTAGTGTGTGGAGGAGGAGGAAGAGGAGGAGGAGGTGGCGGTGGTGAATCTGGTGGTGATGGTGTCGATGAGTGTGGGGCAGAAGTCTGAGTAGTAGGCACTGGGGTCGGTTGTCTTCTAGGCGGCATTCTGATCATAACCAAAAAGGAATTGGTTAGTGCAGTGATTGAATGCTGAAGACAAATGCAAACATAAATCCTAAGTTCTCTACATGAGGGTCCCTAAGTTATAGTCTAGGCCAAACCATTTAAGTGTATGACCTATTATTCTCTATAACCTTGAGCTCTGATACCAATCTGTCACACCCCGAGCCGGCGGGGTTGGATCGGAGTCCCCATCGGGCGGAAGGTTCCCGGGGCGTGATATCGTGAGTGATAATCGGGTTGATCAGATTGTTTGCATAGCATCAATGTTAAGAACATCTAAAGCACAATTAGCATTAAACTAGGATTACAAAGTTAAATTACAATATCAATGTTTGATAATTTAACTAAGTAAACCTATCCAAAAGAATCAAATGTTTCTATCTTGTATCTGTACAAGATATCAAAAGAGATTCGTATTAACTACAAAAGATGTGCTTTCAAAAGTCTGCTAGGTCCTCTAGTTGGGCTGTCTAGCATGCAATCCTGAGCCTTAGCTTATACCTGTGCATCACCTGAGAAAGCATGTAAGAAAACAAAGTCAACACAATGGTTGGTGAGTTCATGTAGTTTATAAGTTTAAATAGCTTTAACAAAACTCCTTTCGGTAAAACCTTAATCTCATTAACTCCACATGTAATATCCAAATCGGTATGCTTATATATAGGGCATACCCCTGAGTCGAGCCTACAACCCGCCCAGACGCCATCCCACCACATACTAATCCGCATATGACACTGTTGTTAATAATAATTATCCCACCACATACTATGGGTAAACTTACAAACAAAATGCTTAAATATGATGGGAAAACGAGATAGAAGGGTAGGTAAAAGGCTTAATTATTATTAACAACAGTGTCATATGCGGATTAGTATGTGGTGGGATGGCGTCTGGGCGGGTTGTAGGCTCGACTCAGGGGTATGCCCTATATATAAGCATACCGATTTGGATATTACATGTGGAGTTAATGAGATTAAGGTTTTACCGAAAGGAGTTTTGTTAAAGCTATTTAAACTTATAAACTACATGAACTCACCAACCATTGTGTTGACTTTGTTTTCTTACATGCTTTCTCAGGTGATGCACAGGTATAAGCTAAGGCTCAGGATTGCATGCTAGGCAGCCCAACTAGAGGACCTAGCAGACTTTTGAAAGCACATCTTTTGTAGTTAATACGAATCTCTTTTGATATCTTGTACAGATACAAGATAGAAACATTTGATTCTTTTGGATAGGTTTACTTAGTTAAATTATCAAACATTGACATTGTAATTTAACTTTGTAATCCTAGTTTAATGCTAATTGTGCTTTAGATGTTCTTAACATTGATGCTATGCAAACAATCTGATCAACCCGATTATCACTCACGATATCACGCCCCAGGAACCTTCCGCCTGACGGGGACTCCGATCCAATCCCGCCAGCTCGGGGTGTGACAAATGGTATATAGGATGATAGTGCTGAAATGGAGGATTGTGAATGGGAGCATACAAAGCAGCTAAACCTAAAGGGACCGAGGTTGTTTGGTTAGGTTCTTGAGCATCAATCTCTATTTGGTATACACTTAGTATACCAAAGAGTTCTCCTAACTTCATGGTTCTAAGATTTTATGTTCTTCTAATGGTAACAGAATAAATATTCCACACATATGGAAGAGATCTTAGAAACTTCCTTATCACATCCTGATTTTCCATCTATACACCTGCAGCTGTCAATTCATCAACAAGTTGAACATACCCTAGATATTGAGAAGCCATCTTTTCATTGTTCTCTTGACATAAGTTTTCAAACTTTTGCTTCAGCATGTCTTTCTTGTTTCCCTTCACATCGTCAGACCCTTCATACATTTGCTGTAAAGAGTTCCACAACACTTTAGCAGATTTGCATTTCTTGAATGCATGTATGATAGATTTTGAAATAGACATTTGAATCAGCCATAGTGCCTTTGAGTCAACCTTTGTCTTCTTGTAGTCCTCGTCTGAGTAGAGAGATAGATCTTTTGGCACAACTGCTCCACCATCACCAGTAGCAGCAACTGTTGGAATGAATGGTCCTTCTAGAACTAATTTCCAAAGTTTGAAGTCTTGGTTCTTGATGAAACCTTCCATTCTAACCTTGCAAGTGTCATAGTCTTCTGGTGTAAACATGGGGGGTTTGTTGAGAGTGCCATTTTGAGTGTCATGCTTGTTCATGGTAGTCATTTTGATAAGCAAATTTTGAGCAATGAGTAGTAGAATAAAACAACTGATAACTTAAGTATGGTTAGTTGCTTAAGTTAAAGAGCCAAGGCTTTGATACCACTTGTCGGATCGGGTTATGTAATCTACACAACACTTTCACACGGTATCTTCTACAAAGTTGATAGATGCGGGAATTCTATCAACTTGATTTGAAAAACAGATTGAAACAAAATACAGAATACAAGTATAAACCAAGCTTAAAGTATATTGCATTCAACTGTAAGAGATAACAAATCTTAGCTCAAGCACACGCAATTCATGCTAAGTTACAGATGAAGGATTATATACTAAAACCTACAGTTGTATCCTCGTAGGGATACAAGGCTGGACAAAACACTAGAAACAAACTAATGCTTAAACTAGTATTTGTTATGGCTTGACATGCCAAGCCATATTAACTACAATTAATACAAATGAATCCATTGTCTTTTACAATAAATACCTAAACTACAAAAAGCATTAACTTCATGGTATCTCTGTAAGTCTGATAAATCTTGTTTGTTGCTGGCTATCATCAAAATGTCTTCTTTGTTGATCCTGATGGCAGAAAGCAGCTTTGATTGTTTCCTTAAGTGCCTGGATCTTTGTCAGAAAGAAGTCTTTGAACCCATTGTCTTCGAAAGCCGCTGATGTTTGATCGGAAGCTTTGAGTGCCTTAAATCTCTAAGTGCTTAGGAGGCTTTCGGAAGCTTTAGTATTCTGGATAGCTTTTGGAAGCAATGGTTCTTCCGAAGGTTAATTCTTTCCTTCCAAAGGCTATTTATCTTCTGAGAGTCCAAGACTTGTTCAAGAGATGTTTTGGTGAGCATCAGCCTTAATTGATCTTGCATATATCTTTGAGTATATATATGCCCGTTAATTATATATTTTTGTTGTTTGCTAACACAAACTATAAGACTATTTCTAGCGTTGTTCAACCGATAAGTTTACGAAACAATCAAAACAAGAAATGCACCAACATAAAAAGTTTTGTGATGATTATCAACGGTTTATTAAGCATGTGGTTTTGTCTCGTTTACAGTTAATGACTTGTCTCCAAACTCCAAGGTCCAAATCATATAATATTTATGATCATAACTTTTTTTTTCTTCATCCATCAACACCTTTGCTTGTCTTGCTTGCAATTGGCTAACACTAGAACAAGTTCTTTATGTTCAACTTGAGCAAACTATGTAGGAAATCAAAGACACATTCACAATAAATAACAGAACGATTTTGATCAAAATGTTGATCGACACTTTTGATTTGATAACCCAGTTACAGACAAAGAAACAAGCAATTTAAAAGCCTTAAAAACCCACGTAGCCTAGAAACTAGAAACCTGGAAAAAAACGAAGTCTATGATCTAACCCACTAACCTAAACTTGCTAAACAAACAAAACAGTTGATCCATGACCCATCTAGCTGCTGACCTGTTCCAAGCAATTGACTCATACCCGTTGACCCATCAAGATTAACCTAACATTCACCCCCTTAATCTTGATGTCTTGACGCGTTTCTTCAAAGCAAAGTCAGTTCTTCCTCTAGGATCAAATTTGTTTCTTTATCTTTGTCTTTCTATTTTGCGCACTCATACCCAAAATGCCCAAATTCTCCATATTCAAAGTATCGAAACCCGTTTTTGTCACCTCGACCCGAGCCTCTTCAACGTCCTCTTTCACCTCTGCCAAATCCTCTTCCTCGACCTCAACCTCCTCCATATTTCCTTTCATCTTGTTCACCATTCTTAACCATCAAAAGATGACCTCTTTCTTCATCTTTTGGTTCTAGACTTTCAAGCCTTTCTTTGTATGCTTTCACCCTTCCAACTGCTTCTTCAAATGGCATAGTTGCAAGGTCCGAATATTGTTCAATGGGAGCTACGATTGGAAAATACTTCTTTGTAAGGGAATTGAGAAACTTTCTTACAACTACCTCCTCTTGAAGACATGAACCAAGACTCTTGAATTTAGCAACAATTCCACTTATCTTACCCCAAAAATCATTAATTGATTCATTTTCTTTCATCTTTAGTATCTCCAATTCATTTCTTAAAGTTTTCAATCTTCCCTTTTGCACCCGATCAGTTCCTAGATACCGAATTTGGATCGATTCCCAAACATTATTCACATTCTTGTGTTTAGCAACTTGCAAAAGAACATTTTCTGGTAGGGTTTGATATATTATACCTTTAGTAGTATAATTCTTTTTCTCATCAACCTCATCTTTAGTTATGGCATCCCAATGACCATATGCCCTCAAAATAATTTCAATCATAATAGACCAAGTAGTATAATTAGTCTCTGTTAATTTCGAACATTGAAACGGTACATTATTACCTTGTTCGTGAACTACAATTTCTTTTCGTGTGCTCTGCCATTCTTTATTTCTTTATTTCTTTCTTTCTTGTGAGAGTTTGTTTTTAATTTGGTCCAATGAATAACACAAAAAAAACTTTGTCGGACCAAAAAAAACCTCTGGTGCGTGGCGGAGCTTCCTTTTTTTTAAATTCTTTTACTCAACTTTTCTTTCGTTCGATTCTCTTTTGGTTGGTCTCACTTTCTCAGGAAAACCACGGTCAAGTTTACCTCATTCTTCCGGTTACCACTTTCTATCTTCTGTCTAAATTTTTCAAAGCCGTCGGTCTTTTGCAGCTGGGTCAGTCGTCACTATCTTCCCTAGTGCTTACTTTTCGTCGGTCTTTGCTGGTGTTGCAGCCGGTCTTCACGTTGCTTCCTGCGATTCACATGAGATCACCTCCTTTCTTCTAATTGAGCCCTAGGCTGTGATACCATATGTAGGCAAGCAAAGACACTTTCACAATAAATAAAAAAAATGATTTTGATCAAAATACTGATCGACACTTTTGATTTGATAACCCCAGTAACAGAAACAAAGAAACAAGCAATTTAAAAGCCTTAATCCCACGTAGACTAAGAACTAGAAACCAGGAAAAAAACAAAGTCCATGATCTAACCCTTTACCCTAAACTTGCTAACCAAACAAAACATGTGTTAAATAAACAAAACCTTTGATCCATGACCCATCTAGCTGCTGATCCGTTCCAAGTAATTGACCCATACCTGTTGGCCCATCAAGATTAACCCAACAAATAATACCTCTTTTGCTTTGTGTTCCTGATTTTGGCATGTATTTTTCATGGTTAAGGCATTGGATTTTGCGATGACTGTTAAACAAACCTTGTCCAAATCCTCAGTCTTGGCCCCTTCCATAGCTGCAACGATAGACGATAGCCGGTAGAACCATGAACATATCGAAAATGATCACCACTGCAGTTGTTCTAATGTGTGTTTCATTCCAAAATGGAAAAGAGTAGCTCGCTATAAGTTACACATGGTTAGGCTCTAGTTCCAATTCATTCTTCATAGGCTTTTTAATACTATATTAGTTTTTTAAAAACATCACAATTATTTCTTAAACGTACTGCTTGATTAATGCTACAACTTGAAATGAGTGACGTGGTCAATATGTTAGCAAACTTGTTCAATACAATACTAATTAAATAGAATTCATGAAAAATCTAATTAGTAATGATTGTCTATAATTTCTTAATTTGTGTATTGTAGGACGTAGAGAAGATGATGCCGCCTTCTTTAAGGGAAGCAAAGAACAAAGATGGTCAAACACCATATGAGTTATTCGCCAAAGAAAACGAAAATCTTGTTTCCAAAGGATTAAAATGGATGAAAGACTGTATGGTCGTTGCGACTCTCATAGTAACGGTTGCATTCGCTGTAGCCTTCACGGTTCCTGGTGGCTACAACCAAGATTATGGACCTCCTATTTTCATTCACAAGTCCACCTTCCTAGTTTTTGTTATTGCAGATGCCGTATCTTTAATCTCTTCCTCAACTTCACTCCTAATGTTCTTGGGTGCACTCACATCCCGTCACGGTCAACGTGACTTCATGTATTCATTACCTATAGCAGCACTGATGGTGACTTTTAGTGCAAGTTTCTTTGTTCTATACCACAGGGGGTTGAAATGGGTACCGGTCTTTATTGCCACATTTGCTACAGTACCAATCATTGTGTTTGTAGTATTGCAGTGTCCTCTTATTCTGGATATGTTTCGCTCTATGAATGACTCTCACTATCTCTTTGAGCCCAAGAAACGTAATTTACACCACAAAACCCAGGTTGTAGCTGTGGTTGCATATATATAAAAGCACCATTAAAGAGATATCTCTTTTCGAAAGATGTTGATGCATCCTTGGATTAATTATATACACATTTGTATTTACAGCTTAATGTATTGTTGATGTATGAATCTGCCTTAAATTGGCTAAAATTAATTAAGTAGGTACTTTTACGATTAATTTTATACTCGAATTTTTTATAAAACAATTTCATATTATGTTTAAGTACATTAATTGGCATTTCCAATTATTTCCATGATATATTTTTATTTACTATTACTATTACTGCTACTATTATTATTATTATTTTATGACCAGTGGAACCCACTTACGTAAAACGCGACTGCATGTAACGGGGTTCGTGATCTCCAAGAAAAATCGCCCATAATATTTCTTTAAATATCTGTATATAGTAACTGGGTGGGTGGCCTTCAAGGTTGCAACTAAGATGACATCTCTTTATATACATAAAAAGAAGAATAAATTGTAAATCACAATCATGATATGTTTGTAAATCATTTTTCTAATAATATTACCTGTAATATCTATTTTAGTTGGTGGTGGAAACAATCATGTGACGATGACTACAATCAAACCATCCGACTTCAAATTTTGATAAAGAATTTCAGAATCATGATACATTTTGATATGTGGTATGGATAAAAAAGCAAAGCAAACTCATAGATGTACAAGTTGCTTGAAATATCTTAAAGAATGTAACAACATAGTGTACAACCTAATTTACATAATAACATTTGCACTAATGTGAAATGGCCATAAATCACAGTTCAATTTACAATGTTATTTATACGAACTTTATATACCACACTCAATTGTTCGTACATCAAAAGACGTGTGACATAACGAGACCAATGTGTAAGACTCGACAAATAGTTGAAAATTTGAGTCACATAGTGGACAAAAGTGTAGATTATATCCATACAATTATCATTGGTCATCCATGGTACTAGATGTGGAACGATTATTTCATAGATGACATAATTAAACAAGCACCAATTGAATCAACCATAACAGATTGATATAGGTATAAAACTTAATTATAGGAGATGATTCAATTTTGTTAATAGTATAAAATAAAGCCATGGTCAATCTGATTAAGAATTTTGTGAGAATAAATTGATGGGTTTAATTATTTCTTCTTGGTGTTATTGATTTCTACTTAAATGATGTTTATTAAGATTTATGGCGGAGAATTGTTAATAACAAAATGATAAAATAGAATCAAATTATTTAAATAAGTTACACTGCCCATTATAATATCAACTTTTATCAATTTAGATAACTTAAGTATGTGGATTATTTTTGATAAATGGTGAAAGGTCACTTAATATAATTTTAACATTCTCTCACTTGACTGCTACACAATTTGACAATACATTTATAGCATAATTGGCCAAGTGATCAAACTTGATCACATTCATTAAACTTTCTTGATCACACTATCAATGCAAGACTCCCATCAATTATATTTATGATAGTGATGTCATCCAGAATTATAGGTTATTTACTTTTTCTAAACTAAACATAATAGTGCATATATATACATAAGTATAGACAAACTTTACATATGAGTGAAGTACGTGAATAATGTCCAAAAATTTACATGACATTCATAAAAGTTCTTTCTTAAGACCCAACTTAATTACATGATTAATGAATATTTTGATTGTAATATCTCAGATCAGTTGTGAGAGAGAACTAAACATTCTTTATAAGAAGGTGGATAACTTCCCTTTAGACATGTTTTACCTGAACGAAAAACTCATTGCGTGAAAACAAAACCATGAGTTACTGGATGGTAACCCATAGAGGCAAAGCAAACAATCTTGGTACGGTTAGCTTGTGCTATTACAAACAAAATCATAGACATGTCCAGACTGATGTGCAAGCGAGGACATTGTACCCTGTAAGAAGGTTGAATTGTAATATCCCATGTCGGTTGGGAGAGATAACTAAACCTTTTTTTTAAGAAGATGAATACTTCCCTTTCTATACGCATTTTTCCCGGGCGAGCAACTTGTCGGGTGAAAAAAAATAAGTTCTTGGAAGGACAACCCATCGTAGGCAAAGAGGATAACATATTTGTATGGTTGGCTTGGACAGTTGTATTGATCTGTAGACCTTAAGTAAGGGGATATGTTAACATGGCATGTGTGATATACTTAACATTACTAATGTTGTCCTCCAATTTCATATAAGTACTTTGTTTCAAGATATATCTATACACCGTTTGAGCTATTATTGTTTGAAAATGTCACTATTAATCGTTCTCATAATAAATCTTCGTTAACCTATGTATGGAATGTACTAATTTGAGTCCCATAATTATATTTCTTGAAATTGTTATGTGGCACATGGAATTATAATATGCAATATATTTCACCATCATAATCATTGTAATATTCAAGTAGTCAACTTTTGGTTCCCTTCCATGAATTGGGCCTACATGATAGGATGAATGTCACACCCTGATACGAGGGCACAAGGATAAATAGATTGTGTACCAAAATTAAACTTAAATAAGCATAACTTTATTTAGATGCAAGTGGCACACAACCATAATAGGCCATGGTGTCTATATTGTCTACACTGTGCCTCTACATTACGTTACATTACATTGTCTTTAAGATAACATAAATGGCGAAAGCAAATAATGTGACCCCTTGACTATGCTTCATTCTTTATTGCTTTCTTCCATTCATTACTATCCTGAAATACATGCTTAAAAATACTTGTTCAGCAAAAGCTGATTAGAACTCGTGAGTTTTCAAAACATTAAACAATGATTTATAATCATTTTGAATAACTAGTGTAATATAATACAAGTCGCACATCCATTACTAGATCTAGTCACACTGCCATAACGCGTACAAGTCTCAAATAAGGCTGGTGATCACCAAAACACTCTCCTGAACAAGTCTTGTACTTTTCAAAGACCAAAAGGCCTTCGAAAGAAATATTAAACTTTAGGAAGACCGAATGCTTCTAGAAGCTAATTCTACTCTTCCGATGGTTATACAGAAGACAAAGCTTCTGAACCTTCTCCAACAGTCATCTTGAATATGAAAGCTTCCGATGTTTAGAAGCTACCAAGACAAGGACCTTGACAAAGACATGTGCTGATAGTATTTAATCATTAAAAGGTTGCTGAAAAGATATAACATGGTCTGATAAAGACAGAAGAACATCTTTATGTCAGAAAAATCACCTTACCTCTCTCACAGCAACATTCAATGCAAAAGATTGTCTGAAGCATTAAAGATCAAAACATTAAATGTCTTTTGTGTTTTAGTTGGTCTTTGTTAAAGTCAATGTCTATAAATGTAATAATTGTAATTAAGTGTCTAAGCATGTCAAGACACTTTAGATACCAGAATAAGCTTTTAGTTTTTTATTTTCTAGTATACCCAGTGTGTATTCCTACGAGAATACAGATGTAGCTTTGGCAAAATAAACTCTCAATGTAAACTACAAACACAGACTTGGAAGTTTAGAGTTATTGAATCTTTGAGAGAAATATATCTTTATCTTGAAAGTATTCTCTTGTGTGGTGTTTTACTTTCTCTTAGATTATTTGTTTGCCTGAGTGTTTGTGAGAAATTGTTAACATAAGTTCCGCATTTGTTAACTTATAGAGAGAAACTTGTGTAAATTATTGTTCAAAGTGAGCAACCCGATCCTACAAGTGGTACCAGATCTTTGACTCTTTAACTTAAGTGATTAACCATCATTAAGTTACCAGTTTATTTTCTTCTACTATCTCACCTATTCAAAACTCATATTTTTCCATGTGTACTCACATGGCTACTCTAAGCAAGTATGACATAAAGAAAATGGCACTCTCAACAAACCACCCATGTTCACACCTGACGATTATGATACATGGAAGGCTAGAATGGAGGGATTCATTAGGAACCAAGACTTCAAACTCTGGAAGTCGGTTCTTGAAGGTCCTACATTCCAACTATGGCTGCTACCGGAGCTGGTGGAGCTGTTGTGCCAAAAGATCCATCTATGTACTCAGATGAAGACTATAAGAAGATGGAGGTCAACTCAAAAGCACTTTGGCTCATCCAGATGTCGATTTTAAACTCTATCATACATGCATTCAAGGAAAATGCAAGTCTGCTCAAGAGATGTGGAACTCACTACAGCAAATGTATGAAGGATCAGATGATGTGAAGGAAAACAAGAAGGACATGCTCAAGCAGAAGTTTGAGAACTCATGTCAACTGAACAATGAAAACATGGCCTCTTAATATTTAAGGTATGTCCAACTTGTAGATGAACTAACTGCTGCAGGTGTGAAACTGGAAAACCAAGATTTAGTCAGAAAATTTCTGAGATCTCTTCTAAAGGCATGGAACACCTATTCTGTTACCACCAGAAAAACGTAGAATTTAAAAACATTGACTCTTGTAGAACTATTTGGCATATTGAGTGCTTACCAAATGGAGATTGAATCGAAAGAGTCAAAACAATCAACCTCTTTTCTGTCGGGATCAGCTGCATTATAAGCTCCTATTCATAACTATTCATATCCAAGCTATCAGCCTGTGTGTCATCCAACTACATCACCAATAATCACATATCCCGAAACACCTACACCATCTACATCTAAAACCAGCCCCTTTGCAAATCATGTTCCTTTGATAAATTCTGGCCAAGGAGCTTTACTAGCTGAAGAATCAAACTACTTTCAACTTTGCCAAGAGGATTTGGATGGTATCACTGCAGACGACCTAGAAGAAATGGACATCAACTATCATATGGTGGTGATCTCTTACATGGAAAAGAAGTTCTATTAGAGAACTGGTTAACAGTTCAAGTAACATGATATGAAGACTGGCTTCGGTTTGGATAAATCCAATCTCAAGTGTTACAACTACCAGCAGCTTGGACACATTGTAAGAGAATGCAAAGCTCCAAGGACCCAGACACCAACAACATGCCAGTCAACCAACCAACAATAACAAGCTACAAACCAACCCAACAATGCAAATATTGTTGAGCATGGTGGCTTTTCTGACTGGATTTTTCAAGTAGAAGATGTATCTATCTCAAACAATGCTTTCATGGCAAATGATGCAAGCTCTTTATTCAAGGTAATAATGATATGTGTACACCTGAATGTCTTGATAAACTAAATGATTACAAAAGATTCAATGCACAAGTTTGTAATTAACTTGAGTCAATATAGGTTGTTAAAGAAAAATTTTACGAAGCTGGAAAATATTATGAAGAAAAAATTGAAACTCTAAAGAAAATTGTTTTCAGTTTCAAACATGAAGAGACCAATTATAAATGTCAAATAAATAATCATATGGAAAGACTAACCCCTGCTAAAACATAACTTGTATTGGCTGAATTTTATAGAAACATATTCCTCAGTCTAGGTGAGAAGATTGAAAGACTTCTCAACATGACTCACACATCACAACTTGTGCACAAGAAAAAGGATGGGATAGGATATAACAATGTGGAATCTCCATTTGTGTACATTCCAAATGTGGAGGTTAAGTGTAAACCTTATATCAAACTTGTGTTTGATGAGGAACTTGGGATCCACATGGTGGAATGTGAAGCAAAAACTTTATATAGCAAATTAATTGAACACACCTCAGAAGAAGAGGTAGTGGTGCAAGAAAAGAAAACAAAAACAATTTCCAAAATGAAAGAAACCAAAACAAAACAAGACTAAGGAACAAATATGTGTTTGTAAAACCAAAACAATCATCTGAATATGTAACTTGCACTATCTCTTCGGGTGAAAATGTAGCCTGTCCTTTCGAAAAGTTACATAAGAATGCGGACAAACCTGCAAGTATCAACATTTTTCCAAAATCAAAATCTTCATGTAATCAAACTGCCCACACAAGAAAAGGTAGTGCTGGACCATCAAAACTAGATCTGCGTCCAAGTTCATATACAAATCTTCTACGGCAAAAAGGCAAAAATTCAAGGAATGCCTGATGTGTGGAGGTTTGATCACTTTGCTGATGATTGTTTCTATAACCCAAGAGGTTGAAGTCAATCAGCCAAACCAGTCAGAACCGTCTACCAAAGCCCAAACAACGCAAACAATTCATCAAAATGTAACAAACTGAATTTCGTTAGAAGAGTCCCAAAGCCTAAAAAAAGGTATCGGAAGTCACAATCTCTTCTAACGGAAGAAAACGCAACAAGAAGACAACTCCTAAAGAAAATAAGTCATCGGAAGCAAAATGCAAGAAAGCTTCCGATGAGAAAAGAAACAACAACTCTTCATACTTCGAAAGAAGAATAAGGTGACAATCATCAATCACCCCAAAAAAATCCTAAGTCATCGGAAGGAAAAACAGGTAATGCTTCCGATGATAAAGACAAGTCTGAATACATTGCACAAACGGAAAAAAAAAAAAAAAAAAAAAAAAGACAACCTCCTAGACAACTCAGAAAACTAATAAAATGTGGAGGAGTATGGAAACAATTTAACCCTCAACCTCATCAACTAATGCATCATTTTCCTTACCAAAGATGATGTTAAAGAAGTCTACATACAATGATGTAGATGGCAAACCCAAGACCACTTTGACTTGGATTCCCATAAGAGATTAACTCACTTACTTTTATGTGCAGGAGCAGCATGATTCCAAAAGTAATATCTGGATAGTTGACAGTGGCTTCTCCAGGCACATAACACGCAATAAGACCTACTTACAAAAATTTGAACCATTTTTTGGTGGGTCTGTTACCTTTGGAAGTGATCCGGTATGAGGCTACATTATGAGAAGATGGACTATCACTAATGGGCGTGTAAGTTTTGAGAACGTCAACTTTGTCAAGGAACTAAATTACAATTTTTTGAGTGTCTCACAAATGTGTGATCAAAAGCATAACATGTTGTTCATTGAGCATGAATTTATAGTTTTAAAACCTGGATTTATTGTTCCAAATGAACAAATTCTACTCAGAGTGCCCAGAAAGAACATGTACATGCTAGATATGAGTACAGCTTCACCACTTAGCAACATAAGTTGTTTTCTCTCAAAAGCCTCAACTGATGAATCATCTTTGTGGCATAGACGACTCTGCCATGTAAATATCAAAAACATGAATAAACTTGTCAAAAATCAGCTTATAACAGGTTTACCGTCAAAGGAATTTGTATGTGCAGACAAGTGCGTTGCCTGTCTTAGGGTAAGCATCATAAATCGTCTCATCTTGCCAAAGAGATTAACTCAATCACAAAAGTCCTACATTTGTTGCATATGGACTTCTTTGGTCCAACAAATGTGAACTTGTGGTCACAGATAATTCTAAAGAGATACCTAGGTATTCTTTCTGAGTACCAAGGATGAAACTACTGAAATCTTGAAATCATTCATTCTTAGATTTGAGGATGAGAGTTACGACAAAGTAAAAATCATCATGTCTGACCAAAGGAACATAATTCAAAAATCATAATCTAAATTCTTTTTGTGAATCCAAAGTATCACAAGATAGTTCAGTGCTCCAAGGATTCCACAAAAAAATGGTGTTGCTGAGAGAAGAAATAAGACACTAATTAAGAGAAAGCCATTTATTGAATTTCTGAAACCATTTGGATGTCAATGCACCATCTTGAATACCAAGGATCATTTAGCCAAGTTTGTTGACAAATCAGCTGACGGTTTTTTGTTGGATACTTTACCTATGATGCCTCTAAGAATTCAAGATTCTTGTAGGCTTTTTTGATTTCATATTTGAGTATCAAATTATGATGGGTTTTAAACCAATATTAATATTATTGAAGTCTAAGGAAGTAGGAAAAATAATCAAGGAATTTGGAGTTCGTTTGATACCTTATCCAAGGTGATAAAAATGAGGTCTCAATGCAGTTTGTCTTCTTGCGTTGTCTTCATTTGAGGGATGTTTGGAGGTCGAATACTTGGTGGATTAAAGTATAATATTTGGAAGGGTTTTCTGCTCATGGAAGGAGAGTGACGAATTTTTGAAGCTAGTGTGAGCGATCTTATAAGGTTTTTATTTAATTATTTATTGGCATAACTTGTCTTGGATTTGAGGAAGATATGACAGATATTATGGATGATTTGTTTAGATTTTGTAAGGATTTTGTATCGATCCACATTTCTTATAGATTTTGTGTGTGTGTGTGCGTATACATGTACTCATGTATGCATATACATATTAGGGTATATGTGTGTGTGTCTGTGTGTGTGTGTGTGTATGGACATACCCATCCATGCATGCATGTTTCTCGATACACACACACATACCCATATAATTTGTGTAATTATTAGTATGCATGTGTGTATTTAGTTAACTTTAACGGGCGATACATCCTTTTAGATTAGGATATGTAGTTTAATAATAGGTAATATATGCAAACTTATCGATGTAATATTTTTTACACATACTTATATATAATTATATTGTTTGTTTAATTATTACACATATCACACATGTAATACTTAACAATATCCAATTTATTATGCAATACTATCACTCTTGTGAGCGTGATTGCAAATCTACTAATATATACACATTTGGTTACGTAATGATTCATGCATGGATTATATTAATATGTATCCATATTATCTAATAATTTATGAATCTCGTATTCTCAGGCTCTCATGTTATACATGTCGAGCTGAATTTATATATATATATTTTGTCACAATATTTTTAGTTAGGGATTTTGAAGTAGTTTATGTTTGACGGGTTTCGATAGAAATGAGTTATAAGCATTATAAGACAAACTTATCTTTTGGCTAAGCAATATTGTGTGAGCCTTAAAACTTGATAGTGGAATGTATATTCCTTCAAGTTCATATATGTATCATGTCACTATATTAGGTCCATGTTCTATTTATTAAAACTAAAAGGTATAATTTTTAAATAAAAAAATTCAAAACAGACCTGAATTTTATGTGGTTGTTTCAATGAAAATGTAACTAATGTAGATATTTTGTCCTCTTAGCATTTTGGAAATTCAGAATCAGTATAGATGATAAATTCAAGATCATTTGATAATTTAAACTTAACTTATGCTCCTTTGTCTTTTGTAAAATATCGTAGTACATTTTCAACAACCTTCTAATGATCCAAGCCATGATTGGATTGAAATATGTGTAATCCCTTAGACTTTCCGTTACAAATTCAAAGTTATAATCTTACTCAATTATATAACAAAAACCATGTTTATTACTCCATTTAAAAAATTTATTCATCAACACACATACAAATATAAAGGTATTTAAAACAACACGAATTTTTAATAAGATTGAACTAACGACAAGTTATTTTCAATAAATTAAAATTACTAGCTATGTACATTATATATACACACACATTCATAATAATACTATTTATTTTTAAAAGCAAAGTAATATGTTAAGATATTATAAGCTTTAAAATATAAAACACAAAGTGTTATAAAAATAATAAATTTTGACTGCTAAATAGACTTATACATACATACTAAGATATGTATATGTGTATGTATATGTATGTATAAATATACATATATATACACATATATATTTAATAATAATGACAATGATAATAATAATGATAAACTAGGAATGATTAATAATCTTTTTAAAAAGAATAATTACAAAACAAAATATAAATAATAAAGTCACAATAAATTTATAATTTTTTTTTATAAAACCATGTTACATAATATAATAGGAGAATAAAATTTAAAGGGCCAGAATTGTCAAAAAAGAAATCTGTGATACACTTAAGAAAGGGTGGAACTGAACTATAAAACACATCAAATTCGAGGGACTAAACATGCAAATTCGAATCTTCATTCCCTCCGGGCTCCATCTACCGATTAGGAGTTCGAGACCCAATTTCAACCAGTTTTAGCCCGAAATCAACCAAATCTCATTTCTAAATTCAAAATTCGATTGTAAACGTGTACTCTAATCCATCATGAATCTAATTGTATCTTTCATTACAAAAATAAAGACTTTTGACACGCTAATGACACCTCGATATCAATTTGATAACAAGGAACTGAAATTAATGAAATTGAATATCCATAACCAAAATTAGGAACACAGAAACATCTGCGCTCACAATCTGAAACGAACGAACGTGAAAACATCATCTGGGACTCCCTAGAACTCGGAATCAACCCTACGACATCAAACGAAGCGTTCGTAAACCAAAGCACACCCAATAAGTAATCATTATATCTCTCTAATCTTTTTTGAGAGAGGAACAAAATCCCCATGAATTCAAGGGTTTAAAATCGTCGTGTTAATCGAATTAGATTGGATTCAGATAGGGTTTGTTTGGAATTGGGATGAACACGACCTTTTTTAATATTAAACCGATGGCACACTTTGCTATTTGAAAACTCATCCCAGTGATAAACTAGGTGTGGTTTAAGACCTTAATTTGAGATATACGTGGGTTCAAATCCGGTTGAACCCTGTTTTTTTTTTTTTTTGCATCCATTTTTTCCAGCAAATCTTTTTTATAATTTTTTCTAAAAATCCTAAAACCCATTTCTATTAATTTGTTAAAGTTCTATCAATTTCTGAAAAATATTTAACCATTTTCTTTAATTAAAATCATAAAAAAAATAAATATGAACCTATTAATACTATACAAATTTCAATTAAACTATATCAAAATACCTACACTCATTTTAATTATTATTTTTGGAATTTATAAATCTTTAAAATCATATAAACTTGATAATTTTTATTAGTAATATTAGGAAATATGATATTTTTTTTAGAAATACTATTTTCTTATGAATCAAATTGTCTTTGGTAAATGAAAGCTTTGTAAATTATAAGATTAATTGTATATAATCCTTATAAATATTATATTATTCTTGAAAATTAACAATTACTCTTAAACTAATATAAGCATTAAAAATCCATATTTGATGAACCGTTTTATAAATGTAGCACTAAGTTTTGTTAAAACCTTTTAAATAGCAAGAATTTTATACAAATAAAATTTTGAATAGATATATAGAATTATTTTAAATAACTATATAATAATTCTATATAACCAATCATAAATTACCAGGTTATGATTTATAAATATCCATTGTTATTGATTTACAAATGTTATTCCAAAATTCTTTAAAATAAATAAATAGAATATTCAAATATTCTATTTATTATACAAAATTATGAGAATATTTAATTACAATAATAATTAAATATTCCCAAAATATCCTAGACAAATACATTATCAATCCTATACAAAATCTTTATGAATTCCATAATGCCATAGACTTAAAATATGAAACTTCAGCTGTAGAATCAGAACCACTCAATCAGAACCACTCAATGCAATGCATTTAGTCTATTTTAGTTCGAATTCTTATTATGCGAATGTCTGCTTTGTGAAATCTATGATTCATATTCATGTGTTATCTATTGCAAACAAGATTGACATACTAGATGTTATGCTAGTATTGAAGCTTGTTTGAGAGACGATTATGTATTGCAAACATGGTTGATGTACTAACTATTATGTTAGTACTAAAACTTGCTTGAGAGATTGTTTATCTATTCCAAATTAGTGTTTTGCATGTCTTAGTTTAAGAATTGATCATTCTTGACTAAGTGTTACGTATTACACTTGTTTGAGAGAACTTTATTGTTATTAATTTAACTTATATGCAAACATGACTTATATGTGCTTAGATTCTAATTTTAGATAGTCTAATTGTTATGCATCATTTTAAAATGTTAATTTAAACTACATTTTATACTCACCAAGTATTCATATAGTTGACCCAAACCAATTTTTACATATGTAACAGGTTAAGGTGAAGACATGGTGAAGACATAACATAAGCTTAGTAGATCTAGTTAATTGTAAACAATGTTTAATGTTTCAATTTTAATACTTTGAATATTCAATTTATGTAATTAGTTGTTATGTTATAATGTATGTTTGGTTTGTATTGATTAATAATGATGCTTTAAATATTGAAGCATTATAATAGTACCATGAGCAAATGAGCAATCGAGCTCGCGCCCCGACATATTCCGCCGTCGGTCGGGGTGTGACTATATGCCTAGCATGCCAGTTATATATGCAATATTGGGATGAGTTCATACTTGAGCATTCGTTAAACTTCCCACAACTAAAGCATATGGCATGATTGTCATTTGTACAATTTCTACCTCTAACTTAGGAGCAACCTCTTTATCCCAAATGGGATATGGATAAGGTTTATGTCTATCCTTCTCTCCCAAACCCTACTGAAAAGTCGGAATATACTGGGTAAGTTTGTATTAACAAATTACTATACATATATAAATTTAAAAGAAGACTTAATGGATATAAATCATCATATTTCAGACATATTTAATTTGATGAAAAAAAATTATCCTTCAAATAATAAATCATACTGCATGTATTGAAATAATTCAACTAACACGCTAATAGAAATATGGTTCTTTTTAATAAAAAAACATGTCATTTAATATATAAATAACACAATAACTGTGACACCCAGCAATTTCAGGTAAATTGAAACACTTATTACTTATTCACATTCATACTTCTTGCATTTCATTTAATTAGGATTAATTAAATGAGTCGAACACAATTTCAAGACGATAGTTCGGGGAATTATCGAATTGTACAATCATCGGTGATTCGAGGAATCACCGAAACACACACGAGTTTTATTTCACGAATGTTGGTGAACAAACGAAACAACAAATTGAATGAATAAATGGGTCATATGTGATTATGTGTTAATACGAACTAAACGATAAATTACAAATCTGCAAAGTAATCATCGCTAATTCATGGAATTGTCGAAACACGCACGAGTCTCTTTACACGAACGTTGGTGAACAAACAGTAATCAAACGAATGTGTCATTGTGTGTTTACGTGCTGACATCAAGTAGACGTTTAGAATAGACGTTACGAATCTAACACAAAAGAAATTGAATTACTAAATTGAAAATTATGAAATTTAAAGCCTTCGCGGTACGCGAAGCCTCTTGGAGAAAAGATTCGCGGTACGCGAAGCTTGGGCAGGATTATTGAAACCCTGAATTCCTTCGTGATATGCCACAACCAATTCTACCCATCTTGGCGGTACGTGGCGCGTCTCGTGAGAGAATCCGATTATTTTAATCTTGGTGGTACGCCAAGACCAAGCAACAAAGGTCTTGGTGGTACGCGACGAGTCCCAGAATCCAAAAATCTTATATAAGCAACCCCATTCTCTCACATTCAATTTCCTTACCAAAAACTTGAACTTCTAGCATTATTACTCGACCAAACCTTCGACCAATTTCTCCCCAAAACCCTTGTTGAATCATCCCAAGCCTCTCCACTTGCATCTCTTGGGGATTGAAGCCATTGGAGCTCAAAGGAAATTGTAAGAAGCCATCAACAAGCAAGAGGATCATCTCAAGCAAATTCCAGAACCTTATAACCTCTGTTCAACTTGAATCTCATCATCTAAGGTAGTTCTTATGGTCCTACTATGTTTAGATCGTACATGCAAGATGTATGACCACATGCAACTCCATACGCGCGCTCTTGTGCACGAATTTGTTGGTGTTCTTATGTGATTATTAATGAAATGTTAATGATTTTAGAGTGTAGAAATGTTTGGATTGGATTGAGACAGGTTACTGTGAAGATTTGTGAATCTTTTCATAAAAGGAAACTTTTATAAATGATGCATGTTGTGGATTAAGGATCATCTAGACATGTTGGATGTGTTTAGATGGTGTCAAATGTTTACTAAGGTGTTTAGAAACACATTTGGATAGTTGGATTTGTGAAAAACATGATTTTGAATATAACTTACTATCTATGGAAACTTTTAAAAACCAAAAGAGGGATTTTGATGATTGGTCATGATTTGATGATTTTAGACTAACGTAATATGTTTAGAAATGCTATGAAAACATATTTGGAACTTTGATTTGTAAAAACGAGCTTTTAAACGAACACTTTCCAAATAAGGAAACTTCATTTTGGGTAAAATGGCATAAATGGTGATTTATGCACAAAAGATATATTTTAGGTGTTAAACGTATTTTTACAAAAATACTAGAAGTATTAGTTTTAAGAAATGAGATTTCATAACTAAACTTTCCAAAATTAGAAACTTTCTAAGTATAGAAAGTTTCCTAAAATATAAACTTTCCAAAAATGGTAACTTTACAAGAATGAAAACTTTATGATTTTCATACTTGACTTATGTTAACATTGTATAATTAGATTCGTAGGATGCATGATAATGTCCTACTTGCAAGTTAAGATTGATATGGCACATAAACGAACTAAACACAACAAACATGTCACCAACGATTCGTCAAGTCAACACAGGTCAACACACAAACACTCGGTTGAGTACACCGACATTTGGAGTTGTATGGGATACTACACACCACAAAACACATACTCACAACATATATGATTATAGGTGATTACTAGCAGGTGCTAGCATTCGCAGGTTGCGAACACACCCTAAAAGGAACTGCACTACTAGTTGATTTTGGATAGTACTATTTGGGCCTGACAAGCCCCACCCATCGCGCCTGCGAGGTCAACCCGACTAGAGGTCGGAATGGGTGCAAAATTAACCAAACACATTTTCCATTGTCTTGTGTGATGGACATGGCGGGAGGCATGCAGTCAGCTTCGGTTTCGAACCCACATATAATATAATTGCATTGACTAGCTATCTATCGGTATTGCATTGTAATGATATGTAGTCCTGCAAACACTTACTTTATACATTTATTGTTTATTGTTGATACAAAACATGTGCTCTTACCAACCATTGTGTTGACATTTTACTCGCATGTTTTCTCAAGTAACTAAGGCACGCACACAAGAACTAGGATGCTAGAATGGAGACCCATGCATCTACTTTAGTGTCTTAGGCTTTTGAAACATTTATTATTTGTTTTGTTATGTAATGCAAAACAACTTAAATCGCTTTCGCAACTGTTATTTTGTAATGTTTTGAAAACTGTTTTAATTTAATTTCGCAACTCTGATTTACAAAAATTGTTTCATCCAAGTGATTGGATGTACGTATACAACCAGACATGTAGGTCTAGCAATTGTGACAGGAGACTGCGATCATTCAGTACTGATACCGATACGACGTCGCGCCCTATGAAGGGCGGGAAGGCCGAGGTGCGACAGATTGGTATCAGAGCCCTCGGTTACTGCGAATTAGCTTTGCATTTAGTGAACTTAGTCTATAACCATTAGTTTCTACACAACATATAGTACTTAGAATTGTTACTACTTGCATACATGATCGTACATACACTTATTACGCGCCTTATAGATATGACGTCACCGTCATCACCACATATGTTTGCACACAAGGAGGAGGAGCCAATAGCTCTAGCACTACCCGCATAACCTCTACAAGTGACTGTAGAGTCATCTAACCAATATCCCCTACCATATAAGGGGAGCGAGACGGATGATCCTGTTGAGGATTCTGACGAGGATCCAGAAGAGGATCCTGAGGAAGACCTCGTGAAGGAGTCATCAGACAATGCATCACCTATACTAGAACCACCTGATCCTAAGAGGCAGTGTCTCGAGTCGGATGTTATCGCCAGAATTACTCGGGACATGGCCTGGGCAGATGATCGAATTGAGTGTCTCGTAGAGGAGCTGAAGTATACAAATACTCGACATGCAGAGCTCTGTAGTGTAGTCAATAGGATGGATCAGGATATAACCCATTTGATTGCACTATTTCAGGCGGAAGAGGACTGAGCTGCCATCGCTGAAGCTAGACTCGCAGAGTTAGAGGACATGATCGTCATTCCAAACCCAGAGGAACCTGACTTTGAGGAGGAGGAACCAGCAGAGGATGTTGATTCTGATTCCACCATCGGCGATGCATTAGATTGAATTAGCATAGACCTAGTAGTACGGGTTGTGTCTCTGTACTAGATATTTTGGGATCTTAATGTTTTGGTATTAAATGAATTGTAACCAGTACAACTTATTATATATCGAAAACTATTGTCTGTTATTGAAAATCTTGTCCATGCCAATCAATACATGCTTTCTTTTTGTAACAACCACACACACTACATTAGCCCTTAGAAATACTCAAACGCTTATTCTCGCTATGAACAGCAAGGCTGGAAGACGCGAAGGACGTAGAACGAGTTGAGGAGACACTTGCTGAACTGAATGCACTCATCAAAGAACGAGTTGAGGAGACACTTGCTGCATAGGAAACTGCTCGCAACCAAAACCAACTGAATCAAGGTGACGAACTTCGTCTTCACATTCACCTTGCACAACAATCACTCATTCCAATTACAACTGGTTTACCGAATCTTGAATCAAATTCTTTCCTTTGCATATCTCAGGAGCAAACCATAACCCACCTCTCTGCACATTCAAGTCATTCCTAGACTGTAAACCCCACTCATTTAACGGTACTGAGGGTGCCGTCGGACTCCTCTGCTGGATGGAAAAGGCAGAATCGGCCTTTGCCATGAGCAACTGCATGAATGAGGACCGGGTCAAATTCGTTGCTGGAACTCTTGACGGAGCTGCCCTCACTTGGTGGCAAAACTTAGGACTGGATGCGGCCAATGCCCTACCTTGGAAAGAGTTCAAGCGGATGATGAACCGTGAATACTATCCTCACGGTGAAGTGTAGAAACTTGAAACTGAGTTTTGGAACCACAGGATGGCTGGTTCTGAGATCGAGGCATACACTGCTCGATCCTATGAACAGGCACACCTGTGCCCGGAGATGGTAACACCGGCCTACAAACACATTGAGAAGTACATTGAGGGACTACCCCCTCAAATCCAAGGAATGGTACTTTCTGCTGACCCCATCACCCTGTAACAAGCTGTGTGACTAGCCCACAAGCTCACTGATTCGGCTGTTGCACAAGGACTTCTACCACCCTTGGTTTAGTAGGCAAAACCACAGGCAACAAACGCAAATGGGATAACACACTGAGTAAACTTTCCACTCTTCAACCACCATCACAGCAACGTAAGTTTGGATCAACCCAAGTTTACACTCCACCCATCCCAACCACTCAGAACCAAGGAGCCTATGCAGGCAAACACCCTAAGTGTAACAAGTGCAACATCCATCATGCACAGGGTCAATGTAGCATTTTCCGATGCCAACGCTGTCGAAAGGTAGGACATGTGGCAAAAGATTGTAGGGATGAGCTACTGACTAAAACCCCACAACCACAACAACAGCAGCAACACGAAGCACAGCAGGGCTGCTTCGAATGTGGAAAGCCAGAGCACTTCAAGAAAGACTGCCCACACTTGAAGAACAACTACAACCAACCAAACAACAATGGTCCGAAGGGACGAGCCTTCGTGAACAGAGCAAAGGAGGCCAGAAGGGATCCTAACCTTGCAACAGGTACGTATCTCCTAAACAATCATTTCGCTTATGCATTGTTTGATACCGGAGCTGAGAAAAGCTTTATATCTAAGGATTTTGGTAAGATACTTTCCATAACCCCAACACCCTTAGAGGTTGAATATATAGTAGAGGTAGTTGATGGTAAGTTAATTGTAACTAAACATATCTTGAAAGAATGCACCTTAGAGCTAGTGAACCATAAGTTTAAGACTGACCTCATGCCAGTCACACTAGGCAGTTTTGATGTCGTAGTAGGCATGGATTGATTGTCTGAAAACCAAGCTGAAATAGTTTGTCACGACAAGGTTGTACGCATACCCCTCCCTAGTGTAGAAACCTTGAGCATCATCTCGTGCATGAAAGCTCATAAATGCCTACGACAGGGATACACAACCATATTGGCCCTTACCACCAACAAGACCGAAGATAAGAAGAAACTAGAAGAAATCCCATTCGTATGCGACTATCCCGACGTATTTCCTGAGGATCTACCAGGACTTCCACCACCACGACAAGTAGAGTTCCGCATAGACCTCACACCGGGAGCAACACATATTGCATGAGCACCCTATCGACTTACATCGTCGTAGATGCAGGAACTATACAACCAACTGCAAGAACTATTGGACAAGGGATTCATAAGACCAAGCTTCTCACCATGGGGAGCTCCCGTCTTGTTTGTGAAGAAGAAGGATGGCACGTTTCGTATGTGCATAGACTATCGTGAATTGAACAAAGTGACGATCAAGAATCGTTACCCCTTACCTTGGATTGATGATCTGTTCGATCAGCTGCAAAGATCGAGTTACTACTCTAAGGTTGATTTGCGATCTGGGTACCATCAACTGAGGATTCAAGAGGAAGATATCTCAAAGACAACTTTTCGCACTCGGTATAGCCGTTACGAGTTTTTGGTTATGCCGTTTGGTCTTACAAATGCACCCGCAGTATTCATGGACCTCATGAATAGAGTGTGCAAACCCTATCTCGACAAGTTTATCATTGTTTTTATTGATGATATACTCATATAATCAAAAACTCATTAAGAACACAAAGTGCATCCTCAATTGGCTCTTGAATTGTTACGGCAGGAGAAGTTGTACGCTAAGCTCTCAAAATGTGACTTCTAGATTCCAGAGGTCCAATTTTTGGGACATGTGGTTAATGAACAAGGAATACATGTGGATAAATCTAAAATAGAGGCCATCAAGAACTGGGAAGCGCCGAAGACCCCAACTGAGGTGCGACAATTCATAGGCTTGGCAGGCTATTATCGACGATTCATTGAAGGATTCTCCAAGATAGCCCAACCACTCACAGCCCTCACACACAAAGACAAGATATATCTCTAGACTGACAAGCAAGAACTTGCATTCCAGCTTCTCAAACAAAAGCTTTGTAGCGCACCTATCTTATCTCTTCCTATGGAATGGACTTTTTTGTAGTATATTGTAATACCTCGATACAAGGACTTGGCTGCGTGCTGATGCAGCGAGAGAAGGTGACGCATATGCCTCTCGAAAACTGAAACTTGGAGCTTGAAGCCGTGGTATTCGCACCCAAGATCTGGAGACACTACCTGTATGGCATGAGATGTACAAGATACACTGATCATAAGAGTCTCCAACACATATTCGAGCAAAAAGAAATGAACATGCGACAGCGTCGCTGGCTCAAACTCCTGAACGACTATGAGTGTGCTATCAAATATCATCCAGGGAAGGCCAACGTAGTGGCCGACGCCCTAAATCGAAAGAATACCTCGAAACCCAGGAGCGTACGAGCTTTAAACCTCACCATTCGCCCCAATTTCCCTAAGCAAATACGTAGTGCCCAAGTTGATGCATTGAAGGAAGAAAACCTAGTGGCCAAATCACTAAGGGGAATGGAGAAGCAATTTGAAGTAAAGGTCGATGGCTTACACTATTTCATGGAATGCATTTGGGTTCCACAACACGGGAGCTTACGAGACCTTGTGATGGAAGAGGCTCATAAATCACGGTATTCCATTCACCGTGGATCAGATAATATGTATCATGATCTAAAAGTACTTTATTGGTGGCTGAACATACCACTTATGTGAGCAAATGCTTGACTTGTGCCAAAGTCAAGGTTGAGTACCAGAAACCGTCTGGACTACTAACACAACTAGAGATACCCATGTGGAAGTGAGAACAAATATCCATCGACTTCATTACCAAATTACCACGTACTCCTAGTGGATGTGACACTATCTGGGTAATTGTAGATCGACTGACCAAGTCAGCACATTTCCTTGCGATGAAGGAAAATGAAAAAATGGAAATGTTAGCCAGGATTTATGTTAAGGAAGTAGTCTCGCAACATGGACTGCCAATCTTCATCATTTCTGATCGACACGCTAGATTCACTTTGAACTTCTGGAATCATTGCAAAAGTCACTTGGTACGCGATTGGATATGAGTACAGCATACCATCCACAAACAGATGTCCAAAGCGAACACATGATACAAACACTCGAAAACATGCTACGAGCTTGCGTAGTAGACTTTGGCAATAGCTGGGAAACTCACCTACCGTTGGTAGAGTTATCCTACAACAACAGCTATCACACGAGCATCAGGCAGCACCTTTTGAGGCACTCTATGGCAAGAAGTGCCGATCGCCTATCTGTTGGGCAGAAGTGGGCAACAGCCAGCTCACTGGCCTGGAATTCATACACGAAACAACAGAGAAAATCGTGCAAATCATAAACAGCATGGCAGCAGCTCGTGATCGTCGAAAGAGCTACGCCGACAAGCGCCGTAAGCCTTTGGAATTTTAGGTAAGATATAAAGTCTTTCTGAAAGTTTCACCCTGGAAAGGCATTATTCATTTTGAAAAACGAGGTAAACTGAATCCATGCTATATTGGACCATTTAAAATTCTAAAGAAGATTGGTCAAGTGACATACCAACTCAACTTACCTGCTGAACTCGACGGATTTCACAATGTATTTCATGTTTCAAACTTAAAAAAATGTCTATCTGATAAGACACTCGTGATTCCACTGGATGAGATCCAGGTGGATGAACAACTACGGTTTGTGGAAAAACAGTAGAACTCATGGACCGTGAGGTCAAACAACTCAAGCAGAGTTGGATTCTGATTTTCACAGTCCGATGGAACTCAAAACGTGGACCTGAATTCACGTGGGAATGTGAAGATTAGATGATGCACAAATATCATCATTTGTTCAAATTGATAACATCGAACACACATTAATAACGATTAAATTTCGGGGCGAAATTTCCTTTCAACAAGGGGATGATGTGACAACTGAAAATTTTCGTTCTCAAACGCTACCGACAACAACCAAATTTCTGGATGAATTTTCTTTCAACAAGGGGATGATGTGACACCCAGCACTTTTAGGTAAATTGCAATATTCATTACTTATTCACATTCATACTTCTTGCATTTCATATAATTAGGATTAATTAAATGAGTCGAACACGATTGCAAAACGATAGTTCGGGGAATTTTCGAATTGTACAATCATCGGTAATCCGAGGAATCATCAAAACACACACGAGTTTTATTTAACGAATGTTGGTGAACAAACGAAACAACAAATTGAATGAATAAATATCACATATGTGTGCTTATATGTGATTATGCGTTAATACGAACTAAACGATTAGAATAAACGTTACAAATCGAACACGAAAGAAACCGAATTAACAAAATTACAAATCTGCAAAGTAAACCCTTCGTGGTACGCTAAGAGCCTTGCCGAAACTCTTCGCGGTATGAGAAGCCTAGGCAGGAATTTTGAATTCAGCCGAAACACTTAGCGGTACGCCACGACCGAACATTTCCCACCTTGCGGGTACGCTGCGTGTCTCAGTGGACAACTCGACTATTTTGTCCTTGGCGGTACGCTGAGAGTCTTGGAGGACTTTCTTGGTGGTACGCGACGAGTCTCAGAACCCAAAAATTCTATAAAAGCCACCCTTTTCCCTCACAACACTTTCCTTTCACCCAAACTCTAACTCTGGCATCTCTCTCGACCAAGACTCTGGCAGACGCCAAACTTCCTGTTGACATCTGCCAATCCCTCTCTTGAATTCCTTGGTGCCTTGAAGTCATTTGAGCCAGAAGGAAGCTTTACAAGGTTTGTAGCAGCTCTCATCTTACAAGAAAGTCCTCATCAGCCATCATTTAGGCCATCAAACTTCCATGTCAGTCAATCTAAAGACTTGTGAGGCAGTATTCTATGATCCTTTATGCTTAAAACCCACATGCAACTCCAATCAACCCACATGCACAAATTTTTGGATGTTCTTGACTGTTTATTGAGATGTTGTGACTGATTTAGAGCTTAGTAATGTATTGAAATGAGTTTTGATTGATTTGGTGATGGATTTGCATTACTTACTATTCATAGAAAATTTATGAATGAATGTGTATGATTTATCATGATAAGATGTTTTTAGATGTTGATTTATGCCTATTAAAAGGTATACAAATAGATTTGAATAGTTTGATTTTGTGAAAATATGGTTTTGTTAAAGGCTTACTATTTTTAGTAACTTTTAATATTAAAAGTGTTGATTTTGGTAATTTTGACATGAAATGATGAAATGTTAGTATTGTAATATGTTCAAGAATGTCATATAAACACATTGGGAACTTTGGTTTATGAAAACAGATTTTTAAACGGATACTTACTAAATAAGGAAACTTTATTTTGGGCAAAATTGCATAAATAATAATTTATGCATAAATGACATGTTATACGTGTGTAATGTGTTTCAGGAACATGCTAGATGTGTTAGTTTGATGAAATGAGAGCTCATAACAAAACTTTCTTAAAACGAAAACTTTCTATAAATATGAAGTTTCCAACAATAGAAACTTTCCAAAAATGGTAACTTTCCAGAAACAAAAACTTTTATGATTTTCATACGTGACTTACGTGAACATTGTTATAAGTAGAATTCGTAGGGTGCATGATAATTTCCTACTTGCGTGATAAGATTAACATGACACATAAACGAACTGAATACAACAAACGTGTCACCAACGATTCGTCAAGTCAACACACAAGCACTCGGTTGAGCACACCGACACTTCGAGTTGTATGGGATACAACACACCACAAAACACATACTCATGACCTATATGAATATAGGTGACCACTAGCAGCTGCTAGCATTTGCTGATTGCGAACACACAAACAGGAATTACACTAAGAGGTGAGTTCACGGCCCCGTTTTTTTTCTATTTTCTACCTTTGGGGGAGAGAACATTGCATACAAACTATTTTCAAACAACAAATACATTTTGGATACATATGGACATGCTTTATCACTATATGTATATGTGTGGCACACATCACAATGAAGTCCTTATAAACACATCTCGAACCGTTAATAGCGCGGGGCCCACAACGTGGAAATCTTGGATAGTATTGGGAGGCCACCCCGACTGAGAGTCAAAACAGAGCAAAATTGACCAAATACATTTGCCATTGTCTTGTGTGATAGACATGGCGGGAGGCACACAATCATCTTCGGTTTCAAACCCACGTATAATATAACTATATTGACTAGCTATCAATCGATTTCGCATTGTAATGATATGTAGTCCTGCAACGTATAGTTTAAACATTTATTGTTTACTACTGCTATAAAAACACGTGCTCTCACAACCATTGTGTTGACATTTACCCGCATGTTTTCTCACATAACCAAGGCACATACACAGGACTAGGATGCTAGGACGAGGTCGCATGCGTCTACATTTGTCTTAGGCTGATGAAAACACTTTATTTATTTTATTCTTATGTAATGATTAGACAACTTAAACCGCTTCCGCAACTTATGTTTTTGTAACCATTTGAAAACAATTAACTTAGCTTCTGCAACTCTGATTTATAAAACTGCTTTATCCAAGAATTTGGATGTACGTAAATAACCAGACATGTAGGCCTCGCAAGTGTTACAACAACCTTCTTTCGACTGTTGACTATAATGTTTATACAACAGACCAAACATTAAATCAGACGTCATATTAATTCACCGGTTAGATTGATCAGACTGGATTTAAGAAATAAATGACATCATAAATAATTAAGAAATACCAAAAATAAAAATAAAAAGATGATTATAAACATATATGAAATAAACATAATTCATCAAACAAACATAATCATGTTTATATATTACTTTCACTAAAACAATTACATTCCAAGAACAAAAATAGGCAAAACAAGTTCATCAATTATTCAATTGTGTCTTAGAAACAAATTAAAAATTGCAAAAAATTAGTCAAAATCTTAAGTATAATCGTGTGATGTTTATAATATTTTACCTTGACAAAGATTAATCAATTAAAGTCACAAATTTGATTTCCATCGTAGATATAACTTTGATTTCATGGATTGTAACTCATGTAGATTCACGCTCATGTGTGTATATGTAAAATAGTTGATTGCTACATGTCTCCACGAATCAGAGCAAATCAAGATGTTGAATAAGTTGATCATCGAGACTTTTGGCAGAATTCTCATGAAGAGGAAAAGCGAGGTATGGGACGAGTATACGTTGCAAGTCTGGGACAAAGACTTTGGGGAAAAAATTAAAAATCTACAGATCTGAGTATGCGATTGTAGGTCTCAGATGAGTTTAAGGCTTTGAAAGTGATTAGGGTTTGGTTATACTTTTTAGATGCAACTTTGATTGCAAGGATTTTAACTTATGTAGATTCAAGCTCATTTGTATATATGTGGAAAATCAACCCGATTGATTGTTACCGGTCTCCACGGATCAGAGAAAATCAATGTATTGAATAAGTTACTTGTCGTGGCGGGTTCTCAATGACGAGGTAGAAATGAGTTATGGGATGAGTATTGATTGCAAGTCTGGGATAAAGATTTTGGCGTAGAAATGAAGAATCTATTGAAGTGAGTATGCGATTGTAAGTGTCCGAGGAGTTTGAGGCTATGAAAGTGATTTTTTTTTAACGGCAAAGATAATCTACTCCTAAATTACACCAAATTAATTACACCATTGTATGGGTTAGAACCCATGACCTTCATTCTAAGAGGCAAAACCTCTACCAAGTGGGCTAGTCCCATATTGACGCTATGAAATTGATTAGGGTTTGGTTATATAGTTGGATTTAAGAAAAAAAAATTCAAACTGGTCGGACCATAATAATTGATAGACTGGCCTGACCGTGAACCGCCTAGACTGATAAGTCTATTTGAGGGCGGCTAAAACATACTAGCTACATTATTTGGACGGCTCTCCCACCACTAGAAGATAAGAATTTTCCAACACTAGATTGCATCACAAATGTTTAGGAAATAAGTTTTTCCAACGCATTTCTGACGACAATCTTTTGTCGGAAAACGTCTCGTAGGAAAAACTTTTTGACAATTTTCCTAAGCAATTTCCGACATGTTTCCAAAAGCTAAAAGCGTAGGAAATTTCGACGCTTTTGCGACATATTTCTATACATATATAATAATAACATAATTAAAAAATTGTTGATAAATAATATGAGACGACACATTTCTAACAAAACCGTATACGCTTTTTTTAAAATTTTACGACACATTCATGATACATTTGTGACACTATATTTCGAAAAAAGAATAATTTAATCAATCTAAGATCTAGCTTGTCCTAATATATTTTCAAATTAATAACTTATTTAAACTCGGGTATTTTAAAAAATACGTAGAAAATTAAGACAAAAGTGTGTCGTAATATATTTCTATACAGAAAATTTTAAGTATTTCAATTTTGTCTACGAAATACGTTGAAATTATCGACACATTTTAAAAAATATAGTTTCCAAACAAATAATTTATTTAAAACAAGTTATTGTCAGAAATGCGTCGGAAATTCCAATACATTAGTGACCTAATTAATTTTTTAAAAAGAAAAATTTAAATATTACTATTTTGTGTCGGAAATGGTTGACAAAACAGTCACTACTTTTACACTATTTTCTTCTAGTAACGTTCGTTAAAAAAAGTTAACGCCGTTATCTTTTTTTCGAACTTCGAACGAATCTTTTGGAACTTTTGATCAGAATTAGAATACGAGTCGAATGATATATAACTTACCTCGAAACGATGCTCCAAATGATGAAATGATTCTTCATTCGGGTGTTTAAACTTTCAATTGATTAAGGCAATCATAATTTGGAGCAACGTTTCGAGGTAAGTTATAAATCATTCGACTCGTATTTTCATTATGATCAAAACTCTAAAGATCCATATGAAATTCGAAAAAAAAAAGTGAACGGCGTTAAAAAATTTTAACGGATGTCTACCAGAAGAAAATAGTGTGAAAGTAGACAACTGTTATTGGCGATTTTCAAATTTTGGACCGGTAGAGGCCAACTCCTAAAACTTTGGATTTTTGCCTTTTAAAAATACAGTTTCCAAACAAATGATATATTTAAAATAAGGTATTGTCGGAAATGTATCTAAATTTCAACACATTTGAGATGTAATAGCTTTTTAAAAAGAAAAATTTAACTATTCCAATTTGTGTCAGAAATGTGTTGAAATTATCGACACATTTTAAGAAATACAGTTTTCAAACGTATAATTTTTTTAAAATAAGTTGTTATCATAAATGTGTTGGAAATTCCAACACATTTGTTTCGTAATAAATTTTTAAAAAGAAGTATTTAAATTTTCCAATTTTGTGCCAGAAAAAAAACAAACAAACTTACCGGGTATATTCTCACTTTTCAGTAGAGTCTTGGTGGGAAGGATGGACATAAACCTTACCCCTATCCCAGTTGGGATATAGAGGTTGCTCCGAAGGTGTCTTCGACTCAAAGTTATTGTAAAACCCCGACCAATAGCGGAATCATCGTTCACAAAGTGTAAATTGTTCAAAAGCACAAGATTCATAACGTAAATATTCAACCCAATTGCATGTAGTAAAAGAAATTCAAACTTAATATTTAATTTAACCTCAATCATTCATAATCCATTACACTAATAAAAAGAAATACGAAATCTTAATTTCAAAACTAGACATAATTGAATAATAAATAAAAATAAAACTAAATCCAATTCCTAGCAATCTTATGTAGCATTTCCACCTAAAACATGTTTAAATAAAAGGATCAACTATAAAGTTGGTGAGCTTCACAGGTTTAAGCACACACACCAAAATAGTTGAATAAAATGTGTATAAAATGTCATAACTAATATGTGTAACCAAGCATTATGAACATACAATATTGGATTAGTAAATAAAGCAGATCAACTAATGTTAACAGAATAATGTTTGACCATGGTAAACATCGCAATGCTTGAATGAGTAACTATCACTGCGGGCTTCCCTCAAAGGGTAAATCAAATAATAGTGAAATGCCTGGTCAATAGATCTATCATAGTCACTAAGGGTGATCAATACTTATTGTTAACTAAGATCAATATGTTTAATGTCATCAAATTAGTTTCACATGATAATAGTTTAAAACAAAGTTTACATGTTTCACCCCAAAATAAAAGCATAAAAAGCGGCTATGAAGACCCACATTATTTGATATGCAAGTCGTTGCTAATAAATGATAAATATGTAGTCCAAATAGTCTCCAACACGATCTAATTTAACCTATAATTCAATCGCACATAACTAATGTATCTATGACTTTGCATGGAATTTTCATAATATATTTGTATTCCATATGTTTACAACCAAAGTTATGAATATGGTTCCATAAGAATTGTTTATAATAAAAGTTTCATAGTTGTTTAAAGTTTAAAATAATTATTAATGCTAAAGAAATTATAATAATATGACTATTATTAATACTAACGATAATAATAATAATATTAATAATAATAATCTAAATAATAATAAACATATAAATAATGATGATAGTGATAAGAATAATAATAATACTAATATTATAAATAATATTAGTAATAATAATAATGATACTTTTATTAATAATACCAATAGTAATTGTAATAATAATAATAATTTTGTTAATAATGATAATAATGGTCATGATAACAATAATACTATTAATAATATTAGTAATAGTGGTGATAATTGTAATATTAATAACTTTGATAATGATAATTAATACTAATAATAATAATCATAGTAATAATAAGATAATAATTAATAATAATAATAATAATATTAAGTAAAATAATCATGGTAATAATAAGATGGTAATAATCATAATATCAATAATAGTAATAATATATTTTTTTCTTTGTTATTTATGATATTTGTTTATTTATTTATTTACTTATTTATTTTATTTTATTTTTTATTTTCGAGTTTTCTGTTTTAAAATAATAGTTTAAGTTTTATAAAAAATTTTGGTGAAATCATAATTTAAAAATAATAAATAAATAAAAAGTAAAAAAAAATCGCTCGAAACCGGACCCGACCAGTTTCGAACCCGCGACATTACTCTGGATACGTGTTTGTTTACTGGTTGTACTAAGGGCCTTGGCCGCGTTTAGTTTCTGTTTCAAATTTATTTATAACGTAGCCCATGACCCAATTTCCAGATTTAAACCCAAAGAACCCTAACCTTATTCGCCTCAAATTCGATCGAACCAAGACTCGATAGGTTTGTTAAGGATCTAAAATCTAGTTTAATGGTATATAGAAAGTGTACCTTTGAATACGAATCTGTGGGTTTCGAATGGTGGCTCAAGAACGACGAAAAGTTTGGTTTTGGAGCTTGATATCGCGATCTGGAGAGGTTATGAGTCGATTTCGATTGCACAAGAGTTGTTCGTGGGTTTGGAATGAAAAAAAGGGTTGATTTAATTTGCATGTTATGCTCGTTTATATAGAGTTTGATTTCTCAATCGAGTTCGGAAGTTTAGGCATCAAATTCGTATAGTTTTTGACTTAAATTCGACGAATTGGTTGCTGTTATCCGTTCCATGATGTTCGTAGATGTATAAATTTCAGTTTTTTATTAGTTTTATCCCATGATTCGAGTTAAGATTCGAATGGGTCGAAGTTGGATCCATGGGTATCTATGGAAGACAATACTGGGTAGAAGAAAAAGGAAGTTTGAGGGTATGGCAGAACCAGTCCCTCTTTATTTTCCTTTGTGTTTTCTGTTTCTGTTTTTGACAACTTTGGTCCTTCCTATTTATCCAAGGATTTATAAAGGTTTTATAAATTTTAAAAATTTAACTAATGCCTACAAACTAAAATTATATCTGTATGTGGGACTTATTATATTGAGAACCACTAAATATAAAAGAACCAAAGGAACTAATTTTGAACCATATGTTTTTAGGGGTATAAAAGTAATTTTTCTTTAAACTAGGGGAAGTTACTATTTTACCCTTTTAAATAATCACTCTATGTACAAAACTTAAAGCATAATGTACAAGTGTATTATGCAGTTCTCAAGTTCCTAACATAAAATTGGTTCTCAATAGAATATCTCCCATCTGTATGTATATATATATTGGATTTATAAAAGTTTAATAAGTCATTAAACAAATATCAATATTTTTATAAATAAAGTATTTATTCATTTGGTTAATTTTTAAACAAGGTATTTATTTTATAAAACTTACTTTGTAAACTTTTTAATTTTATTGTTGTTGTTGTTGTCATTATTATTCTTTGTAATATCATTATTAGCTTTATATATATAAATGTTTTAAAAAATATATATATAATAATAATAATAATAATAAAAATTTAAACAAATGAATGTATAAAATAAAACATTATAATAAATCGAAATGTTACAGTTATGGTTTGAAGTTGATCATCCAAAATTTTGTGCCAGAAATGCGTCGAAAATTCCATCACATTTGTGACACATTATAAAATATGCAGTTTCCATCACAAATGTTTCTAAAATATTACGGTTTTTCTTTTTTATAGATATTTTTATTAATTTTATTATCAATATATTTCGATTAATAAATATAAGAATAAAATTGGGAGTTTCGACGCATTTTGAAACAATTTTACTTAACTAAATTTAATCTCTTTATGTTGGAAATAAGTCGCAAAGTTGTGAAGAATTTGTGACAAAAATTAATGATTTTTGTACTATTTTGTCGCAAAATTTACCACAAAATTAGGGTTTTACTTTTCGTCAGAATTGTATCGCAATTTTATAGCTATTTGCGACACAAATATTTGTAACGCAAATTTCCATAGTAAAATACTCATTTTATAGTACAGTCCCACCCATTCCAGACCCAGGGGCTGTTTGTTTGGGTCTGAATAGGTCTGAATGGGTCTGAATCTGTTTGTTTCGGGGAAAAATCACACATCTGAATGGGTTTCAATGTCTGAATGAGGGTCTGAATCATTCAGACTTCAGACCAAGTCTGAATGGATGTGAATGGTGAAAGGGGGATAGATCGACGTGGATCTAGCCACCACACATCTGAATCGTTCGAACATGGATCCAGCCACCACCATCGATGACTCCTCCGATCCAGCCACCACCATCACACCGCCACTGCAGCTCCACCACCACCATCGCGCCACCACTGCAGCTCCACCATCGACGACTCCTTCGATCCAGCCATCACCATCGGCAACCGAAGATGGTTCGAACTGCGATGCTTCGAACAATCGACCACTACCTCTCGATGGTTCATATCACAAGGCGGCGACGAAGGCGGCGACAGAGGCGGAGACCGACGCGAACGAAACCCTAAAATCGATGAAGATGGGGCGCGACCTCGTGGTGGTGCTCGCGGTAGTGAAGGCCGAAGGGGTAGACAACTTGACAGTGGTGCTCGCCGTTGGTTCTCGCCGGTGGTGCTCGATGATGGGGTCGGGTGTTATGGCCGACGGGAAAGTAGGGTTTTTGAGAGAAAGGGGATTTTTTGTTGTTTTATTCAGATGTTCAAACAAAACGCTCTTAACTGGTTCAACACTTAATCATTCAGACCCTCTTAATCATTCAGACATCTTAACCATTCAACACTTAATCATTCAGACACAACCAAACAGCCCCCCAGTCCGGTCCTATCTGAAAATTAATTGTTGACTGCCAATTGTTGAGCAGGTTATTAGAACCTCTAGCAGTTAATAAACAATTACTAAAACATCTATCACTTGTTGATCACGTACGCAACATCTTTCACAAACTTACTAGCTATAAGCTTTAACACCAAGGGAGCAACAACTTGAACAAAAAATACCAATCGAATAAAATATGTCATCGACCTTGTTACAGATTAATGGTCACATCATTTGATTGATAAAAACTATTGTTTCATTATTATCATAGACAAAAATATGACTATAAATCAACAATGCATCGTTGGCAAAATCACATATTATATATCATAATGGCGAGTTGTATGCCAACAAATACGTTGCTTAAAACAAGGTTAATGAAGCCTTTAACCAAAAGCCCTAATGACATTGAAAATCACATGTTTGCCAAAATGATATGTTTTAATTATACATCGATCATATGAGAATATGTATATATTTGTGGATGGAATAAGAACAAATTAAATGTATTTAGGATTGTTTTGAGGGTTGAGAAATAGTAGAAAACTGTACCTAAATTTCAAAAGCATCAAAAAAGTTAGGGTCCGAAGCAAAAGCATGTAGTTTTGTAAATAACGGCCGTCTCTAAGTGAAGACATGGCTGTTAGGTAATTAGAGATCAACACACAAAACAACTCAATGGAAATCACTTCTTGATATTGATAACAGATCGTACAAAAAACACATGAGAATGTGTTAAGTACAAAATGGTAATCAAGAGATTAAGAGCTAAAGATAAAGAAGAAGAAGAAATCACAGAGAAGAAGGAGATTAACTCTCAAAATCATTAGCTACCTTTCTTATTACATCATATCACTTTATATATATGTGAACTAACAGATTAACCAACTATGACCACTATTACAAAACTAACCCTTAACTATTACAAGTTGTCTAACATCTACTAATGACAAATGACACGTAACAATACACCTGCTAAAGGATATCGCCCGTTTAGTGAAATTTATTCATAATGGCGAGTTGTATGCCAACAAATACGTTGCTTAAAACAAGGTTAATGAAGCCTTTAACCAAAAGCCCTAATGACATTGAAAATCACATGTCTCCAGTCGGTAGTAGTTCATCAATCTTGATTGGCTTTGTTACTGAATAAATTTCACTAAACGGGCGATATCCTTTAGCAGGTGTATTGTTACGTGTCATTTGTCATTAGTAGATGTTAGACAACTTGTAATAGTTAAGGGTTAGTTTTGTAATAGTGGTCATAGTTGGTTAATCTGTTAGTTCACATATATATAAAGTGATATGATGTAATAAGAAAGGTAGCTAATGATTTTGAGAGTTAATCTCCTTCTTCTCTGTGATTTCTTCTTCTATATCTTTAGCTCTTAATCTCTTGATTACCATTTTGTACTTAACAATGGTATCAGAGCTTCCTTTCCTCTTGACTGTGGGTTTGATCAAGGGCAACAACAAATTTGAACAGCAATAGTCAAAATTACGTTAACAGCCATCAATTTGGGTATTCACATCACATCAAACCATTAAGAAATCATCAAAACACCATATAAATGGCTTTGGAGAAGATTATGTCAACATGGCAAGAAGGTACTGTTAATCAATATTGTGATGAATTCCAATTTTTGGTCGACCTGGTTAGAATATCTGAAGAAATTTCTGAAGATTATGCAATATATCGCTTCATTGATGGTCTTAAACCTGAAATCAGTGAAGTTCTTAAACAGTGGCACCAATATAGTTTACAAAAATTGAAAGATGCGTTTGCTTTGGCTCGGTTCCAAGAAGTTGTTCTGAAGTTGGATTCTGTTCAAGGAATGCCTTCAAATTTTGAGGTAAGTAGATATGATCTACAACACAATTACAATTCTAATATCTTTTGTGATAGTGGAAAGGTTTTTGAATCCTGTTCTTCTAAATACATAAATGTGGAGTGTGCCCATCAGGTGTTTGATGAAAATCCTTGTAGATTTCAAAGCGAGATTCAAGAACACATCGATGATGAGGTATTAGAAATCCAAAAAGAACCTGAAAATGAAATGAATGTTCTCTCTAAAATGGAAAATAAGGGTGTTATTCAAGAATCCTTTCTTTATGATGATTCAAAAGAAAATCAAATGACTAAAGTTTTTGGAAGTAAAATGAATTTGGATACGAGTGAAATGTTTCCACTACATTTGCATCAAAATAAAAAACTAGCAGTGTAACATCCCAAATTTTCTAAATACAAGTTATTGGAACTTACGAATGGGTAACGGATAACTTGTAGGAAAATGGACGAAAAATAACTAAGTTCAGGTCTCAAAGTCGTGTACTCGAATTTAATTTCGAGTACACTAGTTCTCGAAAACCTAGTATTCGAAATCTACAATTTCGAGTACAAGTCACTGTCTATAAATAGTAGTGCCTTGGGAAATGTGCGAGCTAGAGCACATTCTCTCTCGAGTACACGAAGTAGGGTCCAAGAACTTCAAGAATCGAGCTTTGATCGACCAAACGGAGGAGGAAACGCACGGGAATCTACAGGAGTAATCATCTAGCATCAGGTAAGTGATCTAAACTAAAAAGTTAGGATTTTTAGACAAACGTGAACTTGGTCATAAAGCTCTCACCTTTATGCATAAAGTTAGTAACTTCGAGGTTCCAGTGGGTTGGCAACAACCTAAGAACCTAGAACTAGCTCCCCAAAGCCTTAGATGAATTTCTAAGATGTTTAAAGACGAAAGTGATGAGTACACGAAATCATGCACAAAGGGTAATCGAAATCATACTTGGGTTATTTCGAGTACATAGGTTTCGTGTACACTATTTCGAATACAGAGTGGTATTTCGAATACACAGGCTATTTCGAATACACTGGTCATTTCGAGTACAGATGATGGTTTCGAGTACTAGCCATTTCGTGAACTATGGAATTTCGTGTACATGGAAACTTAATGGAATTCAAGGGTTTCGAATACTTAGCTAAGTTTCGAGAACTTGGATTCAGTAAGGGGGACTAGTAGGCTATAAAGACTTAGGAAATATTCTAAGTCTAAGAATGGTATGTGATGATGTGATGTACTGATGTAGGTTCTTAAATCTTGGCTAAGGAGTTCGGTCCAGGATATAAGGAGCTACTATCAGGTGAGTTCTAGACGCCCTATTTTATGTGTAATGTTTTGGGCTGGCATACATGCTTATTGTTATGACTATGATGTTATGTGCTTATGATGATGATGAACAAATGATGATATGCCAGGACTATGTATGCATGTTTATGTGTTAGCATGAATTATGCATGAAAGCATGCTAAGTATGATGAATGTGCATTAGTATGATATGATGATAAACTGTATGATAACATGCTATGCTGATAAGTATAGATGCCATGCTATGATGAAATCCTAGGTTGCTAGGATGAAAGTATGATGTAGGAAATGATGAATATATACTAATGCAACCTGTATGTGATGCGATGATGTTATGATACGATGACATGATACTAGCATAATGTAGTATGATGATTCCTATGTTATTAGGAAATTGATATGATGAAGTAGTGCTAGCAGGACATGTTTAGGATATCATGAGGTCTATGATGAATGATGTTATAATGCTAGCATGAAATGTATGAGGATTATGATGAATGATGATATGATGCTAGTGTATCATGTATGATGAATGAATGATGTACCTATACGTGCTATAGGATATGTGTGAATGATGATACTCCGGTACTTGTACTGGGTAAGTATGAATGATGACCTGACTATATCAGGATATGAACAGCCGATCGGGCTATAAACATGGAGTCGACCGGACTATAAACATGGAGTCGATCGGACTATAAATATGGAGCCGATCGGGCTATAAACATGGAGCCGATCGGGCTATAAACATGGAGTCGACCGGACTATAAACATGAGAGTCAATCGGACTATAAACATGGAGCCGACTGGGCTATAAACACGGAGTCGATCGGGCTATAAACATGGTAAGAGCCGATCGGGCTATAAACATGGTAAGAGTCGATCGGACTATAAACATGGAGCCTTGTGCCGGCATAAGCCCACTGTTCGTATGGTGACAGTGGAATGTATGATGATGATGTTCACGATGTTATGTGCTAAGGTTATGGACTATGCGTACATAACGATGTTTATGTTAAGTATGTTTAATGTTGTTTTATGAAAACTAGAACTCACCAGCGTAAGCTGACTTGATTTAGCATGTATGTCAGGTTAAAGCTATGATAAGAGATGGCATGGAGCTCGGGCATCAACTCAGACGATCCGTTGGTTTTGGCAATTCGATATGTTTTTGATACAGACACTTTATTGAATTTTGTTTATCAAACTGTGTTTACATTTCCGCTGCATGATTATGAAAGTTTTTAGTTTAAGAGCTATGTGTTATGACGAAACCAACCTCTGTGGGGTCGGAACGGGGCCTCACAAGTTGGTATCAGAGCCATAGTTCGAGAGATCTTGGCATCCCAAATGCCAAGACTTAAACTGAGAATGGGATTGAATGATGCGGATTGCCAACCACGGATGAACGGATGCCACGAGCTGAATGTTTATGTATGAGTTAAGGGTTAGATGTAAGGTTATGTATGTAGTTAGTGTCATGCACATTGAAGAGATGGGATGGGAAGCGTTTAGAGCCTATGAGTTGGGTAAATGGTTAATAGCACTTGATCAACGTCATTAACGATTTACAACACTTATTTCGTGCTAAATTGATTCCTGTACGGACTCATAAATGGTTGTATTATGTAGAAAGTTAAGATGGCTGGACAAAAGGGTAGACCGCGAAAACAACCACAGGGAACAGGGGAGCCACATGTCGAGGTCGAGAAACCTGTCAATGAAGGAGAAAATGAGCACAGTGAGCCATCGGAAAATGAAGAGGAGTTCACACTAGAGCCTATTGTAGTAAAGACTATTTCTGATGAGGTTTGCAAGATTATGGATGAAAAGATGCCGGCAATGATTGCTAAGGCACTGAAGGATTCTCTGAAAGACAAGTCTGAGGGAACTAAAGAAAGCACCAAAGAAGATGAGGTGGTGATCATCGAGACGAAGAGCGGCGACTCCATGACTGGGAAACTGAAGGGCTGTGACTACAAGTCCTTCAAGGGATGCAACCCACCTATCTTCGATGGTAAGAAGGATGTTGTGGCCATCTGCCACTGGATATCTGCTATGGAGGCTGTTATCTCCATCAGTGAATGCCGAGTCGACCAAGCTGTCAAATTTGCAGCTCACTCTTTTGTTGAGGAGGCACTTCACTGGTGGAACACCATTAAGTAGTCCAAGGCTGCAGCCGATATGGAGAAGATGGCTTGGGATGATCTAAAGGAACTGGTCACCAAGCAGTTCTGTCCCAAGAATGAGCTGGATAAGGTTGAAAGGGAGTTTCCGGTGCTGAAAGCGGGAAGCCTGAATCACAGGCAGTACACTTCACGATTCAATGAGATGGCAAGACTAGTTCCTCATATGGTTTCTACCGAGGAACGCAGGGTGAAGTTGTACATGGAGGGCTTGCCTCCAAAAGTAAGGATTCATGTTAAGGCCAATGCTCCCAAGACCTTTGACTCCACTGTTGAACTCAGTGGTATTGTATGGGATGACGTGATGGCCGATGAGCCAGTGAAAGAGGAAACCAGGGTGAAGGAGTCCTTCGGGACCAAGCGAGGCCGAACAGACCAACGAAAGTCTTCTGGAAAGAAGATCAAGCCAGAGGAAACAGGTCTATGCCGTAAGTGCGGCAAGAGCCACTCTGGGCCGTGCCGTGTGGGCACAAACTTATGCTTTCGATGTGGAAAGGTGGGGCATTTTTCAGCAAATTGCCCCGGTGCTATGAGATGCTACAACTGCAATGGGCTTGGACATCTGTCCAAGGATTGCAGACAACCACGGGCCGATGCTTCGGGCTCGGGTAAGAAGGAGGAGAAAGGGAAGGAGAAGCAGAAGGCTAAAGCAAGAGCCTTTACGATGACAAAGGATGATGCTGTCATGGACCCCGACGTGGTCACAGGTACCTTTTCTATCAACAATATTCCTGCTTCTGTATTGTTTGATTCTGGTGCCAGCATTAGTTTTGTGTCTTCTACTTTCTGTGATGGGTTATCTGGGAAGGTTAAGAAGATAGACCGGGTATTTGATGAAGAGACAACTATTGGTAAGATGACCAGGGTGACTGAGGCTATAGATGATTGTTATGTTGAGATAGAAGGTCATAAGTTCCCAGTACGATTATTTCTTATTACCTTAGGAGGATTCGATGTGGTTTTGGGTATGGACTGGTTAGCCAAATATGAGGCTAACATTGTATGTCGACGAAAGATGATATGTTTACGTGCGATTGATGGGAGCTCTGTAACGGTTTATGGTGATAAAGCGATGTATGCGCCAAAGATCATTTCGATGATCAAGGCTGACGTTATGATGAGGTGAGGGTGTGTAGCCTACTTGGCCTACGTGATTGAGGAACGTACGGACATGAGGACGATTGATGATGTACCCGTGGTGCGTAACTTCCCCGATGTATTCCCTGAGGAATTGCTTGGATTACCACCCGAACGGGAAATTGAGTTCCAAATCGACTTAGTGCCGGGGGCACAACCCATTGCCAAAGCACCTTATCGTTTAGCTCCAACTGAGATGAAGGAAATGATGACCCAGCTACAAGAACTCCTTGATAAATGTTTTATACGACCGAGTGTCTCTCCGTGGGGAGCACCGGTGCTGTTCGTTAAGAAGAAAGATGGAAGTATGCGTATGTGTATCGATTACAGGGAACTGAATAAGTTGACCGTAAAGAACAGGTATCCTCTACCTAGAATTGATGACTTGTTCGATCAATTGCAAGGTGCAAGCTGGTTCTCAAAGATAGATCTCCGATCCGGTTACCATCAGTTGAAAGTTCGAGAGCAGGATATTCCAAAGACTGCTTTCCGTACGCGTTATGGACATTACGAGTTTCTCGTTATGTCGTTTGGATTGACGAATGCTCATGAAGCATTTATGGATTTGATGAACGGAGTATGTCGACCGATGCTGGATCGATCGGTGATAGTGTTTATTGATGATATTTTGATTTATTCAAAGAACGAGGGAGACCATGCTTGCCACATACGTGAGGTATTGGAGATCCTGAGGAAAGAGAGACTTTATGCTAAATTCTCCAAATGCGCTTTCTGGTTACGAGAGGTGTAGTTTCTGGGTCACGTGGTAAACCCAGAAGGCATTATGGTAGATCCAGCTAAAGTTGAAACGATTATGAAATGGAGCCCTCCGAAGTCACTGACAGAAGTACACAGTTTTCTTGGTTTGGCTGGCTATTATCGGAGATTTATTCAGGACTTCTCCAAGATAGCGACGCCACTGACGAAGCTCACGAAGAAAGACGTAAAGTACGAATGGGGTCCAAACCAAGAACAAGTGTTCTCAGTGCTAAAGGAGAAACTTACCCAAGCTCCTGTTCTAGCACTGCCGGATGGAAATGATGATCTTTTTGTGCATGCCGATGCGTCACGACAAGGGTTGGGATGCGTACTGATGCAAAGGGGAAGGGTGATAGCTTATGCTTCGCGCCAGCTAAAGATTCATGAGGCTAACTACCCAACCCACGATCTTGAACTCGCTGCAGTGGTGTTTGCATTGAAAATATGGAGGCACTATTTGTATGGAGTAAGGAGTACCATCTATACCGACCACAAGATCTTGAAGTACTTCTTCGAGCAAAAGGATTTGAATATGAGGCAGAGACGATGGCTTGAGCTGTTAAAGGATTATGATTGTGATATTTTATATCACCCAGGAAGGGCCAATGTGGTGGCAGATGCTTTGAGTCGCAAGACTGATCATCCTGCCATACGGGTAAAATCGTATAGTTTGGTGATAACGCCAGACTTTCCGAATGAGCTCAAGCAGGCGCAACAGGAAGGATTGAAAGAAGAGAATGTGGGTTTTGAACGTGTCTTCGGACAAGTCAAGAACTTGGAAGACAATGACCATAGTGTGAAGGTAGGATTCGGTCGTATGTGGGTGCCCAAAAATGGGGATATTCGATCGAGGATTTTAGATGAAGCCCACAAGTCCCGTTATTCGATTCATCCCGGTGCGACGAAGATGTATCAAGATCTTAGAAAGATTATTGGTGGCCGGGCATGAAGTTTAATGTGATGCAGTATGTGAACAGGTGCCTCACTTGCGCGCAAGTGAAGGCTGAACATCAGAAGCCCTACAGATATGTGCAACCTCTTGAGGTACCGGAATGGAAATGGGAACACATCACCATGGATTTCATCACCAAGCTACCGAGAACAGCTAAACGACATGATACCATATGGGTGATTGTGGACCGACTGACGAAGAGTGCACACTTCCTTCCTATCAGAGAAACGTATATGTCCGAAAGGTTGTCTGATTTGTTCGTAAAAGAGATCGTGACTAGACATGGAGTTCCTGTCTCCATTGTGTCAGATCGGGATACGAGGTTTACTTCCAGATTCTGGAAGCAGTTTCATGATGCTATGGGAACGAGACTGAACATCAGTACCGCCTATCACCCCCAAACGAATGGACAGTCTGAAAGGACTATTCAAATGTTGGAGGATATGCTTAGGGCGTGCATTATCGATTTTGGAGGAAGCTGGTATGACCACTTGCCATTGGTGGATTTTTCTTATAATAACAGCTACCATTCTAGTATCGGAATGCCCCCATACGAGGCGTTGTACGGAAGACGATGTAGAACCCCGGTGTGCTGGGGTGAAGTTGGACAGAAAGAGATGGGAAATAAAGCTGCGGTGATTGATATGGCAGAAAAGTTACGGGTGATAAAAGCACGTATGAAAGCCGCACAAGATCGCCAAAAGTCTTATGCTGACAAGCGCCGACGACCGATCAAGTTTAATGTTGGCGATCGAGTGTTGCTGAAAGTATCACCATGGAAGGGAATCATTCGATTCAGAAAGAGGGGAAAGTTGAGTCCGAGGTACATCGGACCGTTTCAGATAAAGGCAAGGGTAGGAAAAGTCGCGTATCGACTGGACCTACCAGAGGAGCTGAACGGGATTCATCCTACCTTCCACGTGTCACATCTTAGGAAGTGTTTGGCAGACGAGCTAGCACATGTTCCTTTGGATGACATTGAGGTAGATGACCGACTGAACTACATTGAAGAACCAGTTGCCATTGTGGATACGAAGGAGAAGCAGCTACGGAATAAAACGGTTCGTCAAGTAAGAGTTCAGTGGAAGCATCGGAAGGGTTCAAACACGACGTGGGAATTGGAAGACGACATGAGGAAGTTGTATCCTCATTTGTTCGATATGTAACGAGGCAGGTTTCGGGACGAAACCTATTGTAAGGAGGGGAGACTTGTAACATCCCAAATTTTATAAATACAAGTTATTGGAACTTACGAATGGGTAACGGATAACTAACTTGTAGGAAAGTGGACGAAAAATAACTAAGTTCAGGTCTCAAAGTCGTGTACTCGAATTTAATTTCGAGTACACTAGTTCTCGAAAACCTAGTATTCGAAATCTACAATTTCGAGTACAAGTCACTGTCTATAAATAGTAGTGCCTTGGGAAATGTGCGAGCTAGAGCACATTCTCTCTCGAGTACACGAAGTAGGGTCCAAGAACTTCAAGAATCGAGCTTTGATCGACCAAACGGAGGAGGAAACGCACGGGAATCTACAGGAGTAATCATCTAGCATCAGGTAAGTGATCTAAACTAAAAAGTTAGGATTTTTAGACAAACGTGAACTTGGGCATAAAGCTCTCACCTTTATGCATAAAGTTCGTAACTTTGAGGTTCCAGTGGGTTGGCAACAACCTAAGAACCTAGAACTAGCTCCCTAAAGCCTTAGATGAATTTCTGAGATATTTAAAGACGAAAGTGATGAGTACACGAAATCATGCACAAAGGGTACTCGAAATAATACTTGGGTTATTTCGAGTACATAGGTTTAGTGTACACTATTTTGAATACAGAGGGGTATTTCGAATACACAGGCTATTTCGAATACACTGGTCATTTTGAGTACAGATGAGGGTTTCGAGTACTAGCCATTTCGTGAACTATGGAATTTCGTGTACATTGAAACTTAATGGAATTCAAGGGTTTCGAATACTTAGCTAAGTTTCGAGAACTTGGATTCAGTAAGGGGGACTAAGTAGGCTATAAAGACTTAGGAAATATTCTAAGTCTAAGAATGGTATGTGATGATGTTATGTACTGATGTAGGTTCTTAAGTCTTGGCTAAGGAGTTCGGTCAAGGATATAAGGAGCTACTATCAGGTGAGTTCTAGACGCCCTATTTTATGTGTAATGTGTTGGGCTGGCAAACATGCTTATTGTTATGACTATGATGTTATGTGCTTATGATGATGATGAACAAATGATTATATGCCAGGACTATGTATGCATGTTTATGTGTTAGCATGAGTTATGCATGAAAGCATGCTAAGTATGATGAATGCGCGTTAGTATGATATGATGATAAACTGTATGATAACATGCTATGCTGATAAGCATAGATGCCATGCTATGATGAAATCCTAGGTTGCTAGGATGAAAGTATGATGTAGGAAATGATGAATATATACTAATGCAACCTGTATGTGATGCCATGATGTTATGATACGATGACATGATACTAGCATAATGTAGTATGATGATTCCTATGTTATTAGGAAATTGATATGATGAAGTAGTGCTAGCAGGACATGTTTAGGATGTCATGAGGTCTATGATGAATGATGTTATAATGCTAGCATGAAATGTATGAGGATTGTGATGAATGATTATATGATGCTAGTGTATCATGTATGATGAATGAATGATGTCCCTATACGTGCTATAGGATATGTGTGAATGATGATGCTCCGGTACTTGTACTGGGTAAGTATGAATGATGACCTGACTATATCAGGATATGAACAACCGATCGGGCTATAAACATGGAGTCGACCGGACTATAAACATGGAGTCGATCGGACTATAAACATGGAGCCGACCGGGCTATAAACATGGAGCCGATCGGGCTATAAACATGGAGTCGACCGGACTATAAACATGAGAGTCGATCGGACTATAAACATGGAGCCGACCGGGCTATAAACACGGAGCCGATCGGGCTATAAACATGGTAAGAGCCGATCGGGCTATAAACATGGTAAGAGTCGATCGGACTATAAACATGGAGCCTTGTGCCGGCATAAGCCCACTGTTCGTATGGTGACAGTGGAATGTATGATGATGATGTTCACGATGTTATGTGCTAAGGTTATGGACTATGCGTACATAGCGATGTTTATGTTAAGTATGTTTAATGTTGTTTTATGAAAACTAGAACTCACCAGCGTAAGCTGACTTGATTTAGCATGTATGTCAGGTTAAAGCTATGACAAGAGATGGCATGGAGCTCGGGCATCAAATCAGATGATCCGTTGGTTTTGGAAATTCGATATGTTTTTGATACAGACATTTTATTGAATTCTGTTTATCAAACTATGTTTACATTTCCGCTGCATGATTATGAAAGTTTTTTAGTTTAAGAGCTATGTGTTATGACGAAACCAACCTCTGTGGGGTCTCCCGGGAACGGGGCCTCACAAGTAGTACCAAATTCTACAATATTAGAGGATAAAAATGGTGAGGTGAACATGGATCTTTTAATGCATGAGTTTATTTTGGATGAAAGTATTGAATTTTTTCATTATGGAAAACAATTTAAGTGGATAGATACTAGTTGGGTTTGTAATCTGTAATGCAAAGAATCTGTTTGGAATTTTTGTGGAAAAAACAATGATGTTGGAGAGACTCTTTTAATCAAAGATAAGAATAATTTGATGCTTAAATTGATGGTGTTGCTACATTTGTGGCCTAAATGGAAATTCAAATTTAGAGGGTCACTACCATCGATGCATAATTTTTGTTTCTTTGAAGTGATTAAAGTTGAACTTGGATTTGTGTATGATGACTTCTATACTAAGAGTCCAACAGGATGGATATCCAAGCCAAGAGTGTGACAGCCCGTAAATTCCAGGTCAGCTTCTATTTTAATTAAATGATTATTTAATTGATATTTGTACACGTGGCACTAGAATTAGTTTAATTTAGTGTGACACGTGGCATGACGGTACGAACACTGACACAAACACGATAATTCTGTGAATTATCGCAACACGCACACACGTGTCTAAGAAAACACGAACGTTGGTGAACGTTTTGCACATCGTGAAACAAAACACTAGAAATCTCACGAAACGCTCAAACATTGAACATGGAAGTTCAAACGAGGTCGAACAATAGTCCGTAAGCGTGTAAACGGCGAAGAACGGATCAAACCATTGAAATTGGGCCTATTGGGCTCTTCTGGGACTCGTCGCGGTACGCGATGGACCTCGGAGAGGCCCATGGCGGTACGCGACGAGGGGGCGGGGATTTCGAAATCCCGAAATCCATTACGGTACGCGAAACACCTTTTTGAAAGTTTAGGAAGACCCACTAGCCTCCCATATATCTTGTAACAGCTATGTAGCATGATTCCAGCCCTTCTCAACCTCCATAAGCTGCTGATTAATCATCATCTTGGTGTTCGAGAAGCTTTATAAGGTAGCTCTACACTCCTTGTAGCTTAAAAACACCTTTACACTCACATGCATGCCTTTGAGCACACATGCAAGCACACATAATGCACATGCACGAGAAATGAATATGGGTTTGATGATATTTATGTGATTATTGGTGATCTATGATGTTTAGATGAATTTTCATAACAATCCATGGTGATATGTATGTGAAAACTATATGATTTAGTCATAACTATATGAGATACTTGCATGCATGTATGATCCTTGACTTGTGGAATGATTTTGAATGTCCAAGTATGTTATTGGTGATGTTAGTAATGTGCCTCATGGTTTTGGTTTTGTCAAAATGGTTAAAACATGGATTTTTAGTAATCTTACTATTTTTAGTAACTTTTTAGTTACAAAATGGTGATATGGATGATATTGTGAACATGCATGTGAATAGATTTGTTATTAGAATGATATTATGATGATTAGAAGCTTAGAAATGTGATTTGAAACTTGATTGTGGTCATTTTTGGCCTAGTTACTAATTTTAGTAACTTTCCTAGTCGAAATATTGATATATGATGATTTGATCTAAAATGATATGATTAAATGATGTTAAATGGCATTATCTGTTGTTATTTGATATGAAAATGGATTAGATATGATTAGGATGATCATTTGATGAATAATAGTCATAGTTACTATTTATAGTAACTTTATTTTGCAAAATATCGGTTATTGAATAATATGGTTGCTTCATGCTTGTTAAATGATTTAATATGATTTAAATATGATTATCGCATGCTAAGTTAGATGGTTTCCGATGATACTTGTGCTATATTTAGAAACTTTCCTTTTTAGGAAACTTTAATGTGCGAAAATGACTTATGTGTTTATTTGATCATTCATGATAACGTGCTATGTGTTAACATGATCACGTAGGGCTAACGAGCATGCTAGAACTTTTAAAACGGTATGTGTTATGAAACTTTCCATAAATGGAAACTTACTATATATAGTAAGTTGTCCACGGACTATGTTACACGATTCACAACCGACACACGGTTCAACAACGAGTCGTTGACTTCACACGGTCAAACACGGTCAAACACGGTCAAACACAGTTAAACACGGTCAATGTGGACCAACATGAGCAAACATGGTCAATTTGGATTAACACAGACAAACATGAACAACCGAGGGTTGTTGAGCCCAAACACGAGCACTAACACGAACACGTACACGGTCACTTACACAAACTCACGCATGGTATACGATATAGGTAGCAGGTGACCGACACATCTTCAAGCGGGAGCTTACGCTTTTGATTTACGATCGTCACAAGGTGAGTTTACGGCCCTCTTTACTCTTTTACAAACTTTTCAAATAGGGGGAGAATACTAGTTGAATCGATTCAAACAATTATGCTATTACAAACATTTTATGTGTATGCTGTTTTATTAGACAAACATTAAGTGTTGTAATCGTAAAAAGCCCTCACAAAGTCTTACCGTTAATGTACGAACAACGAGGTGAGTTTGAATGGATCCGTTTGGGTGTGACGAACCCTGCGTGGCACAATACTGACCGGAGGTCGGGACACGTTAAATCTCGACCTATCTTGATATGTTATTACGAGACATAGCGGAGGCAAGGACTAACAAGTCTAGTTCGGTAGTGACGCACTGACACTTGGAGCCTAGGGCTCGGTACTAACATTTTGATAAACAGCATGACACATGTTTTCTTACTATTATGTATATCAAAACCTATGAACTCACCAACCATTGTGTTGACACTTTTTCTTAAACTTGTATTCTCAGGTAACTGACAGGCATAAGGATTTCAAGAGGTGCACCTAAGGACACGAGCTTAGGATTTGCATACTTTTATGTCGAGTCATTTGATCAAACAATTTTATTTATGTTTTGTATTTTCAAACAATGTAATGTCTAACAACATATTTTCCGCTGCATGTTAAAACATATTCATTTCCGCTGCATAACTTATATAATCCGCTGCTTTATCTTTTGGTTGTGTCAATTACAAACTTTGTGTTTTCAAACGCATATAGAGTTGTTTTATATGACCATGAGCTGCGATTCTAGCCACGTCACACCCATGTGGACTAACACCACACGTGGGATTTTGGGGGTGTGACAGATTGGTGTCAGAGCTTCGGTTATCGAGAACTAGGTTTGCATATAGTAAACTTAGACTATAGCCATTGCTCAACATTAGACACTACACTTAGACATTGCACAATAATATGTTGTTATTGTTAACTGTTGGTTACTGATTTAAGACTTACAGGACGGCAAACAATGATGATACTGGGAGGAATCCGGGGAAACGCCCCGCAGAGCACTAGTACGAGCTGTCGGAGGAGGACCGTCATGGGATACGAATAGAATATATAATTTCAAATAACTGTTAAATATTATACATTGTGTCTCTAGTCGATGCGGAGGTGGCAGAGCGGGCGCGTATAGCAAAACGCGTTAGGTCGTGGAGTTGGTACCCACATACAGTGTGGGATTGGGTTATTGAGGAGAGGGTACCTCTCTAGCGACTACAGACTGATGATGCACGAGCGCATCGACTACAGGCACTTGGAGTGTCACTTGAGCGGGCTTTCGCGACCCATGTTGCACGGACAACTCGGGAGGCCCGTAGGGCACACGAGCGGGACGAGGAGGTTAGGGCTCTCTAAGAGGAGAACCAGCACCTTCGAGGACAACTAGACTATCTGCGAGAGCAGGTAGTAGATGAGATAGCAGCGCTCCGGATCCGGACAGCGCAATTAGAGGAGCGACAGGTGGAATTCGCTGCCGTGGTCCAAAACCAAGTCGAGCGGCTGGCCGTGGTGGAGGACGTGACAGAGGAGAACCAGGAGGTGCTCCAAAATGCTTGGGTCGAACAGCTTATTGTGGAGCCGGAACAGGGGCATAACCAGGGACCCAAGTTCGAGGACGAGGACCTCGAGGAGGGTGATTTTGATGAGGATCTCAATGAAGATCCTTAGGAGCACCAGGACAACGGCCAAGTGGACAATGGAGATTCCCACTCCACGGTTACATCACACTAGTTAGATTTTCCTATTTCAGTATTTTACTTTTTGTACGCCTAGATGAGCGGGATGTGCTCATATGAACTTGATAGTGGTATTACATTTTGAAAATCATTGTACTTCAAACTGATATCAATGAAATGTTATTTTGTCTCATTACTGTACATTTGACTATGGTTGCTTGCTAACATGACATCTAACATAACTCCTGACTAACATCTAACACATGATGACTAACACTCTATCCCTTCCGTATAGAAACCGACTATGGCTGGAAGAGGAACGCATACCCGCCATCCCAAGCGAACAATCGGTACGGAAACCATCAAGATGATGGTTGATCGCCGGGTCAACAAGGCGATTTCCGAATATGAGGCAAGCAGCCAGCACAGCAAGACTAGCGGAACCAACAATGGTACTAACACTCGTTTAACCAACTAACATAATATGACTAACATTATTACTAACACGCGACATTGGTTACTGACGAACAGGATCACATGGCAGTGCCGACAAGGGGTGCTCATTCAAGACCTTTCTGAACTGCCATCCCCACACTTTCAAGGGCACTGAAGGAGCTGTTGGAATGCTCCAATGGATAGAGAAAGCAAAATCCGTCTTCGCGATGTGCGAGTGTACTGACGAGAACAGGGTCAAGTATGCGACTGGTACTCTTGAGAGACCGACCCTCACATGGTGGAATACCCATGTCCAAACACTGGGTTTGGACGGTGCTAACTCTATGACTTGGGGAGATTTCACTAGGATGCTGCAAGAAGAGTACTGCCCGAGGAACGAAATCAAAAAGCTGGAAGAGGAGTTCTGGGTCCACAAGATGGTAGGATCGGAGATAGAACAATACTGTACACGGTTCCACGAACAGTGTAAACTGTGCCCGGGAATGGTGACCCCCGAATATAAGAAGATAGAACAGTTCATCAGTGGACTGCCTGAGCAAATCCAGAGTATGGTCATAGCCTCCGACCCGATGTAGATTCAGCCTACGATCCTACTAGCCCACAAACTTACTGACCAAGCAGTGGCTCAGGGAAAGCTACCCAAACGAGGTGAACATCTGAAGCCTCAAGACAGCCACAAACAGAAGTGGGAACCCAGCCACCATCAATCTCACTCACCACATCAACAACAACCAAGATCAGCACCAGCCAGAGCTTTCACTGCTACCCAACCAGACAACAAAGGGAAAGGTGTATACGATGGGAAATACCCTATATGCAACCGTTGTTCATACCATCACTTCGGGCAATGTGAGAGGTATCTTTGCCTGAAGTGCGGGCGACATGGCCATATGGCCAAAGATTGCAGAACCAAGCTACCAAACAACAACAACCCCAACCACAACAACAACAGCCAGAACACCCTCAAGGGGTGTTATGAATGCGGGAAACCGGGGCACATGAGAAGGATTGCCCGCAATTGAAGAAAGCTGGAAGTGGAGCAGCCAAGGGTTGAGCCTTCGTGATTGGCTCAGGGGAAGCCAAAGACGACCCAAACGTCGTAACCGGTACATTTCTTTTAAATAATGTCTATGCTAGTATATTATTTGATACTGGTGCCGATAGGAGTTTTATATCTAACGAGTTTAGTAAATTGCTTGATATTACCCCAACGCCACTAGACTATAAGTATACCGCAGAGTTAGCCGACGGCAAACTGATTGAAACGCAACACGTCTTTCGAGGATGCGTCATGGTTTTGGCGGATCACGAGCTCGAAATTGACTTGATGCCGGTGACTCTCGGGAGCTTTGATGTGGTAGTTGGAATGGACTTGTTATCCGCAAACCAAGATGAGATAGTATGCAACGAGAAGATCGTATGAGTTACGTGCCGAAGGGAGAACAGATCTCGATTCAGGGAGAACGATGGGGAATACCCCTGAACATCATGACTTGCATGAAGGCGAACAAATACATACAGAAAGGGTACACTGCTATACTGGCCCTTATCACGGAGCAACCAAAGCAGGAAAGGAAGATTGAGGACATCGCCGTAGTCCGATATTTTCCTGAAGTATTTCCCGAGGATTTACCTGGACTACCACCGAAACGACAAATCGAGTTCCAGATAGACCTCACTCCCGGAGCAGCACCAATTGCTAAAGCACCTTACCGATTGGCGCCGACAGAGATGCAAGAACTGTGTAATCAGTTGCAAGAACTGTTAGAGAAGGGATTCATAAGACCGAGATTCTCACCCTGGGGAGAGCCGGTATTGTTTGTAAAGAAGAAAGACGGATCATTCCGTATGTGTATTCACTACAGGGAGCTGAACAAGGTGACGATCAAGAATCGATACCCGTTACCACGAATAGACGACCTGTTTGACCAGTTACAAGGGTCAAGCTACTATTCGAAGATCGATTTAAGGTCGGGTTACCATCAACTGAGAATACAGGAAGATGATATTCATAAGACTGCCTTTAGAACCCGATACGGACACTACGAATTTTTGGTTATGCCCTTCGGACTAACTAACTCACCAGCGGTATTCATAGATCTCATGAATAGAGTGTGCAAGCCCTATCTCGATAAATTCTTAATAGTGTTCATTGACGACATCCTGATCTACTCTAAGAATCAAAAGGAACACACAGAACATCTAAGGCTAGTTTTGGAATTCCTGAAGAACGAGCAGCTGTATGCGAAGCTTTCCAACTTCGATTTCTGGGTTCGTGAAGTCCAATTCCTTGGACATGTAGTTAATGAGAAGGGAATACACGTAGACCCAGCCAAGATCAAAGCCATCAAGGGCTGGGAAGCACCAAAGACTCCAACCGAGGTGCGACAATTCCTAGGACTGGCGGGGTACTACCGACGATTTATCGAAGGATTTTCGAAAATCACTCAGTCACTGACGTCCCTAACTCATAAAGACAAGAAGTTTGACTAGGGAGAGAAACAAGAGACTGCTTTCAACATGTTGAAACAGAAGTTATGTACTGCACCAATTTTATCCTTACCGGAAGGATGCGATGACTTTGTGGTGTATTGCGACGCCTCGAAACAAGGACTCGGCTGCGTGCTGATGCAATGTGAGAAGGTTATAGCCTACGCATCACGATAACTGAAGGTACATGAGAAGAATTATACAACTCATGATCTTGAGTTGAGAGCCGTGGTGTTTGCCTTGAAGATTTGGCGACACTACTTATACGGCACGAAGTGTACAATTTTTACCGATCATAAGAGCCTACAGCACATCTTCGATCAAAAGGAGCTGAACATGAGACAACGAAGATGGGTTGAGCTCATTGGCGATTATGATTGCGGCATCTAATACCACCCTGGTAAGGCAAACGTAGTGGCCGACGCGTTAAGCCGAAAGGAGACAACCAGACACGTATGTGCACTACAACTTACAATTCATTCCAAGTTGCCACAACAGATCCGAAACGCTCAACAGGAGGCCCTGAAGGTCGAAAACCTCACTCAGGAATATTTGCATGGCATGGACAAACATTTGGAGGTAAAGACCGACGGAGCATACTATTTCATGGATCGGATCTGGATTCCACACCACGAAGGATTGATAAATGTGGTGATGGATGAAGCACACAAGAGCCGATATTCGGTACATCCGGGTTCCGACAAGATGTACCACGATCTGAAGACGACCTATTGGTGGCCAAACATGGAAGCAGAGATAGCAACTTACGTAAGTAAGTGTTTAACGTGCTCAAAAGTTAAGGTTGAGTACCAGAAGCCATCAGGGTTACTTCAACAACCTGAGATACCAATGTGGAAATGGGAGCAAATTTCCATGGACTTCATCACCAAACTGCCTAAGACGGCAAGTGGCCGCGATACCATCTGGGTTATCGTAGACCGACTAACGAAGTCTGCACACTTTCTACCCATCAAGGAGACTGACAAGTTAGACAAACTCACTCGGATCTATCTGAAGGAAGTGGTCACTCGACATGGAGTGCCAATCTCAATCATCTCTGACCGTGACAGTCGATTCACGTCGCGTTTCTGGACGTCCTTGCACAAGGCATTGGGTACGAGATTGGACATAAGTACCGCTTACCACCCACAAACTGATGGGCAGAGCGAACGGACCATACAAACTTTGGAGGACATGCTTCGCGCATGTGTTCTCGATTTTGGCAACAGCTGGGAGACTCATCTGCCGTTAGTTGAGTTCTCATACAACAACAGCTACCACACTAGCATACAAGCTGCACCATTTGAGGCACTTTACGGACGTAAGTGCCGATCACCCATCTGCTGGGCGGAAGTTGGAGAAAGGCAACTGACTGGCCCCGAGCTTGTGCACGAAACGACTGAGAAAATCGTGCAAATACGCAAACGAATGGCAGCAGCTCGAGACGGACAGAAAAGCTACGCTGACAAACGCCGCAAACCGTTGGAATTTCATGTGGAAGACAGAGTGTTGCTCAAGGTCTCGCCCTGGAAGGGAGTTATACGGTTTGGCAAACGAGGTAAGTTGAATCCTCGTTACATCGTACCTTTTGAGATCACCAAACGAATAGGCCCCGTGGCCTATGAGCTAAACCTGCCAAACGAGCTAAGCAGTGTACACAATGTATTTCAGATATCAAATCTCAAGAAGTGTCTATCGGACGAAACACTTGTCATTCCTATGGAGGAGAAACAGATCGACAAACAATTCAACTTCGTTGAGGAACCGGTGGAGATTATGGACCGGGAAATCAAGAAGCTTAAACTCAGCAAAATACCAACACCCTGTAAATTCCAGGTTAGCTTCTATTTTAATTAAATGATTATTTAATTGATATTTGTACATGTGCCACTAGAATTAGTTTAATTTAGTGTGACACGTGGCATGACGGTACGAACACTGACACAAACACGATAACTCGGTGAATTATCGCAACACGCACACACGTGTCTAAGAAAACACGAACGTTGGTGAACGATAACTCGGTGAATTATCGCAACTCGCAAAACGCTCAAACATTGAACATCGAAGTTCAAACGAGGTCGAACGATAGTCCGTAAGCGTGAAAACGGCGAAGAACATATCACACCATTGAAATTGGGCCTATTGGGCTCTTCCGGGACTCGTCGCGGTACGCTAAGGACCTCGGAGAGGCCCATGGAGGTACGCGACGAGGGGGCGGGGATTTTGAAATCCTGAAATCCATTACGGTACGCGAAACACCTTTTTGGAAGGCTTGGCGGTACGCGACGACACCCAGAGGCCAAATCTTTATAAAACCAAGACCATTATGCCTACTCTACCACTTCTCATCATTTCATCCGGCCTTACACGTCATTACTCGACCATTTCACTCTGAAACACCCATCTTCAACCTCTAGAAAGCTGGTTTTTCACTTGGGGAGCCACTGTTGAAGAAGAAAAAGCTTAGAGAAAGTTTAGGAAGACCCACTAGCCTCCCATATCTCTTGTAACAGCTATGTAGCACGATTCCAGCCCTTCTCAACCTCCATAAGCTGCTGATTAATCATCATCTTGGTGTTCGAGAAGCTTTATAAGGTAGCTCTACACTCCTTGTAGCTTAAAAACACCTTTACACTCACATGCATGCCTTTGAGCACACATGCAAGCACACATAATGCACATGTACGAGAAATGAATATGGGTTTGATGATATTTATGTGATTATTGGTGATCTATGATGTTTAGATGAATTTTCATAACAATCCATGGTGATATGTATGTGAAAACTATATGATTTAGTCATAACTATATGAGATACTTGCATGCATGTATGATCCTTGACTTGTGGAATGATTTTGAATGTCCAAGTATGTTATTGGTGATGTTAGTAATGTGCCTCATGGTTTTGGTTTTGTCAAAATGGTTAAAACATGGATTTTTAGTAATCTTACTATTTTTAGTAACTTTTTAGTTACAAAATGGTGATATGGATGATATTGTGAACATGCATGTGAATATATTTGTTATTAGAATGATATTATGATGATTAGAAGCTTAGAAATGTGATTTGAAACTTGATTGTGGTCATTTTTGGCCTAGTTACTAATTTTAGTAACTTTCCTAGTCAAAATATTGATATATGATGATTTGATCTAGAATGATATGATTAAATGATGTTAAATGGCATTATCTGTTGTTATTTAATATGAAAATGGATTAGATATGATTAGGATGATCATCTGATGAATAATAGTCATAGTTACTATTTATAGTAACTTTATTTTGCAAAATATCGGTTATTGAATAATATGGTTGCTTCATGCTTGTTAAATGATTTAATATGATTTAAATATGATTATCGCATGCTAAGTTAGATGGTTTCCGATGATACTTGTGCTATATTTAGAAACTTTCCTTTTTAGGAAACTTTAATGTGCGAAAATGACTTATGTGTTTATTTGATCATTCATGATAACGTGCTATGTGTTAACATAATCACGTAGGGCTAACGAGCATGCTATAACTTTAAAAACAGTATGTGTTATGAAACTTGCCATAAATGGAAACTTACTATATATAGTAAGTTGTCCACGGACGCGAATTGCGCGTTTTGCACGCGACGAGCACAATCACGTATGTTACACGATTCACAACCGACACACGGCTCAACAACGGGTCGTTGACTTGACACGGTCAAACACGGTCAATGTGGACCAACATGAGCAAACATAGTCAATTTGGACCAACACGGACAAACATGAACAACCGAGGGTTGTTGAGCACAAACACGAGCACTAACACGAACACGTACACGGTCACTTACACAAACTCACGCATGGTATATGATATAGGTAGCCGGTGACCGACACATCTTCAAGCGGGAGCTTACGCTTTTGATTTACGATCATCACAAGGTGAGTTTACGGCCCTCTTTACTCTTTTACAAACTTTTCAAATAGGGGGAGAATACTAGTTGAATCGATTCAAACAATTATGCTATTACAAACATTTTATGTGTATGCTGTTTTATTAGACAAACATTAAGTGTTGTAATCGTAAAAAGCCCTCACAAAGTCTTACCGTTAATGTACGAACAACGAGGTGAGTTTGAATGGATCCGTTTGGGTGTGACGAACCCTGCGTGGCACAATACTGACCGGAGGTCGGGACACGTTAAATCTCGACCTATCTTGATATGTTATTACGAGACATAGCGGAGGCAAGGACTAACAACTCTAGTTCGGTAGTGACGCACTGACACTTGGAGCCTAGGGCTCGGTACTAACATTTTGATAAACAGCATGACACATGTTTTCTTACTATTATGTATATCAAAACCTATGAACTCACCAACCATTGTGTTGACACTTTTTCTTAAACTTGTATTCTCAGGTAACTGACAGGCATAAGGATTTCAAGAGGTGCACCTAAGGACACGAGCTTAGGATTTGCATACTTTTATGTCGAGTCATTTGATCAAACAATTTTATTTATGTTTTGTATTTTCAAACAATGTAATGTCTAACAACATATTTTCTGCTGCATGTTAAAACATATTCATTTCCGCTGCATAACTTATATAATCTGCTGCTTTATCTTTTGGTTGTGTCAATTACAAACTTTGTGTTTTCAAACGCATATAGAGTTGTTCTATATGACCATGAGCTGCGATTCTGGCCACGTCACACCCATGTGGACTGACACCACACGTGGGATTTTGGGGGTGTGGCAGGAGGTATTTTAGGATATGGGGTGTGTCTTTATGGCTCTGCTACTCAGGTGAAATCTGATGATAATTCTAGAACATGGGGTTTAATGAAAGAATTAGGTTCATGGAAACAAAAGAAACGATTAAATTGGATACACACGTGTTGGATATGGTTTGAGATTCAGGGTATTTATGATGTTAGTTTTCAAGTTAAGGGTAAGAAAAACAAAGTGGCTAAGAATGTTTTTTTTTATCATGTTGGTGCTTTTGATCAACAGTCGGTTATGGCTGGTAATGTTGTTGTTCATAATCCAAAGGCTGGTTATAATCAGCCTAATATTAATAGAACACGTGTTAAGCAGATTGTAGTGGCATGTGATCGACTGGTGCTAAGGATTAACATCTAGGCCTCAGGGTCTTCAACAACAATATATTCTTTTACGGAACATTGTTCTTTTGAACATTTTTCATGCCATGGGTGACCTTTTGGAGGCTGTCATATATAACTAAATGGTTATTCTATAGTACATCACTTTCGTATTTTGAGGCCTTTGCTGCTGCAGTAGCTTGCATTATTTTGGATGCTACAAAAGCACTTTTATCTTAAAAATTTTGTGGTGCTTAATTGCAAAATGATTGCAAGAGCTAACTAATTTTCTCTTTAATATCATTATTGAGGACAAGAATGTCTAAAGGAGGGAGTATTGTTACGTGTCATTTGTCAATAGTAGATGTTAGACAACTTGTAATAGTTAAGGGTTAGTTTTGTAATAGTAATCATAGTTGGTTAATCTGTTAGTTCACATATATATAAAGTGATATGATGTAATAAGAAAGGTAGCTAATGATTTTGAGAGTTAATCTCCTTCTCTGTGATTTCTTCTTCTTCTCTATCTTTAGCTCTTAATCTCTTGATTACCATTTTGTACTTAACATGTATGATCGTGATTGCCGGACCCTTCAGACTCAACAGTTTGATTGGTGGCTGAACTTGCATGAGTGGACAAAGATGCCCTTGATCCACCTCAACTAGAGTTGTTACTTATGTAGGTTCGAATGACATCGGAGCTTGTAGGATTAGAACTTGGTAGAACCAAAACACAAAACTCACGTATGGATTTGAAGAGAAAGAAAAATGTAAATAAAGTCAAATAATAGAAACGAAAGTTACTGCACCTTTATTAAACACATGATGACCTATATATATAGACTTACACACATACTTGGGAAACCTAAAACTAGCAACTAACAGCTAAAATACCGGTACTACCTATGACCCACTATGCAATTTCTCAACGTATACTTGCACTATAATCGGTCAAACATGTACCCACTCTCATTATTTAACATGTACTCAAATAAATAACTAAAATAATATAACCCATTCTAATAACGTGCAGAAAGAACCAAATGTATCCAAATGACCCATTCGACCCATGACCCGTAACCGAGTAAATAAACGATTAAATCCCAACAATCTCCCCCTTAATTGTTTATTCACAACACTCGTTTACAGCAAAGCCAGTTCATCGTCACCCATCCGAATTAGGTTAGCCTCCTTTTCCCACTTTGGACACTCATTGTTATAATGACCAAATTCACCACACTTGTAACATTTAACATCGATTTTATCCCGGAACCGCTCATTACCATCTCAACCGTTCACGGACCCACGACCTCTTCCCCGGCCACGTCCAAAGTCGTCTCGGTTTGAACTTCCAACGCCACAATGTTTACACCCGTGCGATTTTTCTTGACTACCCAACAACAAACTTCCGAGAATGTCCTCTACTTTCGCGGTTCCTTTCAAGCGTTCTTCGTACGCTTTCAATCTACCAAAGGCTTCATCAAATAGCATTAACTCCAAATCAAAACATTGCTCAATTGAAGCAACAATTTGGAGAAATGACTTGGGCATAGAATCTAGCAACTTTTTCACCAATTCAAATTCTTCAAGCTCGTATCCAAGACTCCTTACCTTTGATGCTAAACCGGTCAATTTTTCCATGAAATCATCAACCCTTTCGCCATCCTTCCTTCACAAACTTTCAAGCTCCCTTTTTAATGTTGCAAGTCGATCCACTCCCAAATACCGTGTTTTCAACCCATCCCACACTTGTTTTGGATCAGTGTAACTCGACATTTGAAAAACCATCTCCTCGGGTATTGCTTGAAACAAGAAAGCGAGTGCTTGTTTCAACTTCTTTGGATCGATTTCTTCACCTAAAACCCTCGGTTCAACCGTCCCCTATATGCCATGAGCATCCATGATCGCCTTGACCTTTACCGCCCATAGAGGATAGTTCGTAGGAGTCAACACCGGGACTTGATAGGACATCGAGCCTCCTTCTTTAACAGGAACCATCGCCATTTCTGCTCTTCTTTTGACAACCCCAACCTTGTACCGACCAACCTGTTCCAAGAGATTCTTACACCGATCAGGAAAACGAGGTCACCACCACCTTTCACCGTCTTCTATCACCTACAACACGAACCGAACTCAAAGCTACCTGCTTTGATTTACTTCTGCTCGTCTTTTCACGCCTCTGGTAAATCTCTCGTTATCACGGAACAGGTTAATCAAGGATGGTGGTTGCACTTGAGAAGTTTCAACTTGAGATCAACAACTCACAGCCCCTTCAAAACGATATGAGCTCTGGATACCAAATGTAGGATTACAACTTGGTAGAACCAAAACACAAAACTCACGTATGGATTTGAAGAGAAAGAAAAATGTAAATAAAGTCAAATAATAGAAACGAAAGTTACTGCACCTTTATTAAACACATGATGGCCTATATATATAGCCTTACACACATACTTGGGAAACCTAAAACTAGCAACTAACAGCTAAAATACCGGTACTACCTATGACCCACTATGCAATTTCTCAACGTATACTTGCACTATAATCGGTCAAACATGTACCCACTCTCATTATTTAACATGTGCTCAAATAAATAACGAAAATAATATAACCCACTCTAATAACGTGCAAAAAGAACCAAATGTATCGAGATGACCCATTCGACCCATGATCCGTAACCGAGTAAATAAACGATTAAATCCCAACATAGCTAATGGTAATTGAGAACTCATGTCTTCGAAGTCATTTCCCCTTTGCATAAGAGGGTGGCATAATCAAACCCTTCATCATTGTTTTGAATTGATTCACCAACTTTCATTTGAACATGCACTTCTGGATCACTACTCCTCATGGGAGTGGCCACTTCACTCCAATTCTCACCCCACTGCCACTTTTGGCTTTCTTCAAACACGGCATCGCGCCCAAATACAATTCTGTTTTTCCTTGGATCAAAGAACCGATAGGCCTTACTACTTGGCTCCACTCCTAAGTATATCATTGTGCTACTTCTATCACTTAAATTTGTAAGTGTATTCTCTGGTTTCTTTACATGTGCAACACACCCAAACACCTTGAGATAACTTAAATTCGGCTTCCTTCCATTCCAGCCTTCATAGGGAGTAATATCTTTTACTCCCTTAGATGTGACTCGGTTCAATATGTAGACCGCATGCCTCACGGCCTCTCCCCACATTACATCGGGCACTCCCATCGTCTTCAACATCGACCTTGTCATGTCTAGCACAGTGTGGTTTTTGCGCTCCACAACCCCATTTTGCTGCGGGGTGTAGGGCGCTATCAGTTGTCTTCATATACCTTCCCTATCACAAAATTCAGTGAACCTTTTTGACATAAACTCACCCCCATGATCAGACCGAATCTATTTTATTTTGAATGAACTTTCTTTCTCAACTCTAGCTTTGAACTTCACTAGAGCTTCATATGCTTCATCTTTTGTTCTTAGAAAATGTACCCACATGAACCTGCAATAGTCATCAACTATTAGCATGAAGTAATGGCTGCCACCTTTCGTCTCCGGCGATATTGGACCACACAAATCAATGTGTATCAGCTCCAAAGGCTTCTCCGCACGCCACTTTGATGTTTTTGGAAACGGTTGACGAGTTTTCTTCCCAATCATACAGCCTTCACACACCTGCGTTGGGTGTTTGATTTTTGGAACGCCATCTACTGCTCCCTTGTCTACCATCCTTTCAATTAACGGGTAATTAATGTGCCCCAATTGCATGTGCCAGATCTAGGCTTTGTCATCCAAAATAGTAGCCAAACACACCGGTTGAATTGAGCACAAGTCAATCTTGTACAATCGACTGTGGGATCTTGGAACTTTCATCACTAACCTTTGATGTTCATCATGAAGCTTTAAATAACCATCCTTCATGTCAACATGATACCCATTTTCGGTTGGTTGTCCCAAGCTCAATATATTACTACAAAGAGCTGGTATGTAATAGACATCACTAACGATCTGTTGTTCGCAATTCTTGCACTGAAACATAACTGTTCCTTTGCCTTGAATCTGGACTTGAGACCCGTCTCCAAACGTAACCTTTCCTGTAACATTGTTATTTAGTTTTGTAAAGAACTCTTTAGTTCCATTCATATGGTTGCTTGCCTCATTATCCAAGTACCACGTGTCTCCCCGATCGTTTTGAGTTGGGATTACCTTCACTTCATTCAGCATTACTTCAATTTCCTCATTACCGCCTACTACACTAAGTTATAAGGCCGGTTCCTCCTCTTCTTCAGCCTTGGATTCACTTGGTTTCGTTTCTCCTTTTCCACTTTGCAATCTGCCGCAAAGTGCCCAAACTGCTCGCATTGATAACACTTCACTTCTCGTTTGTCTCTATTTCTGTGATCGAAACCATTGTGGTCACGACCTTTTGAGGAGCCACCTCTGTAACTACCTCTTCCCCAAAAACTTCTTCTTCCTCGCACAACCGATCGGCCACCTCGGTCATGCGTGTTTGAATACTTTCCACGAGAGCTTGAAAACATTGGTTTTCCCAATCCCCTCCGGATCCCATTAGTCTCACCCTTCGAGAGTAACAGATTGTTCTCACTATTCCCGATTCCTTGTCGAAGCTTCAGTCGATCTTCGTAAGCTTTCAAACGCCCGATGGCTTCATCAAACGGCATGGCGTCAAGGTCAGCCGTTTGTTCTATCGAGGCAACTAATTGGAGATACTTATCCGGAACCATGTCCAGCAATTTTCTAACCAAGACATCATCTTCCAGTGTGGACCTCAAACTGTTATACTTGGAAACCATACCTGACAATTTCCCCATATACTCATCAACAGTTTCACCGTCTTTCATTCTAATGTTTTCAAATTCACTTTTAAGGTTCTGCAAGCGAGCTTTCAGCACCCTATCCGCTCCCAAGTAACGGACCTTCAACGAATCCCACACATCCTTGGCCGTCTTCTTCTTTGCCACTTGCAACAGCACATCCTCCGGAATTGCTTGAAAGAGGAAGGCTCGAGCCGTCTTGCTCTTCTTCTCATCCACCGGTACTCCCGTCGGTGGTTCAATGGACTCCCACAACCCTTGAGCGTCCATAATTGCCTCCATCTTTATTGACCAAGTGGTATAGTTTGTTGTTGTTAATGTTGGTATTTGCAGTGACATTGAACTATTCTCCTTTGGGGCCCCTAATGTAGTTGCTACGGTATACATAGGGATATTTTGGCATACACTATCGAACACTGGAAGCTCTGATACCAAGTGTTAGGTAATCAGAGATCAACACACAAAACAACTCACTGGAAATCACTTCTTGATATTGAAAACAGATCGTACAAAAAACACACGAGAATGGAAGCAACAACTAACTACTGCATGAAAAACAAAAAAAAACATAAAATAGCAAAAATAAACCATTATGTAAACCATGCAAAACGTGGACATTATGAGCCACGATTCCACAACCACTTCTCAACTGCATTTCCAGACTCCACATCATCTCTTGGTCAACAAAAGTCATAATTAATTCCCAACAATGGCATATTAATTGGTTTCATACACATCCATCTTGTTAACAGATTCACCGCAGATTGCATGATACATGTTGTTTAGGCATGTAAACGAATCGAACGAACACGAACATGCCCATGTTCATGTTCTTTCATTTAAATTTAAACCAAACGCGAACACGAATACGAACACATTAACGAACATTGTTTGATCAGGTTATGCAATATGCACAACACTTAGACAAGATTACTTCTACAAGATTGAAAGACGCGGAAAAACTCTATCAATCTTCTTACACACACAAATAATTATAGAGAAAAGATAAACACAGAATTCCTTCAATCTTGCCAAACTATATTTAATACAAATAACTTCTTTATATTTTACATTAAATGCCTACACTACAAAAAACATTAATGCAAATTGTCTTCTGCTATATGACAGTTGTACTTTGTTGTTGACTATCATAGGAATGTCTTCTTATCTGGTTCTGATGATAGAAAGCATCTCTGAAACCTTCTTGAACAAGAGAAGCATCAACAGAGGAATCTCCTCGGAAGTTATTGTATCGGAAGCTACTTTATCAATCTCTTCGAATTATTGAGGCTTGCAATGTGAAGTGTCTCTCAAAAGATCAGATCAACAAGTCCTTAAATGTGATGTAGTCTTCAGAATCTTTGTCTTATGTCTTGTGTTCCAAAGAACAAAGTTATCTTCCGGAAGTATTCAGTCTTCCGAAGGCTTGATGAACCTTCCGAAGGCTTGATGAACCTTCCGAAGGCTGATGACTTTCAAAGGCTAATTTTATCCTTCCGATGCTTGTTTTGGACTTCTGGAGTTGGCGAGGCCAATGACTTAGTATATTTTGGGAAGCACTAGCTTTTTTCATCTTGCAAACATGAATTTTGTGTTCGTGTTCGTTTATTAAGAAAATAAATATGTTCGTGTTAGTTTGTGTCCGTTCGTTAAAAAGATAAACGAACTGTTCATGAATATAAACGAACTCAAACGAATCAAAATAAACAACATAATTGAACATAAATGAACAAGTGTAAACGAACACTATTGAACAAGCATAAACGAATACAATTGTGTAAGCCTAAACGAACACAAATGATAAGTCTCTTAAATGTTCCATAAATTAGATAGTTAATCGAACATAAACGAACATTAGATATATAGTTAACGAACATTAGATATATAGTTAACGAACATTAACGAATACAAATAAACGAACATAAATAAACGAATAAAACCAAACAATTAGTGAACATAAACAAACGAACACTATGTGTATTCATGTTCGTTCATTTAATTAAAAGAACACAAATTTTATGTTCATGTTCCTTAATTTATTAAATAAACAAACATAAACAAATTTCACGACGAACAACTCACGGACTGTTTGGTTCGTTTACAGGCCTAATGTTGTTTCATAGCGACATCGTTAAAGTTTTTACTAACAGTTATAAAAGTCAAAAAAATGAAGGAAATCAAGAGAGAAAATTATAGGAATAAAATAAATAATGTATATCAGTTTATGTAGTAAGTTTTGACAGTGTCTAACGTCATGTCAAATTATTTGCAGACAAACCGAGGAAACTTATTTCATGTCAAATAGTCTGCAAGAATATCAAATATTCTTATGGTGTATCAATATAATTTCATGCATAACAATATCTTTTGTTACTTCAACATACTCCGCTCGCATATCAAGGAGTCTTATATAAAATAAAAATAATTAGTCAAATTTGTCTTACCCTATACGAATTGTATAGGGCAACTCGTAAAGCTCTTATATGAGTCATAATTGAACGTGAATCAATTCATTTAATCTTGTTAATTATACGAGTTTTATAGGTGATTTGAAAGGAAGTAAAATAACTTCCTTACATACCTTTGTGCAAAAAAGTGTGTGTTACTTTGCATAGTTGTTTGTAAGAAGACAGGAAAAAAAAATTCTAAAACCATTGCTTAAGTTTTTTGTTGGGCCTATTTGCATAATTTCCTTTCATTAAAGCATGGTAATGTCCGTGAATAGTTGTAGACTTGGAGTGAGAAGCAACGGCAAGAATAGTATATTAACTAGTATAATCTTTTTCCTTTATTCCCTTAACCCAAAACACAAGAATATATACTGTGTCAGAGCTTGGGCTTGTATAATACAAAGGATCAAGGGACGATTTCATAAATATGGGGAGCGTGAACTTTAAAACATATTAAATTTTCGGAGGAAAATTACACTATAGTGCAAAAAACATGATGTAAGGCAGTGGCGGAGCTTGGTCGACTTGAGAGGGGGGCGAAATTTTTGAAACCCAGAATACATGTTAATTTTTTGAAGTGAGGGGGCGAAACCCTTATTTTTAAGTAAAAATAACATTTCGGCCGAAAAATTAACACTGCGGACTGAAAAAAAGGGGGCGGCCCCAAAGGAGCTTCGCCCATGTGTAAGGGTCTTATTTTACTTCCTTTCAAACCAAAGATAATTTTAGATTTTTTATTATCTTTTTACTTTTAAAATATGATTTTTTTTTAATTTCAAATATGTATTTATGACGTGTTTATATGTTTCAACGCAAGGTGCGGGTTTATATATGCTGCTATTTCTTTTTAAATTATACAAGTTATATGAAACTATTTCTAGTTGGTGTATTCTTTGGTCCGACCTCGTTTTTATTTTTTTTCCTCACAAAATTCTGGATCCACGAATTATGTATAGGTTTCTAATATTGATATGTAGTTAAGGGTTGGACATTGGCTCACAGCCTCGCTTTGTGTAATTCGATGAACGATTAAAATAAAGTGTTTATGTCACTCAAAAATATTTTGTTTTTCGATCAAGAATAAATTTATGAGAATAATTCACCTAATAGTAATCAAGTTTTTCTAGTATTTCACTAAAATTATTCAATTTTTTTGTCTTTCTAAAATCATTCAACTTTTGGTAGGTTTTCTAATCAAATGTATTTTTTTTTTAACTTGTTCAAATTTTTTAAAATCAATAGAGCCAGATGAAATATTTATGAATCTTTATTAATAGTAAGTGAATTTTTTTTTCTAATTAACTTGAAATAAGATATAATCGTGAAGAAAACAAATTCACAAATTAACTCATAACATAGTATCAAAAATATTAAATTTAATTCGAATTAAGAAAAAAATAATAATTAAATACTTATGAATATTCATATATGTTTCATTTGTGTTGATTAATTTAAAAAAAAAAAACAACAAAAAAAACTTTTATTTACTTAATTGAATTACCTAAAAAACTTGGTTACTATTCTATAAAGTTACCCCTAAATTTATCTTACTTGTATTTATAAGTTAGCCCAAACAAATGGAATCTAGTTTAGTTATTTGTATTTATTTATACCTTTGCGTTTGATGAAAGATCCATTAGAACAAACCTTTGAGAATTACAGTATCAAAGTTATTGAATGTGGACCTACAAAATACATACAACTTTCGCAATTTCAAAATCTATATAAACTGAAGCTGTTGAGACAAAGTTGGAAGCCCATATCACAAAATAATTAAGACGACTCACATCATGCGTAGCAATATCTCAAAAAAGTCCCTGGGATTAATCAAAATGGGACAATCTGACAAAGATATAGAGACCGAGACGAAGCCTGATAGCAAAATTGACAAAATAATTAAGGCGACTCACATCATGAGTAAGAAAACCTCAATCAGGTCCCTGGGATTAATCCGAACGAAAAAAAAAAATATAAAGACCGAGACGAAGCCGGATCACAAAATTGACATTCCAAATACTTCTTCTGATGCCTCCTTTCAACATCTCTTTGGTAATATATATCTTCTTCAATTCTGCCATACATACATGTTTATACCATTATTATACTAATAAAAAAAATCCCCTAGTGTCTGTTTATACATACTTTAGATAAGTTTTTCTTTTCTTGAAGAGAAAATATTTTTTCTCGGTAATAGAGGTAAGTTTTATCTACGTAAATCTTTCTAGTCGGACTAAAAGTATGATTTAGCGAGTATGGTTGTTATTATAGTTGAACAAAAATCCAATAGTTCCCATGAATAACAGTTGAAAACTCTGAGCAAAAGGATTTATTTATTATTTTTTTTTGATCCAACAGACATACGAGAGGGGAGAAACCCGTCAAAAACTTTTGACATGCTTGGTATCAGGGCGGTCCAACTGGTTTGGGGGTCCTAAGCGAAGTAAAACTTGAGGCCTATATTAATTTTATGTCATAGAAGAATGCTCATCTTTTGGTAACTTATAATTATAAATCTTAATTGAACTTTTTTCTACAATTATATCTCTTAAGTTATTTTTCATATTAACCCATTGACTTGGATCGAAACTACTTGGAGGTGTGTTTACATGAGTTTCGTTATTTCTATGTTCATAAGCGTCTGTATTCTTATCAAGGTTTATAGATTGATCATCGTTTGTATTCATCAAGGTTTGTAGGCTCATTAGTGTGTGTATTCTCATCAAAGTTCGTATTCTTATCAAGTTTTGTATTCTCATCAAGGTTTGTATTTTCATCAATGTTAGTATTCTCATCAAGTTTTACGCTCCATTTGTGGTGCACACATATAATGTATATATGTGTTGGCTCTCAAGGGGCCAAAGTAAAATTGCACTAATTTTAACGTTATTTTACTTGTTTTGTGAAAATAACGTTAAAAAAGTTGGGATGATCAACTTCAAACGATAACTTTGAGCCGGGAACTCCTTCGGAGCAGCCTCTCTATTCCAACTGGGATAGGGGTAAGGTTTGTGTCCATCCTTCCTCTCCAGACTCTACTGAAAAGTAGGAATATACTGGGTATGTTTGTTTGTTTGTTTAGTATTCTCATCAAGGTTTATATGTTCATAAAAGTTTGAATCTTGATTTAGGTTTTTAGGTTCATTAACATTTGTATTATTGGTGGTTCTTACAAACCTTAGTACCAAAGGCATCACAGCCTAGCGGTATCTTGGTGGTGGAATAAGGCTCAGGAACCAAATGGTTCTGGGTTCGAATCCCATAAGGGGGTTTTCTCAAAGTATTGAGTTTTCTTCAAAACTAGTGATTTGGTGGTGGATGTGATCGGGTGGTACTACTGGTGGCAAGATTATACTTCAGTGATCCAAAAATTAGTTGTTCAAACAAAAAAAAAACAAACCTTAGCAACGATGCTTTCAATGATACATTAAGGGATTCTTGTTTAAGTTTTTTTGCTCTTTAAGATGCACATGATTCATACTTTCAGTTTCGATTAGACATTTAACAAGCTACCAATGTCTAATTAATAAGCAATAACCTATCCAGCAAATGTAGCTCAAGTGGTAAGGATCCTGCCTTCCAAATGGAAGGTCAGGGGTTCGATCCTCTCTGGGCACATGTAATGGATATCTAGGTGATGGAACGAATCTGGGCTTTATCCCGGGTTCGAACCTAATGGGGGGCGAGGATTTACGGATTCAATCTTGTTCCCACGCATCTGGGGGCACACTAACCCACACCGGAGATTGGAGTAATCCGATCTTGGCTATCACTCGTCAGGAAACTGAAGATAGCACGTTGGGTTAGTTTAACTGCCGTTCAAAAAAAAAAAAAAAAAGCAATAACCTAACAAAACAGTTAACCCTAAGCAGATAGTAGTTAAATATACCAATGTACCAATGTTAAATACTCAAATGAACAAGCTACCAAATACCAATATCCAATTAACAATCACTAAGCTATCAAAACAGACAACCATTTAACTTAACCTTAAGCAAATATATATATATATAGGGGAAGGTTCCATTGTTAACCCTCCCTTATAGCGTTAACCGCTTAACCCTAGCGTTTTTTGCCCGAATCTTAAATTTTTTTTTCCATGGTTTTTATTATACAAAAATAGGGGGGTTTCTTTTTTGTGTTTTTGCTAATTCATCACCGTTTGGAAGTTATTGTAAGTGTAAGTTACTTACACTTACTTACAATTTCGTATCTGATGCAGTAAATGTAAGTAAGTGTAAGTAACTTACACTTACAATAACTTCCAAACGGTGATGAATTAGCAAAAACGTAAAAAAGAAACCCCCCCTATTTTTACATAATAAAAACCATGAAAAAAAAAATTTAGGATTCGGGCAAAAAACGCTAGGGTTAAGCGGTTAACGCTATAAGGGAGGGTTAACATTTGATCCTCTCCCTATATATATATATATATATATATATATATATATATATATATATATATATAACATCAAACTGCAAACAACCAAACATAGACAAACAATACCTGAATCTGGTAAGTGAACCCGTGGAAATTGAAATCGAAACAATACCTGAGTCTGATAAGTGAATTGGTCGGCCAGTCAATTGGTCTGTAAGTCGCACACTGGGTCATTAGTCAATCGGTCTATACCTCCATGTGTGGAATCAGATTATCGGAATCTCGGAGCTAGAATCAGATTATCGAAATATCGCGTGTTGCAATCTTGAAGCCGGAGGTCGACACTTCGTTCTACGGTCTTCCGTCCAATCAGGCCATCGCCGAGACTTCAACGTTAGCGATTCCTCATTTCCCCAAATCCCTATCCTCCTTGTAAATTTCTCGGTTCACCCTTTGGCATTCCGTGTTCACTGCTTCGTTCGATGCTTTCTCCTTCATGCGTTTCTTTTTTTTTTTCTGAAGGGTTTCAGACTTTCAACGGCTGGAACGCCCCAACCCACCGATAAACAATACAAATAATTTGATTAATTGGCCCAAATACATGTGTGTGTCTATATATATATATATAGGAGACAGATCCGATACAAAGGAGTTTTAACGTGAGAAGGCTATGAAAGATTTCTGGCCCTTGATCAAATTAATCAATGGTTAGAATCTAGTGGTCCCCACTTTTCATTAAAAACTTGCATGATTTTAAAGATGAAAGAGCAAAAAAGGAATAACCTACATTTGTTGACTTTTTTTATTGTTAAATCAAGTTCCACCATGTTTTTAAAAATCGAATAACTTTTAAACGGTTAATCGTTTTTTAAAAAAAATTACACCATAAAATAGAGAATTTTATTATCTTTAATTTGAGCATAATATTGTTGTAGTTTTTTTCAATTTTTTTTACGTGGTATGTGATTTTAGTGTTTAGTATGTGATTATTGGTACGTAATTATGCAGTTGGTCCTTTGATTATGCATGTTAAATGAAGGTCCGTGATTTTCATATAATCTGGTACGTGATTTAATGGGGATTATGCAGTTGGTCATTGATTACGCGTGTTATATTACGGTCTGTAATTTGTTGAATCACGGTCTGTAATTATATATGGACGATATTGCCCTTTACCCTGATGACACATGTCAAAAGCTTGTGGCTTCCTACGCTTCTCACGTTAAAATCCTTTGTATTATAACCGTCCTCTCTCTCTCTCTATATATATATATATATTGGAGATGGTTCCGTTGTTAACCCTCCCTTATAGCGTTAACCCGTTAAAACTTGGCAAAAAATGCCCGAATCTTTGAAAAAAAATTTTCATTGCTTTTATTATACATAAATAGGAGGGATTTCTTTTTTGTGTTTTTGCTAATTCATCACCGTTTAGAATTTAAATCAAGTGTAAGTTTGCGTTACACTGCTTACATCAGATAGTGTAACTCAAACTTACAATTGTTTTAAATTCTAAACGGTGATGAATTAGCAAAAAACACAAAAAAGAAACCCCCCTATTTATGTATAATAAAGGCCATGAAAAAAAATCAAAGATTCGGGCATTTTTTGTCAAGGTTAACGGGTTAACGCTATAAGGGATGGTTAACATTTGATCATCTCCATATATATATATATATATAGACACACACATAGGAAGAGGATCAAATGTTAACCCACTCTTATTGCGGTAACCCGTATAACTCCGCCAAGATCAATCCAAATCTTTGTTTTTTTTTTAAATATTATTATTACACATAAACAATACTTTCTTCTTTTATGTGTATGTGTAAATTTATCACCGTTTAAGATTTAAAAGCAATGGAAGAAAGTATTGTTTATGTATAATAATAATATTTTTTTAAAAAAACAAAGATTTGGATTGATCTTGGCGGAGTTATACGGGTTACCGCAATAAGAGTGGGTTAACATTTGATCATCTTCCTATGTGTGTGTGTGTCTATATATATATATATATATATATGTATATATATATATAGGGAGATGATCAAATGTTAACCCTCTCTTATAGCGTTAACCAGTTAATCTTGGCAAAAAATGCCTGAATCTTTGATTTTTTTTTCATGGCCTTTATTATACATAAATAGGGGGTTTCTTTTTTGTGTTTTTCCTAATTCATCACCGTTTAGAATTTAAAACAATTGTAAGTTTGAGTTACACTATCTGATGTAAGCAGTGTAACGCAAACTTACACTTACTTACACTTGATTTAAATTCTAAACGGTGATGGATTAGCAAAAACACAAAAAAGAAACCCCCTATTTATGTATAATAAAGGCCATGAAAAAAAAATTTCAAAGATTTGGGCATTTTTTGCCAAGGTTAACGGGTTAACACTATAAGGGAGGGTTAACAATGGAACCATCCCCTATATATGTATGTATGTATGTATGGGAGAGTTTATAAGAAAAACCCTTCTTTTTTCAAAAACTAAAAAAAATATTTTTTCACCATTGATCTAATATAATTTAAGGCTAAGATCATATAATGGAAATATCTTAAATAAGTGATAATTAAAGAATTTAATAATAAGATAATAAGGGTTTAATAAAATTACTGTTATATGAACTCAACCATAGATTGTTTAAATTATTTCTCTCTTTAATTTATGTAAATAATATTAACTTAGAAAAATAGGAATTTTATATTCAAAAAATTGAATTTAATGACTCTGGATTTTTCATTCAAAAATCCGATTCTTTTCAACCAAATTTAAATTCTATTACATATATGTAATCATATACATGGTTTTATATTATAATCATATACCTGGTTACATTTATATACGTGATTATATATATGTAATAATATACAGGGTTTCCTATATACCTATTTGTAATCATATACCTTGTTACATATATATTATTAATTACATATATGAAACCATATACCTTGTTTCATATATGATTGATTAATATCATAGGGGAAGGTTAAAAATATAACCCACTAAATGTGTACTAACCCAAATAACTTTGGCAAGATGAAGCAGAATCTTGGATTTTTTTTAACATCATTGTAACACATTTTGAACACAATGTTCTTTTATGAGTTTGGGCTAATTCATCACCGTTCAAAAACTTACAGTACTGTAAGTTGTAAAATATTTAAAACTTACAGTACTGTAGCACAAAACTTACAACGATGATATTTTTTAAACGGTGATGAATTTCCACAAACTCATAAGAGAACATGGTGTTCAAAATGTGTTATAATGATGTTCAAAAAAAATCCAAGATTCGGCTTAATCTTGCCAAAGTTATTTGGGTTAGTACACATTTAGTGGGTTATTAAAAATTCCACACCCTAATATCATATATATATATATATGTATGTATGTATGTATGTATGTATGTATGTATGTATTTCAAGTATATTATTAGATATATATGTAATCTTATAACTATATGTAATCATATATCTTGTAAAATACATATGTGATTGCATATATGTAATCAATAAAATAAAAGTGCATTTCATATATGTATATAAAAATAATTGAATAATTAATCAAATAAACATGCTACGAAAAATTATATCATAACTTGTGTTTATTTGCTTACATATATGTAAGCATGAAATGTGTTGCACTACCGTAATTTCAATAGAAATACTTAAATTGTTACACATACATATCAATTGAATAAGAGTGCATCACAAAGTGACTATTGTATCCTTCTAATATATATATATATATATATATATATATATATATAGTGTGTGTGTGTGTGTATTTTTATTATGATATAGTAAACATATACATATATATAATATGCATTATAATATATATTTATTTAATTTATCATATATTATAATATTATAATGACAAATTTGATTTTAATAATCCAAAGTTTTATGAGTTGGCTTCTACCAGTCCCAACTTTGAAAATCGCCAATAATGGTCCCTATTTTCACACTATTTTCTTCTTGTGGATCTATTTTTTAAAAAAAGTTAATGCCGTTAACTTTTTTTTCAAATTTCAAACGAATCTTTTAAGGTTTTGATTAGAATTAGAATATAAGTCGAATGATGTGTAACTTACCTTAAAATGTTGCTAAATTTAAATACAAAAATAACTTGGAGCACAATGCATGGATGATTTAATTTTACAAGGAAGATACGCTATTGTTTACAATTATCTTTCATTAATCAATATATAAAGTGACATGTTGTAATTATTTTGAAGGAAAAGGAGAAGAATACTTGAAAATGGTTGTTGGATTATATGAAGCATCAATTGTAGGTGATTGGAAAACTGGAAAGATCATCCTTGACAAACGACCTGATTTTGTAAGGATCATTGGTCCGTGGAAGGATCTTGGCACAACACTTCATATGGCAACAACACCGGATGAGAACAACTTCACCCTAAATTTTATAAAGAATCTAGTACATATGATGAACATGGAGGATCTTGAAATTAAAAATAAATATTCCAACACCGCCTTTTGGTTGGCATGTTTTTCTGGAAAAACGAAAATGGCTATGATTATGATGGAAAAGAATCCCTCGCTACCAAACATTCGTGGTAACAATGAACTTTTGCCATTGTCCGTCTGTGGCATGACAGGGACACACGAATTAGTGAAGTTTTTATACAAATATTCTCAAAAGATGACGGGCAATCATTGGACAGATAAAGACAAGAGTTTGACACTTTTGCACTGTGTGCATCGTGATTTCTTTGGTATGTAGTTATTTTTTAATTAATTTGGTGTCAAGATGTATTAATTTTTCACTCCTATTATCGATTTAACAGAGAAGAAGAAACCCCTCTTAAGAAAAAAAATATATAAATATATTCTTTTATTATAATGGATATATCTTTGTTTATTATTTTCTATTTCAATTATTTTCTAAATTTCATATTAGTGTATATATAATTCATGATTTTCATAAATATGTATATATCTTCTATAGATATTGCCCTCCAAATACTAGAGGACCATCAAGAACTTGTTGGGAATGTGTCTATACTCGAAGTTTTGGCTCGGAAACCTGATGCATTTAATATTTTAAAAAAGAATTTAATCCCAAGAATCATACAATCAAGTAAGCATTAACTTTCTTTATAGATAGACATCTCACTAATTAAATTGTAATCATGTTTTTTTTATATTATTTTAATTTTTTTAATACTACTATTGCTTGATTGTTCTTTGTTTGAAAATTGTTTGTTTTCAGCATTTAGATTTCTTCGTATGAAGACACAACTTGTTGCTGAAGAGGATACGAATGATGCACTTAAATTGCTAAAAATCATTTGGGGACATGCTACCCAAAAAATGCGTAACGATGAAATTGAAGATATGCTTAAAAGGCCTCCTACTTTTTCGCCTAATGGAACGATCCAAAATTCTTTTGGAATATTACATGTTGCTGCAAAAATGGGTAACACCATATTCATAGTCGAGTTGATCCGAACCTATCCTGATTTAATGCTTTTAGAACACGAGGATGGGCTCACTATATTTCATATAGCTGTTATGCACCGTCGTCAAGGTATCTACAACTTGTTGTATGAGATAGGCAGCACGAGGAAGGATATATGCACTTTTAACGACAAGTCGGACAATAATATGCTTCATTTAGTCGGGAAGACTTCAAAGGAGATGGCAGCTAAGACGTGTGGAGCATCTTTGTTGATGCAACGAGAGTTATTATGGTTCAAGGTATATCTTTGAGAAGGGCTGACCCCGAGAATCAAAAAAAAATTATATATAAAAAGTTAATAATACGAATATATTTGTTAAAAAAATTAACAAAACAAAAGTATTGTAGCATAATAATATATTTTAAATACCTAATCAAACCATGAGGCTCTTCGAACATTTTTGAAGAAAAAGTTTTGATCATGTCTTTGATATCCATATTGTCTAAGATGGTGTTCTCAATAGAAATCATTACCAATCCGTTGTCGGTCTTGTGACATTGACGATCGTAAATAATATTTCAACAACTTCAACTAATTAGAAAAGTTTTTTTCTGCCGATGCCATAGTTATCGGAAGAGTCAACAAAACTCTATATGCAATTAATGCATTAGGAAAAAAACTTAAGTTGGTTCAACTTGTTAATAACATCAAAAAGGGTGATAATTTTATTACACAAAAATGTCTCATACAACTTCTGACTCCAAATAAAATTCATTCGCATCAATATCTAAATGTTCTCTGTATTTCAATTCGTGGCTCGTTGGAGACTTCAATCGAGGTTGTGCTCGTTGGCTCGAGGCTATGTAATCGATGCAGTAAAAGTGGCAGGGGATCCGCTTTGTTGAGTTTGGAAGGTGGGATTGGAGGGTTGGAGAGGTTGAGGTGGACACTGGTCCAGCTGATAGAGAACGTTTGAGATTTGGAAGAGTGGAAAATATAGCCAATTTGAGAGAAAATCAATAGAAACCTAATATATTTTTAAATATGTGAGGTTTTTTAAGGGTAATTTATTACCAATTAAACTATTTTTATTCTATCAAAACTTGTTGGGCTATAGGTTTTATAATTTTTTTATAATATATAATTTTTTTTTAATTTCGGGTCCATAAAAAAGTCAGGCCCAGCGGTCGCTCACCTCGCCCTACCCCAAGGCAGGCCCAGTCTTTGAGTATGCCCATTATTTATATATTATCTATATATATTAAAATGCATGTGCAATGAATAGTGAAAATATATATATATATATATATATATTATTGAATAGTAAATTTAATATATATATATATATACATATACATATAGGGAAGTGTTTAAATAATAACCACTCTTAAAGCATTAACCCGAAATAACCCATTAAAATGAAGCCAAATTTTTGATTTTTTTAAAATCATTGTAAGATATCTACAACACTTTCTTCTTTTATGATCATTACCGTTGAGACGTAACATCGTTGTAAATTTTTCACTTACAACACTGTAACTGTTTTAGACCTAAAACTTACAAAGATGTTACCTCTCAAACGGTGATGAATTTTCGCAAACTCATAAAAGAAGAAATTGTTGTAGATGTCTTACAATGATGTTTCAAAAAAAATCTAAGATTTGGCTTTATTTTGACGGGTATTTCAGGTTAATACTTTAAGAGTTGGTTATTATTTGTTCACAATCTTATATATATATTGAATAGTCTATATATATTAAAATGCATGTGAAATGAATAGTGAAAATATATATATATATATATATATATATATATATATATATATAATATTGAATAGTCTATATATATTAAAATGCATGTGAAATGAATAGTGAAATATATATATATATATATATATATATTATAATGAATAGTAAATAATAATACATTGTAAAATGAATAATAATGTATACGTGTCTATTCATGTATTGGAGTTTTGAAAATTTAGACTTGAAGCACCAGAGGTGTTTTTAACTTTGAAAAGTAGTACACAGAGATGAAAGTATTAAATTTGAGATATTTACTTAAACATTTGACTTTTTATTAAATTTGAAATATTTGCTTAGAGATTTTGGGTTTTTGGTTATTTATGTTAAGAGTTTAGGGTTTAAGGTTTACTTCGTGATGCGATATTTGATTTTTCAATGTGACTCACGTTTTTGCAAATGATATATAATACCCGTTCTCGAGAGTGTACTGTGATAACCCGCTGCAATGCGCGGAGGGAATAAACCTAGTTTATATTGTTTGCTAACTATAAGATTATTTCTAACATTTCGACAACAGATGATATTACGAAACATTTATAATTATGGCGTATAAATGATAGAGATGGTGTATAAATATTAATACCAAGAAGAAGTCGAGTATAGTCTTAGCACCTCATGCTATAAAGATCGTAAAGATTTTCCATTATTTTCCTATGTAAGTTAGTTATTCAGAATATAATAGATCACATGATACAAAAGAGAGGCTATGCAACACCTCTTCTTGGGAACAGATATATTTTAGCAAACTTGTTCAAAATTAATACTAATTAAATAAAATTCATGAAAAATCTAACTAGTTATGATTGTCTGTAACTTCTTAATTTGTGTATTGTAGGACATAGAGAAGATGATGCCGCCTTATTTAAGGGAAGCAATAAACCAATATGGTCAAACACCATATGAGTTATTCGCCAAAGAAAACGAAGATCTTGTTTCCAAAGGATTAAAATGGATGAAAGACTGTATGGTCGTTGCGACACTCATAGTAACGGTTGCGTTTGCTGTAGCCTTTACGGTTCCAGGTGGCTACAACCAAGATTATGGACCTCCAATTTTCATTCGTAAGCATGCCTTCTTAGTTTTTGTCATCGCAGATGCCGTATCTTTAATCTCTTCCTCAACTTCACTCCTAGTGTTCTTGAGTGTACTCACATCCCAACACGATCAACGTGATTTCATATATTCATTACCCAGAAAGCTGATAATGGGTCTACTAACACTTTTCATATCCGTAGCAACACTGATGGTGGCTTTCAGTGCTAGTTTCTATGTTCTATACCACAACGGGTTGAAATGGGTACCGATCCTTATGGCTGCATTTGCTATTGTACCGGTCATTGTCTTTGCAGTATTGCAGTTTCCACTTTTTGTGGATATGTTTCGATCTATGTATGATTCTCACTATCTTTTTAAGCCCAAGAAACGTATGCTTTACACCACAAAACCGAGGTTGTAAGCATTATTAAACGAATATATATATTTTTCATAAGATGTTGATGCATGTAGCCTTGGATTAACTATATACACATTTGTTTTTACAGCTTAATGTATTATTGACGTACACTTGTGCAAATACATAAAATAAAAAAGTGTTCTACATAAGTAATAATGATAATAAGAAAACAAAGATTTGTATTTATCTTGCCAGCGTTATACGAGTTAACGCACTAAAGGTGAGTTAAAAAAGGGTTCATGCCCTATATATATATATAGGGCATGTAATTTTTCATAACCCATTAAATGCGTGCTAACCCAAATAACTTTAGCAAGATGAAGCCGAATCTTGGATTTTTTTTTTGAACATCATTGTAACACATTTTGAACACCATGTTCTTTTATGAGTTTGTGGAAATTCATCACCGTTTAAAAAATATCATTGTTGTAAGTTTTGTGCTACAGTGCTGTAAGTTTTAAATATTTACAAACTTACAGTACTGTAAATTTTTGAACGGTGATGAATTAACCCAAACTCATAAAAGAACATGGTGTTCAAAATGTGTTACAATGATGTTCAAAAAAAAATCCAAGATTCGGCTTCATCTTGCCAAAGTTATTTGGGTTAGCGCGCATTTAGTGGGTTATACTTTTAACCTTCCCCTATATATATATATATATATATATATATATAAAGATTCATAAGAAAACTCTTTTTTTTAGAAAAACCAAGAAAACTCCTACTAATCAATAATTTTTTAAAAAAAATTATATTTTTTTATGATAAGGTTAGAAATGTTATAGTAAAAAAAAAATTTTTAAAATATGTAGATCACGAAGTTACATATATGTAACTCAAAAAGTTTCGTATGTAATTTACAAAGTTACATATATATAATCAGTATGTATAACATACAAGTTACATATATGTAATAACATAAAATACATATTATTTTTTGTTTTTTTACATTTTTATCTTATAATAAAAGGAAATACAAAAATGAAGAAAAAAATTCAATTGGTAATAATTGTGATTAGTTTTCTTTGTTATCTCCATAATGATGGTTTTCTTAGGAACTTTCCTTATTAAACTTTTTTTTTCATTTTTCATTTTTCATTTTTTATTTTTTTATATTATATTGTAAGAAATGTAAAAAAATAAAAAATATATAAAAAGAAAATATGTATTTTATATTATTATATAAACATATATTTACAAGTGGGGTCTATAGTGGTAATAAAATTGATTCATAGATTGCTATTGTTAGACCGTTTTTTAAGTTGTAATAAAATTGATTCATAAGTCGTCATTGTTGACTTTTTTGAACCCTTGTGATTTGTTTTCCTTTCTATTAATGATAGAGACTACAAAGTCAACTAAAAAGGCTAACAATGATAATATTAATTATTATTATCTGATTTTAATACTAATTAAATAATAATTAATTAATTAACTATAGTCTTTATTGTTATAAAATAATTTATAGCTGTTAGCAATGTTTTCAGAACCGGACCGGACATCGAACCGGATTTAAGAACCAGACGATTTTATAAACATTTTATAAATATATATATATAAAATCAAAAAAAAATTAAAAACCGGTTCAACCACCGGTCCGACCACCAGTTTTCCGGTCCGATCGGCCGGTTCACCCACCGGTTCCCGGTTCGACTGGCCGGTCCGGTCCGGTTTTGAAAACATTGGCTGTTAGGATCATTTTTTGGTATGAATTTTGATATTCGTGATGTTGGTACTAGGAAACAACGTAACGAATCAACTTCTAATTTTCAGTCAAAAAATTCGTCCGACAATACATATATTTTAATAATAATAATAATTACATGATAATAATAACTAAATACTAACAATAAATATATAGGTTAAGTCTACAATGCTAATAAAATTGATTTAACAGTTTCAAAAAAAAGGAGCTTGACTTTAACATGTTGAACTGCTTCAAAATAATGATTCCATCGCCTTCAAAAATAGAGTCAACTGCTTTAAAAAATAGCATACTAAGCTTGACAGAAAAAGAAATCTCAAACATAAATTAATTTCTCAGTTTCATATTTAACCTTAAACTTTAAATTCTTATTTTTAAATCCATCTCATACTTTACTCACATATTTTTAATATTTGCTTACTTTTAATATGTTCTTACATTATCAGATAATAGTCATAATTATATCAGTTTGATCTTAATTACCTCACGAACGTTTATATAAGTTTCGAACCCAAACGATCGCAGAAATTTTTTGTGTTATTCACGAACCTATATTATGTTTGTCTATTATCGAGTATTTTTATCATTTATATCTTTATGTACGTAATTACTTCACAAACTATTTAAATTTAAAAGTAATATTCACCTCATAATAATAATAAAAATACTAATAACTAATTAATATTATTATCACGATCGAATGCTCATACCAGCCAAGCAGACACGTGTATAACGCTACCCTTTATGGCCTTATGTCAAAGTAAAAATATATATTTGCGTTTTGATATATGGAATCGTATTGGATTGCCCACCACAACGCGCTCGTAACCTACTAGTTACATATATGTAACTTGTTGTAGTTACATATATGTTACTTTATAAGTGATATATGAAACTTTTTGAGTTACATATACGTAACTTCGTGATATACATATTTTTATTAAAATTAATTTTTTTCTTGTAACATTTATAACCTTATAATAAAAACTATGATTTTTTTTTTGAAAATTTATTGGTTAGTATTAGTTTTTTGGTTTTCTCCTAAATAAGTTTTCTTATGAACTCTTCTCTCTCTATACATACATACATACATATTGTAACATCAGTGCCGGAACCTTACCGGAACAGTGATCACAACAGTAATATGAACAATAAACAGGTACGAACTATATATTTTCATTGTATATTATGTTCAATATCATAGGTCATTATCATTTCGTATTATCAAACAGTGAATTCAGGATCATTTTCGAGAAACAAAACTCAGAAAAACACGGTTCATCAGTCAGATAATTATCTGACTTTACAGAACCATCATGGGATTACTTGATAGGATTTATTATGTATAAACGTATGTGAGTCCTTATAGAACAAAACAACACGAATGTCGTTATGTGAATGCTAAATCGACGGATTATTCGTAGAGGTGACGATCTGTACGAATAAATCTGACAGTTTAACGTTCTGAATGATATCCGATAATTAGAAAACAATATTGAAAAGTATAGTTATCGTCGTGTTCGTACGAGTGACGATTCGAACGAATACGCGCGACGACCGTACGATTCAATTTAAACAGTAAGAATTAATGTTTTGAAAATTTAAAATAAATAAAAGATATTTAGTTAATTTATTAGGAATCACAACTTAAAATAAATCCATAAATCCTATTTTATAAACTGATTCTTTTCGTCGCGAAAACTACGAGGAAACCGGTATTTTTACGCGAAACCGAACGAGACCGAACAACCGGGTATTTTTACCCTTTAATGAGGTCATTTATGACCCAACAACCACCACCAAAACCCATTTATTTCCCTCATTTTCGTTCTAAACTCCCCCTCTCTCTAGAAACAAATTCTCCTGCTTCTCTCTAACATTTCTTGGTGATTTCTCATTAGATTCAAGCAACCTAGGTGTCAAAACATTCATCTCATCACGTAGATTACCGAAGTACAAGTTATTCAAGCTTTATTCAACTGATTTTGAGGTAAAGCCCTGGTTTAATTTCGGTTTTATGTGTGTAACCTCGAATCTCATATTTTATGGTGTTCTAAGCGACCTAGTCCCTCAAATGCACGTAGATAAACCAATGTAGATAATTAGGAAGCTAGTTTGAATGAATTGAAACAAGTTAAAGGTGTTGAGGAAGGTGATAACACAGGTTCGTGGACCAGAAGAAGATAGCCGAACCTTCTCCACAACGATTTCAGATGAGCGAACCTAGGAGCACAATGGGCGAACCCTGAGCCACGAACCTGCACGTCAGAGTCACGAACCCTGTAGCCTGCACCGAACCCTGTAGGGGGACTGCACCGAACCTGTTGAGGAGCGAACCAACTAGACTGGGCCGAACCTTCCATGGTCCAGCCGAACTCTCTTACTGGGCCGAATCTATCATGGGCGGCTGAACCTTACGGTGGCGAACCCCTAGAGCTGAAACCTAACTGATAGTGGTGCATGGTAGTCGAACCCTCTTGCATGGGATGACCGAACCTATATTATTCATGGCATGGAAAATCACGAATCCTAGGACTCACGAACCATCTCTGCCGAACCAAATAGGTCACAAACCTTTAACCCTAGCCGAACCTTATCTAGCGAACCAGAGGGGGATAGCCGAACCCTTCCTTTACCCGAACCTGGAATCAACTGAAAACACTAGGGCTGAACCTTGAGGGTTCGTTGAATTTAGAGTGCTAGCCGAACCCTACAATTCTCAAACTTAGCCGAACCTATGGGATTAGGCAATAGGTTCGCTGCCCTAACTAGAATCCGAATCTAAGTGTTGCTTAATAGGGTTGATGTTGGACTTATGACCATCAAAACTAATGTGGAGAACTTAAGGGATGGTTAGTTGGATATTAACCTAAGTTTTCTCATGAGAGCTGGAATTTATAATGTGCATGCATGAAATAATTCTATGTGTGTGCATGGAATAAACTTGAGGTGCATATACATGGGGACATATTAAAGCCATTTCAATGATAAAGAGAAGGCTAGGTGATCATGGATTCTTATCTTTCATAATAATGGAGTCTAAATTCGTTTAACATCTAAGAAAGTGGTAGAGAGTTCATGAGAATCAAAACACAAGTCTGGTAATCAAATTGAAATCAAAGATCGCCATTTGGGTCTAAGTGGGCCCAATGGGCCAAGTTAAGCCCATCACATGTAAATGCTTATTTAAGTCAAGAGATGACATTTTAAATAAAAGAAAATGATTTATAAACTGTGATAAATTAAATTAAAGGATTTTATAAACAAACATATTAATTCAAAGTGAGTTTGATTAAAACATATTAATCGAGACTTGTTGTGAGTAATTATGGGAGTTGGGGGATAAATGGGTATTTAGGCTAGAATAGTTAGACTAAATCCTAGAAGCACTTAGTAACTTAGGACACTTAGTTGCACACCAAGACCAAACCCTAGATACGACAGTTAATACGTATACTTATCGTATTCGAATTCTTTTAAAACAACTCAGGAACTGAAGAAACCTAAGCTACAACAAGAGCGCGCATTTTGTGATAGATCATTTACATAGCAACACAGGTGAGTTCATTGCCCCTTTTCTAACATTTTTGTTTTAAAACGCAGGGCTGAGAAGCATGCGTAAACTGTTTTCTTTAAATCGTTTACTTAAATGCTTTTAAATTCTATATGTTTTACACGTATGAATGACATCCTAGATCATGTCTAGGTAAATTTTATGCAGGTTTTACTAAGTTTATTTACTTATGATTTAAGTGGATAATTGAGTTAAACTAAACATTAACGAATCAAACGAAACTATTTGACGAAACAAGGGTGTGAGTTCAACGAATCAAACGAAACTATTTGACGAAACAAGGGTGTGAGTTCAACGAATCAAACGAAACTATTTTGACGAAACAAGGGTGTGAGTTCAACGAATCAAACGAATCAATAAATCATTTTCAGGAGAAAGTCTGGGAAATATCAGAGATAACATATGCCAACGAAACAAAACGAATCAAGTACGAAACAAAAATCCTACATTTCAAGAAGTCCTAGCTAGACCGTTTGATTTGTAGGTCATATGTTTGATGATATTTACAGAATCCCCTAACTACTAAGAACCTTGATTGACAGACTAGTCTACTCAAGTTGACCAAGGCCCAATCATTAGGTCTTAGATTTTATTAAATGTTTATTTATTTATTTAATTAAGCATTTATTTATGACTGTTTCTACAATTACTGTGGTTGATCATTATTGTGGTGAACTTAAGGAATCAACATAGATTCCAAATTGTTGTATTTACAGGAACAAAGAACTGAAGAATCATTGGGTTAACGGTAGGGTTAAAATGCTTAATTTTCATTAACACCAATGTCCCATGTGGATTAGTATGTGGTGGGACGGCGTCTGGGCGGGTTGTAGGCTCGACTCAGGGGTATGCCCTATATATAAGCATACCGATCTGGATGATACATGTGATGTTAATGAGATTAAGGTTGTTACCCGAGGGTTTAACAAAGGTCTTGAGTGTACATTTGAACAATTGTGAATTGAAGTGTGTGTTACGTAAAAATGCATAATTATCATTAATAAGAGTGTCATATGCATATTAGTATGTGGTGGGACGGCGTCTGGGCGGGTTGTAGGCTCGACTCAGGGGTATGCCCTATATATAAGCATACCGATGTGGATATTACATGTGATGTTAATGAGGTTAGGGTCTTTACTGTCACACCCCGAGCCGGCGGGGTTGGATCGAAGTCCCCGTCGGGCGGAAGGTTCTCGGGGCGCGATATCGTGAGTGATAATCGGGTTGATCAGATTGTTTACATAGCATCAATGTTAAGAATATCTAAAGCACAATAAAGCATTAAGATAGGATTACAAAGTTAAATTACAATGTCGATGTTTGATAATTTAACCAAGTAAACCTTTCCAAAAGAATCAAATGTTTCTATCTTGTATCTATACAAGATATCAAAAGAGATTCGTATTAACTACAAAAGATGTGCTTTCCAAAAATCTGCTGGGTCCTCTAATTGGGCTACCTAGCATGCAAAGTTCCGAGCCCTAGCTTATACCTATGCGTCACCTGAGAAAGCATGTAAGAAAACAAGGTCAACACAATGGTTGGTGAGTTCATGTAGTTTTAGTATGTGAAAATAGGTTTTGTTTATTGATTCAAAGTTTCCAAGTCTACGTTATTTGTATGTATTAGCTTCAGTATGAGTTTATCAAGCATCGTGTTTAGAAGTTTATGATAATCCCCCAAAAGCATTCCTGTATCCCCTAGGTAACAACCCTAATCTCATTAACACCACCTGTATCATCCAACTCGGTATGCTTATATATAGGGCATACCCCTGGGTCAAGCCTACGACCCGCCCAGACGACGTCCCACCACATACTAAGTCGCATAGGACATTGCTGTTAATGATAATTAAGCGTCTTACCTAACATTCCACCTGCACAAAGTAGTATATGAGTATCAAGTTTGAGAGGCACCATTATGGACGGCTTAATACCCTAGGGAATTTAGCTTCCATCCATAACGGCCCTGATGAATAAATCAAGAAGAACACTGAATGACTAGTAGGGCTTGACCACTGTCAAGGCTCGGCGGTCACTCAGTCTGTCTTACATGATTCTAACAACGAAGAGCACTGATGACTAGTAGGGCTTGACCAATGTCAAGACGCGGCGGCCATCAGTCGGTCTTGCGATGTCCGACAAGGAGGAACACTGATGACTAGTAGGGGTTGACACCTATGTCAACACGCGGCGGTCAACAGTCTGCCCTACAATGTCCTATAGCTTAAGCATACAAGTTTAAAGCATCCACATAGTTTTACTGATGACTAGTAGGGCTTGACCAATGTCAAGACGCGGCGGTCAATCAGTCTGTTGTCTGAGCCTTCTCAAGTATATCAAGCATTCACATTAGCATCATCAGATAGTAAATACCCTTAGCACTTGGTATTAACACATAGCTCTAGTATTAGCAATTAGCTTATGCCTTTAGCACTTGACATAATCAAATAGCATTTAGTTTTAGTTGTGTCTTATGCCTTTAGCACTTGGCATAATCTATAGTATAAAAGTATTTTGCTAAATTTACAACAATTGTTTCAAGCATTCCAAGTATATTAAGTATTTATGAGTATCAAGCCTTCAACTGTTTCAAGCCTCCAAGTGTTTCAAGCATTTAAGTGCTTTAAGAATTCTAAGCATATAAGTCCTTGTGAGTTAAGTTTTCAAGTTTAAGTTTAAGCAAGTAAGTGTAAGTGACAAACTGAATTGACACCTAGATTAAGAGTGTAAGAGATTAACCTTTAAAATATTGATATAAAGTATTAGGGTTTAGAATATGTGTTCATAGTATTAGTTTTCGAAACGAGTGTATCAAGTGTTAGCATTTAGCATAAGTGTTTCAAAGCCTTAGCATCGAGTATGTTGTCTAAGCATCGCGTTTATAGCATAACATCAAGCGTATAGTTTAAGCACGTAGCCTTTGGCATAGTCCTTTAGACTTTAGCCTATAGTTTAAGAATAAAGTTTATAGTGCAATCATCAAGTATAAAGTTTAAGCCTAAAGTTTCATAGCATAAGTATCAAACATAAAGTTTAAGTATAAGCAATAAGTCATACGTGTCAAGCATACAGTATAAGCACCACGAATAAGTGTAAAAGCATTTCTTTAAAAACATCTCAATATTTGCTTAAAAAGTATACATGCTTCTCAGTCCCGAGGTAAAACAAATATGTTTGAAAAGGGACAATGAACTCACCTTGTAGCTGTTAGGGTTGACTTAGCTTAAACAAAATGCACGCGCTCTTGATTGTAGTGGTTGTGTATTCACGTTCCTGTATTGATTTCACGTTGTTGTAACTTATAAGTATAAGTTTTTGAATGTGTGTTTGTGTGTGTGTTTGTGTTAGCCCTAAAGTTGGCTAACACTCGTGAGTCTTGGTCATGATCCTTGTTCGGTCCCGTATATTTGATTTAAGTCAATAATATTATAGGTTATCATCTGGTAGGTTTGAACTTGATTCATCCTTGAAATTTGCACATCTTGTCATTAGTCATAGACTATTTGCTTTGATAAAGGCTTAGTGCTTATTTTCCAATTCCACTTTGTTGATCTTGTACATTTTGAACATTTATTGCATAATTATGAATTAATTAACAAACATTCTTTTGACATATATTGTTTTGATCTTGTGAAATGTATTAAACCCATGTGGGCCTAAAATGGAATGTGGACCGAACAATATGACCAAGTTACTTGTTGGGTCTCCGTGTAACAAGTTGGGCCTTGGGCCCAAACCTATGGGCCTTGGAATAGTCTTGAACGATTGAGAGTTGTTAGGTCTATTTGGAATATGTGGCCAATGATATGGGCTGTTGAAATACAAGGGCCCGGCCAAGTGTTACAAGGCCTAGTAATCATGTGGCCTTGTGGGCCTCTATTGGGCCACGAGGGTCTCGTTGGGCCAGAGGTGGGCCCAGGAAAGAATTGTTGGGCCTAAAGTTATAATGGGCTGTAGGAACCATAATTGGGCCAGAAGTAGGCTATTGGCCAAGCCAATTGCAAAGTGGCCCCAAAGTTAGAACAAGTGCCATAAAAGTAGGCCTTGGGTCAATTTATGTGGGCCTCGGGCTGAATTTGCTGGGCCCCATGGATTTCATCAAGGCTCGTAGTAAATTAGATCTTGGGCCCAATTGGGCCTGGTTCATTTGGGCTGAAATCAAGTGTGGGCCAAAATCAAGAAAATCTAGGGCCATTTAAGTGAATCGTTGGGCCAATAGGGCCTTAACCAAAAAGTAGTTTGGCCGTAGCCATTATACAGAATGTAAGTGTGGGCCTAGAGCCATAGCGTGGGCTAGTGAAATGGGATGGGCCGAGTTTCACAAAAGGCTTGGGCTTGTTGAATTGGGCCGAGGCAGTGGCCATGGGCCGGAACACATGATGTTGGGCCAAACATGGCTGCTGTTGAATCTGTTCATGGGCCAAGACATCCATATTGGGCCTGCTATATTGTACTGAATCATGGAAATGTGGTTTGAACAAGGTGCTGGGCCTGATCACATCTAAGTGGGCCGAATAACCAAAGTGAAATGTGTTTTGGCCCTTTTAAAATGTTGTTGGGCCCTAATAGTTTCCTGGCTTAGGGTTCTTAGTCGCCTGGTGCTACATCTGAGTAACTGGCCGCATGGAACTAAGCTTGGCCGATCAGTGTTGAATGGTGTGTAGGTGGCCGGGAGGGTAAGGGTCGAATGGGTGGTGCCCAGCGAATGAAAGGAAGAAAGATGCATGGCCGAACAAAGTAGCTAGGTCGAATGAGAACTTGAACATAACTTGGTTGACCACCGAATGGCATGGTTCGAATGGGAACATTCTGTCGAATGTCTAAGGTCCGAATGAGGAGGCTCCGGCGAAGGAAACATGGTCGAATGAATGCCGAAAGGGTGGCCATTCGGCCCTATTCTTTCGGCCATCTGGGTGCCCCCATTCGACCGTGAAGTGGCCAGCTCAGAACCATCCCATTTCGAGGTTATATGGTGTATTAGGATTTGGTGTATGCAAGGGTTAGTTCTCGTGGGCATAGGTTTCAAGGTAGGAGGTGGCTAACCGGCTGGAAGATGGTGGTTGTTCAAGGGTCAAGAAACCCTAAAATTCGAGATATTCACAGCCTCATACCTTGAGTTTGATCGGGTTTCACCTCAGATCCTTTGTACTTTCGTGTAGAGGAGATCAATACCTTCGATTTGGTCCAAAGATGGAGTGATTTGGCCAAGAAATGAGTGAGATATGAAGGAGAGAAGGTGTAGAAAACCCTAAAATGGTGGTGGCCGGATTTTGAGAGTAGGAGAGAGGATGTGAGGGTGTTAAATGAAAGAGATGAACTCTTTCATAGTATTCATACCCCGCGTATATTCGGGTTCGTTTTCGTTGCTCGGTTCGTTAATTCGTCGCGTTTCCGGAAATTAAAACGCGTATTTTAAAATCTTTTAAACAAAAGAATTTAATTAGTTATTTTGATGAGTTTCAAAATTGTAAAATGTTAAACATTTTATTTTATTAATTTTATTTCGTTCGCGTCGCGTTTTCGTTTCTGTTTCGTCAGATCGCGTCACTTACGCGCGTCTTCGTACAGAGCGCTAACTGTACGAACACGATCGTAAGTTTCACTTTCTGATTTGGTTTTCTAATTATCAGTTATCGTTCAGAACGTTAAACTCGCAGATATGTTTGTGTGAATCGTCACCCACGCAAACACGCTGTCAGTTTAATTATTCTAAAACAACACTGCATTATAATTTGAATTGTGTTTCCTCACTGTCGGACTCAACTGAACATCCTGTTATCACTTGGTTTTTCGTATTGAATTGTCGGTCATCTGATTTTTGTCATCTATGGATATCAGATCGCAACCGATTCCTTATTGTTATTCGTTTAAACATTGTTGTTTCTCTTGAGTTGTTGTATTTAATGTATTTAAGTTTTCACTTAAACACATACAACTGTGATTTGTTTTCCGAGTTCTGTTGCCTCACAACTGTTTACGTATTGTATTTACACACAGTTAACGTGAAAGTACACACACCGTACGGACTTGCCATACGGTTTAGTACTAGTTGTCACATTTACCGAAAGAGGTTTACAAATCATTTTCAATTACTAAACTATATGAACTCACCAACCATGTGTTGACTTTATTTTTGCATAACTTCTCAGGTGACGAACATGTCAATTAAGAAGCTTATGCTTTTGGACTAGGACTTCAGATAGAAGACTTAGTATTTTTGGACCTGCATACTTTTGGGAACATCATTATGCAATTATTCTGTATATCTTGTGCAGTTACAAGATAGATATTTTATGATGTTTATGATAGATTTACATTGTTAAATTATGAACGATACGGATGTAATTTAACTTTGTAATTCTATTCCATTTAGCATTTCTCATTTATATCATGTGCAATGTAAACAATCTGATCACTTTGATTATCACTCACGATATCGCGCCCCGGGAACCTTCCGCCTGACGGGGAATCCGTTCCAACCCCGCCGGCTCGGGGTGTGACACATATGTGTGTGTGAAAGATGAATAAAAAACAAATTTGAATTTTGATAAAACCGGATGTAACATTCAAAAATTTTTTTGTTATGTTTTCTTTTTAGTTATGTAATCTATGTTATATAAGAAAATAAAAACTATATATAAAAAGTTATCTGTGTTTGTTACACAGATAGCATATTTGCTGAGCTAATGTCAGGGGTTTATCCAGTTATGGGATTCCTCCTAAGGTGAGATCGGGCATACACACCAGAGCGTCAAATCGGAGGGGACGGTTGAAAACCATTCTTGGGTGTCGTCGTATACTCGTATCAAGTCATTTGAAAATAACATATTTAGTTTTTAGTATTACACCATGTAAAGTCAATTTGCAATATATGTCTAACAAATACTTATATTTTTTTTTATTTTATTCTAATGTCATATATCACATACCTAAATACAAGAATACAAAAAAAAATCGAATTTTACGCTGGGTTTTCTCAGGCGGCACCCGGATTTGAACTGGGGAAAAAGGATTTGCAGTCCCCCGCCTTACCACTCGGCCATGCCGCCAAAACGATACACAATAGGATACTCAAGTGTTTTAATTCCCAAATTATCATTTATCGTATATACAATTAATGATGGTTTTGTAAATAATAATACTATTTTTAAAGGTCATTTTTATATGGAAAAGTGTTAGATTTGTATTTTGTGATAGATATTATATAAAAGTAACTAATTCTAAGTTTATTCAATGGTAAAAATAATTAATTAGAATAATGTCAAAAAGAAAAACAAAAAAAATACTTTGTTTTAATTTTTTTTTGAAATCTTTTGTTTGCTAAAAGAAATTTATTTTAATATATGTTCATTTTTTTTTTGTTTTTTTTTCCGGAACCCTCACCCGTCTAAACATATGAATAAAGTTAAACTTAATATGTTTTCTTATCTTAAAAAGTGTAATAAAGATCTTGAGATCAAGTTGTTAGAGGTATTTTAGTAATGATCAATTTTGTTGACCTTTATGAAGTTCCTGCATCTTTTTTAAACGTTCATAACTTTTACATACGATATCAAAAAATATATCATCAAACGAGCATTTTTTATCTTCAAAATGAGTAGTATTTCTATAGAATTTTTTTACAGTTTATTGTGGCTTTTGTACAGGTCATCGTGGCTTTTGTGTTTCATGCGCAATGTTGTGTTTTCCTTAACAATTCAAGACACAATGAAGTTGCAAAATACATAATGTCAAACAAGGATGACACAATGACGGGTATGAATCGCACAATGACCTTTAAAAGGAAACAATGAACTGTAAGAAAGACATAATTACCTGTACGAAAAACACATAAAGATGATTATACACACACCTTTAATAAAAACATAATGACAATAATAAGACACAATGAACTAAAAAAATTTCATTTTTTTATTAATTGCAACACTATACACATTTAAAAATAAAAAAATTCTCGTTTTTATGATATATATATTTTTTAAAAATAATATCATATTTAAATGTTAAGAATTTTTAATAAAGGTGGGAGAAATGATCATGACTAAATTACTCTCCAACAATTTTTTCTTCTAAAATTTTGAATTTTTCTTTCTAAAATTTGATCTCATAGATGTAATGATCAATAATTATTTTTACACTTATTGAGATAAAGTGTATATTTAGTTGAACATAACCCCTAAACCTATATATATATATATATATATATATATATATATATACATATATATATACATCATAACTTAATGTCAGTAGCATTTAAACCTTCCATCAAAATTAAAAAAATATAATACAGGTACCTAATTAGGATATTAACCGTCGAAGAAACTGCATAAAAACTAGGGTTGTTTAAAAAGTTCGCGGCTCGCTCGAAGCTTGCTCGAAAAAAGCTCGAAAAAGGCTCGGCTCGAAAAGAGTTCGTGTCACACCCCCATCTCTCACTTTACCGGATATAGTCATTGAATGAAGCTTGAAGTCGGTAACTGTTGTAACGTGTCGTGGAAGCTTGATGGTAAGGTCTTAGAGATGGGTGTGACGGATTGTTACCTTGGTATCATACATCCATGGAAAACCATACACACTATATATTACATCATAACTAGAATATTATACATTAAGTTTCAACATCCTTAAACAACATTAACCAGTTATGAGTTACTAAACGTGTCTTGTAATCGTGCATCCTCACTCTCACACTTGTTACCTTTTTCCTGAAAAAGGTTTTGTAATATAAAAGATCAACAAGGATGCTGGTGAGTTCATAGATATGATAACGTGATATGATATGTTATGACATGTTGACTATGAAGGCATATACAACTTTATGAATATGATTCACCATATAAACCAATAACCAAATCCTATGTGACTGTAATGTAAGTGGCGTAATACCCGAAGGTAAGACCTTAGCCTCATTCTTAATGCCTATCGTTGCATTAAGCTGTTATCTTCTAATGTAATAAATGGTAACAGGCATTCACACAAGGGTAGACGCTATCTACCCGTGAATGGGGTTGTCAGCCCGATAGTATTATCATTTTTATCATCCGGCTCATCTATGAGTTTATTGGTTACAGTTGTTATGTGAGGACTTTTATGATAGCATGGCACAATTTTCATGTAATCATCATACAAGAGTTGAAATACATAAGTAACATGCAAGCATATCATTGTAATTGAAATATGTAACCATAATGTTATTGTAATATCAACCCCGAGTTTTAGAAATCCGAAGATTTCAAAAGGGGTAATGAAATCATGTAAACATATCATTGTAATTGAAATATGTAACCATAATGTTATTGTAAAAGAATCACCGAGTTTTGGAAAACAAAACATTTAAAAGGGGGTCTACGAAACTCACCAGTGTTGTTGCAATGTTACACACAGCTTCAATTGAATTCTGCATATCATTAAGGTTCCATAAGTTCTTTGTATCCAATTTGGATTACCAGAACATTCCTTGATATTAAATATCAAGGATAATGTTAAAATCACTGATTATGTTTATTCAGAATCAGTGTAATAAGGCTATTAGTTAATTTGTAATGTTAAAATCACTGATTATGTTTAGTAATTGAGTTCTTATACTTATTTGATTGTAAATTAATGATAATTGCATCCCGTTGTTAAAACCAGAATCCTAATCGACTTTTAGATCAAAAATCGGGTTTCCGGGTTACGAAATTGATTGCAAAATCGAGTTCGGAATGCGAAATCGATTGAGAATATGTTTTCGTATTAGTTTCAATGCTTAAATTAAGTCATGTATTGAAACCGGAGTTTTAATCAGAAATCAGATAAAAATCAGGTCATCGGATTGCAAAACGGTTCGCGAAATCGATTCCGGAACGCGAAATCGATTAAGAATATGTTTTTATATTGAAACCAGAGTGTTAATAAAAATCGGATAACTGGATTGCAAAACAGTTAACGAAATCGAGTCCGGAACGCGGAATCGATTCCTTTTGGCCGGAATATTTCACCGGCGGCAACCTTCGCTGTAGTTTTGGCCGGAATCCGGCGGTGGCCGGCGGCTCGGCGGCGAGCGGTGGTCGGCGGTGGTGGCTCTGTGGGGCTGAGGTGGTGGCTCAGTGGCTTGGCCTCGGTCTTGGCCGGTTTGGCTCGAGAATGGTCGAGAATGGCCTGGTTGCGATCCGGAAGTGCTCGGCAATAGGGGCCGCGTCCCGTGCCATGTTGGGGCCGCACATGTGCCGCGCTGAGGCCATGCCCAGGCCGCTGCGGCCAGCTATGTGCCATCCATAGTTTTTGTGTGCCAAAGTCGATATTTTTGCATTTTTTCCGGGCCAAAATCTGTAGATCCTAGTTTTTAAAATATCTAGAGTTTTGTCGAGAAAAATCTCAATTTTGACAACTTTGTCGGGTTTTGAATAAAACACCCTTTTCAATGGGTTTTCAAGATCCGATGATTTTCAAACTTTACCAATGATTCAAACATGTTTATATAAATCATATAAAGCTATTATAACCAATAATTGGCTTGAAAATCACCAAAAGTCCAACTTTTAGAGCTTGATTCTTGGTTCCACTTGATCATGGGCTTGGTTATCACTTGGAATTGACTAGAATTGATGTTTGAAGGGTGTTTAAGGTTCCAGAAGTGGTGGAGAACTCCCTGGTCGAACTAGAAGGTTTGGGAGAAGAAAAGCTGACCAAAAGTCAACTTTTTGACTTTATTTGCATTTTTGAATTGTTCTCCAAGTTTGGCGTATTCCCTTGACATATTTATCTGATTTTAATCAGATATGAGGTGATAAACGTGGATATAGGATAAACTTGGAAGAAATCAAGGGTTTGTTTATAATTTTTGCCATTTTTGCGATTATTTGTTCGGCTTTTCGCGTTTAACTTCAGGATTTGCTAATAATGATCAACCATGATTGTTATACTTCCAATTACATCCCATTATGATTATAATGTGATTAGGAAGTTTGAGTTGTCATGAATTTGCCAATTATGCATGCCGAATTGCCTTTTCGCAGATTTTCGCAATTTGACTTATCGAACTTAGGGATTCTTTGATTTCGTTATGTTATCACTTATTTTACTTCAATTCATCATATATTGATATTGATTTAGTTTTGGACCCTTGAATTTGGTTTTTGGTCATTATTATAGCAATTTTGCGTAATTCGGCAATTCTACGTAATCTCATTTGTGATTTGTTTCATCTTGTAATTTCCTTACACAGATTCACATGTATATACATATTCAATCAGGATTTAATTAATTAAAATGTTAATTCATGAATTTAGGGAAATTACCTTGCAGTAAAGAACGGAATGTCACAGTTCGGCTCGAAAAAAGCTCGTTAAAAATTACCTTGTAGTAAATGTAAGTAAATTACATTTACTTACATTTGTAAATAATTTTTAAACGGTGATGAAATTAGCAAAAACACAAAAAAGAAACCCCCTATTTATGTATAACAAAAACCATGAAAAAAAAAAGATTCGGGCAAAAAATGCCGGGTTAACACGGGTTAACGATATAAGGGAGGGTTAACATAGAATCATTCCCTATATATATATATATATATATATATATATAGGTAAGGATTCGTTGTTAACCCATCTTAATTGAGGTAAACCATTAACCCTGGCAAAAAACGCTCAAATCTTCCAAAAAAAATTTCATGGTCTTTTTTATACAAAAATAGGGGGCTCCTTTTTTAAGTTTTTGCTAATTCACAAGCGTTTAGAAGTTAAACGAAGTGTAAGTTTGCGTTACACTGCGAAGATATATTAAAGCTTCGCAGTGTAACGCAAACTTACACTTCGTTTAACTTCTAAACGTTTGTGAATTAGCAAAAACTTAAAAAAGGAGCCCCCCTATTTTTGTATAAAAAATATCATGAAATTTTTTTTTACGATTTGAAAGTTTTTTGTCAGGGTTAATGAGTTACCTCAATTAAGGTGGGTTATTATATGATCCCTTCCCTATATATATATGTATGTATATATATACATGTACAATATATATATAGATACATTAGATTTTATATATTAGATTATATATATATGTAAAGTGGAGGAAAAAAAACAAAAAAAAAGAGCGAGCTCGTGAGCTGGCTCGTGGCTCGAGGTTTTTACGAGCCGAGCTGGAGCCAGAATTTTTGGCTCGAAAGAAATTTCGGCTCGGGCTCGGCTCGAAAATCCCCGAGCCGAGCTGGAGCCTCTCCTGGCTTACAGCCCTAATAAAAACATTTTAGAATTAGTTACCATATGATCGATCGAACACAAAAACTTATAACTTGAATAAATATTTTTAAGAAAACACACTCGATTGTGTCTTGGTTATTTTAGGGTTGTTCACGAGCGGTATGCTCGTGCTTGGCTTGTTTATAAACGAGCTGCTCGGCTTGGTTCGGATTTGCATATTTGAGTCAAATGTTGTACTCGTTGCTCGGTTCGTTTTAAAATTGAGCGGCTCGGCTTGGTTTGGCTCGGTTTCAAAATAAAATTTAACACAAATTCAAAAGATTTATATCGATTTCAAGCTCAATTATTAGAAAACAATAAGTTCAACCACATAAAAATCTGAAAGAAAAATAAAGTTAAAAAATTAGAATTTGTCATAGTAAGAAAACATAAAAAATGTTTAAATAACTCATCAACATCATTATTTTATAGTTCGAATACATTAACAACATCATTCATCTTTAAACTTGTAACATCTAAAAAAATTTAATATCAATTTATATATATAGGGGAAAGATCAAATAATAAGAGATTTTTGCTTAAGAAAAAATCTCTTCTTACTGGATCCAACCCCTATATATATATATAATTTAGTTATACTAAAACGAGCCAAACGAGCGAACCAAATGAGCGACTATTCGAACGAGCGACGAGTGAGCTTACCTTAGCTCATGCTCGGCTCGTTTATAAACCAAACCAAGCGTCCTCTGCTCGTTTAAAACCGAGCGAAATTCGAACGAACTTTTTTCAAGCTTTTTCCGAGTGAGTATCGAGCGAGCGTCGAACGATGAACTCCTAGGTTATTTGCATCTTTACTCCTTTTATTAAAGCTTGGTAATGTAAATACTAAATAGTTGGAGTGAGCATTTCCCACAAGAATATTATATTTGCTATCTGATCTTTTCTTCTTTTGTAACTTTTTTTTTAGTAAAACGAAGACCAAGAATATTTTATAATTACCATCTTCACGTCATATCCTTGATTCGCTTTTTGGAAAAATACATAATGGTATTTTTACGTTTATTTATATGTTTGAATTTTTTATTAAATAATTGGGTTTTGTTTAATCGGATTTAATTTGATTAGGCAATTTCATATATATCTTTTTAAAATTGCAATATATGTATGCATACACACACGACAGACTTCGCATGCAAAACGTCTGTTGTAGTAAAATCACGCAACATATATAAATTTGGGCATTTTGGGTAGGATATATCCGAATACGAACCATTTATTCCGATTTGGATCATTTTAGGATTTTTTTAATTTCGGGTTATTCGAGTATATGATTAATTCGAATTAGAGCTAACAAACCAAAATTAATTTCAGGTTGTTTAGCTTTTTTTTGTATGATTCATAGGATTTATTTAAACCTTTTTAATTATGAGGTATTTATGATTGTTTTTTATGTTAAACTTTGAAGTGTTGTATTGTAAATCTAAACTTAGTAAATGTTTAATTTTAGGAACCAAAAAGTAGGAATAAAAAATGGCAAAACATGAACAAATCATTAGGAAATTTTTATTTAGTTTTATTAGGATTGTTCGTGTTTTTCGTATTTATCTGAATCCAAATTATCATAATTTAAATATATTACAGTGGGATGAGATTCATACTAATTCGGGTTAATTCGGATTCTAATAAAAATAAAAAATTCAAATTTGAATAACCTGAAGATAACATTCTTCCTGCTACAATTCAAGATATCCCGGATATTTATGCAACATTGAGTGAGTCCCTCCTAGTCGTTACTGAATCTGTCAGCGTCTCTAAAGTCTATAGGACTATCGGGTTTTTTTTAACGACAAAGGTTTCAATCGTATTAACACACAGTTTCCAGGCCATGTCGTCAAGGTCTAGTTACATAGACCTCTCATGAGCCACCACAATCACCCCAGAAAGAAACCTCACTAGGACTATCGTCAAGGTCCTTTTTCATGTTACGACATCGTCGTCTCCCTGATTTACGAGAGTGGTGCAGTTATGGATTATGGAACCAATCAAATGGCTCAAGAGTTTAGTTTTTTTTTTTTATTGAAAATCGAAGGTCTCAATCGTGTAAGCCCACTGTTTACAGGCAATGTCACCAAGGTCTAGTTACCTAGACCTCCCATGAGCCATCACAACCACCCCAGGAGGAAACCTCACTGGGAAAACCCTGATCCCCCTCAGACCCATTTTTCGCTACAGGAGGGATTTGAACCCAAGGCCTACCATTTGAAAGAATCTTGGGTACAATTGATACAATGCCTCATTGGTTCAAGAGTTTAGTGATAATCAAAAACTTTGATATAAATCCTGTAGGAGCACCGTTTATAAAATAAAATAAAATAAATATTTTATTATTTTAATATTTCAGATTACAATACAATTTTAAATAAACTGAATAATGAAACATTTACAATGAAAATATAATTACAATGAAAACATAAGATTAAAACAATAACAAAAAAAAGAGCAGGTGTTGGCAGAGGAATTTTGTTCAACAGAGGTCTCTTAAAACAGATTTCGAGCCACCAATGTGAATTACGTCTGTCTCCCAGGGTACAATAGCCGGAGCAGTATATACTGTCGGAATTAACCTAGCACCTGAAATGATACCTAAAACAAGAGTATGAAAACAAGATCGATTGCAGAAGTATTAGAAAGAAAGTATGTATTAAAGTGTGTTTCAGAATTTTTTAGTTATTTCCAGTATACTTTACCAAGGTACATAACCTTGTATTTATACTAGTAGATCAGTATCTGAAACAAGTAAGAATTAAAGTCTGCACTTGAAACAACTAATTAATTTTGTTTAACAGTCAAAAAATTAAAATAACCAGTTGAAACTGATTATTAAATGCAACATCTGAAACTGATAGAAAACAACTGTTGTTTCTTTAAGAGTTGGTATACAACTACTGCATATCCATAACCACTGATCAGCAACCACATATCAGATAACCACTGATCCGAAACCACTGATCAGATAACTTTAATGGATAATCAATACCAAATCCCCGCCACAATAACTTTAATGTAGGGGTGAGGATAATATAACCATAACCGAAAAATAACCGATAACTGCACCGAACCATAACCGATTTAACCGAAACCGACTTTAACCGACGGTTATGGTTAATCGAAACCATTAACCGAACCATTCGGTTATGGTTATGGTTAAGGCTAGTCATTAACCGACTTTAACCGAACCGAATAATATATATATATATATATATTTAATATTTATATGTGTGTGTTTTTTAAGAAGTTATGAGCAAGTCAAGCATAGAAGGTGAATCTTCGTTTTTTATTATATGAAAATATTATAAATCATATGTGAGACTAAAGATATTAGAATATACATCAATGTTCACATGATTTTACTTTTTATTCACACATTCTCAGTCACTATAAAGTTTTACAAACTTAATTAAGATTTTCATCATTAATATATCTATAATTCACAAGCATATTTACAAGTTTTTTTCCGAAACAGAACCGTAACAAGTGGTTAACCGATTAGTGGTTAACCGATCAATTGATTATGGTTATGGTTAATGATTTAGAATTAACCGAAGTAGCGGTTTTGGTTATGGAAATGACCATAACCGCACCGAACCGAACCACGCACACCCCTACTTTAATGGATAATCAAAAACATGATGTTTACGTGAGAATCCATTCACTGCATGAATTTTTGAATGGAGGTTGCGTGAAAATTGAGAGTCAATTCCATTATTTCCTATGCAATGATCACCACTTAGAATTCTCTAAATTTATAGTAAATCCGAGAATTTAGAATTTAAATTTTTTATTTTATTAATATATATAAGGTTGAATTTGTTTTATTCGGTTCATTTAGATCGGTTTATTCGATTGAATTATGTTTATTCTGTTGAATTCGGTTTATTCGGTTAACTGAACCAGACCATTTCTTGAATTCAGTTCGGTTTTTGTATAAGGAAAAAAATTGAAAACAGATTAAACCGAACCAAATAAATTGTTAACTGAATCGATAAACACTCTTAATTTAAAGGACTTGAAAGTAACTTTCTATACTTTAAAATAAGTTATTTTTCGTATCCGTTAAATCATGTGTTTATAAATGATTTTTTTTAGTTTTATGCAATTTGTTGGTTATCATTTGAATGAATATCTATACATATATATCAAAAATTTTGTACTCCTTAAAAATAGACTCAGGACGGAGGTTGGGTTTGCATGTCGCCCTGACGGGCAGAATGTTATTCCTGAGTGTTTCCCCATCTCCATGAACCCACTTCACCTGGTGCATGCAACAATGTACCGTTTCCCTTTAATTAGTTAGAATACCCCTTAGTAGATATTGGAATGAAGTACCATGTTTGTTTATTATTGACGCTTTGGCATTTTATGTTTAGTTGTTTACTATTGACTTTCGCGCAAGTGTAAAGACCAACCCATCATCAAGGCACACCATTTTTGTTTAATATGATCGACTAGCGAGGCAAAAAACCAAAACATGCAACGTACAACGTGTCATAAATATTTAAACATTTGTAGCAGATACACACACATATATATCGTCTTTAGGTCATAAAGTTCTTAGATTTCTTTAAAGGCTTAAATGCAAAGTCGTCGGGTCGGATAACGAGTTATTCAGGTTTGAAATCTTTTTGGTCTATCCGAAACTCGACCGACCCGAAATTCAAAATATATTATCAGACCCGAAAAACCCGAAAAACCCAAAAAACCCGATTTATTACATCCGAATAACCCGAACAACCTGAATAACCCTTTTTTTTTCGGGTTATTCAGGCATCCAACCCGAAAAACTAGTTTTTGCATATCCGAAATCCGACCTGAATATAAAATCATATTATCCGACCCGAAAAACCCGAAATAGATTTCGGATGAGGTTTTTTCGGGTTTCGGATACGATTCAGATTTCGAATTTTTTCGAGTTTTTGATATTGTGAACACCCCTAATGGGCCAAGCAAGGGCTTAGTGCCCCCAAAAATATAAGCCTTCAGTTTTTTAAAATATTTTTATATGTAGTTGGGTTTTTTTAGCATGTGGGCTTTTTTTGTTTAGTTTGTGGCAAACAAGAATACAAGAAAAACTCAAATAAATGCTCATTCTTTTTCAGTATTTACAGAGGGTTTGAGAGAAGTTGATGCGATTATATATCCATGAAAAAATTTGTAGAACTTGATTTTGGTTGGACAAATGGAACTTTGTATTATACAAATCCATTAAAAAAACAGTTTATTTTTATTGTCGATCTCAACCCTCGATAAAAAGAGGATTTTAGCGTAACTGTTAACGAAGCGTCTCAGATTTTTATTTTGCTTGAAGTACCCAAAATAGTTGAGCCTACCCTATTTAAATGACTATATGTATTACAGAGTAAAGATTTGATACCATATGAATAAATCATCTAACTAAAGAAACAAAAGTAAAATACTATCAAATCATCTAAAACATTTTGAGGATTTCCTCTTAATTAAATGAAAAATGATATAGCCAATATGAAATTATTCGGTACTAGTCCTATAATAATTACTGTTGGTCTGATCGGTTGAAGTAAAAAATTAAAATAAAAGGTAACAAAAATGAAAAACCTCAGAAGCTCGACCCGCACATGACTTAAGGTTGTTATTGTTTTTTCTTTGGACACAACATAGTATTGTTTATTTATTTTATTTCTTTATTGTTTTCTTTTATTATAACTATTTTACTTGTAATTTAATTTTTTTAATAATAACTATTTAAATTTTCAAAATATTTAAATACGTAGGTTTCTTAGTCTTTTTTATAAACATTCCCATGTAAACTTTATTAAAAACAAAGTTGTTTAAAAATAATAACTTTTCTAATATGAGATAAGTTAAAAAAAAATTGTTAGTTTATTTTATTTTTTTGTTAGTTTATTTTATTTGATATGTGTCATTATATTATTAGTTTGTTAAATCTATTTGATGAAATAAATAGTTTAAATGTTTTAAAAATAATCATAAATCACGCATATTGTGTTGACTTGGGTTACTAATATTAATCTAACAGGTTAATTTGTCTATTTTTTCAAATATGTTTTCCTTGTAACAGGGGTACTTAACAGGTTAAATATTTGTATTTATGTGTAGGTCACAATTTATAGTAAATTTGCACGTGTGTATATATACTTATCATAAACACACACATAAATTTTCTTATACATACATATGCATAATTCAATTAAGCTCATATACTAAGGATGTATTTAAAAATTTATTTTTAGATAAAAGTATAAAAAATGAAATTTCCCAATTAGTATTATTTTTTTTAGTCGCTCCTATTTTTTTTTTCAAAGGACAAATTTTTATTTTGTCTAAAATATTTCTCGTAATAAAATGGTGACGTCAAAAGTAAAAAAGAAAGTTATAGAATGTGGACCTACACAAGTTACCACAATCTTTAAGTCGGGAAGCAGTGGTCACCCCGCCCGCCCGCCCAGCGGGGTTGATCCTTTGGGCGGCTTCCAGCGGGAACACCGCCCCCCTTCAACGGCTCCCGTCCAACCCCCTTCCACGGCCCCCGCTCCCAGCTCTCTTTCTCACTTTCTCCCACTGTGATTGGTCCAAGGCATATAGTGGGAAAGGTTTTCGGTGGGATGACCATTGTGGGGTTTAAGGTTTTCAGTGGGGTAATGACGTGGCAGTAAATTTCGATGAGGAAGGATTTTCAGTGGGGTGACCACTGGGGATAGTCTAAGTACAACCTCAAATTCTATATATATAAAGTGGAGCCTTAAATACAATTATTATTTTTCAAATTCAAATGCAAGTCCTCGGAAGGAGTAAGACAACATTTGACAAGAAGCCATAGGCAAAGCTTAGTAATGGGCGAGATTTCAACTTCTTCTACCCCTCTTTTAAAACCATTCAAGTTATGCTATTGTGAAGAAGGGTTCATTGATTATGATGAAGCATGAGCAAGCAGTTACCATTCCGAATGCCTCCCTTGATTCATATCTATTCGGTAAAAAATATTTCTTCCACACACACACATATAGAGAGGAGGTTTCATAAGAAAAAGTCTTATTATTTCTTTTTTTTTTTTTGATAACTGTGGAAACTCACTTACGTGGTAAACCCTTGGGTCAGACCCAATACCTAACTAACCAAGAGGAACAGGAGAAGCGCGGCCGCAAGCAACCGGGTCGGTAGTGTCACACCCCCACCTCTTGTCACATGTTGATGATGTCACTGAGAAGATTGCGGAAGCATAGTGGTGATGTCTCAGAGATGAGGGGTGATTTACTTGAACCGATATCACAGCACACAGATTAACTTAACGTAAATATATAACAAGGTTCGTCATCACAATTAACAGTACAGTTTACAAACTAAGTTTATTACATGACTAATTTATTTAATTACAAATATAAATAATGTGCATCCTCACCCGGCGGTCACTGGCTTCCTGCAAAAAGGTTTGGATTTAAAACGTCAGTACAAAGCTGGTAAGATCATACAGTTCAAGTTCAACAATATGATATGATATGTAATACAAGTTCTCAAAATGTTCAGTTCAAGATAACCATGGGACATATATCTGGTTCCTTTCTGACGTTCTTGTTCTATAAGATACTACTCGTCGGTAACATCTTAATGCCTCATTATATTGATGTCTATCACAACATTAAGAAGTTCTAAAAACAGGTAACAAACATTCACAGCAAGGGGAGTTGCAGACTCCCCGCAAATGGGTTGTCAGCCGATAGTACTATCATTGTTCCCCGTTCGGCCCCTCATGGGTTCACTAGATACAGTTCAAAAATGAGGACTTATAAGTTCTGTGATAGAGTTCTTGATCTACAGGCAAAATCCCATGAAATTTACAAGTTCTCACAAATCACATGAAATCACGCAGATCACAGTGATACATATCATATAGTTTTGAAAAGTTCCACAGTGATTCCCCGATGTTTATAAAAGATTAAAAAGAAAAGGGGTTGTACGAAACTCACCTGATAACTCAGAAGTAGCAGAATATCACACGACTGATAGTAATAGAGTGATTCTGCATTTAGTTATGTTTAATGAGTTACTTATGTTTTAACTTACTGATTAGATCTTTCTGGACGTCCAATGTCAAATACATTGTCTTAACAGTCATCAGGGGTTAAGTATTTAATTAATTATTTTAATGTTATATCATACAATGTATGATAATGTAGGAACCTGTACTGAATCAGGTTCCTAATACGAGGTTGATGACGCACTTGATTAATCGGAATAATCTCGGATTAACCAAATAGTTAATGTTGTTGATTATAATGTTAAAACAGTTTCTAGACGTATTGATGGCTTAGAAATGATCAATCCTTGTTATTGATTACCCAAATATCATGAAATATCACAATGTAGCATTAAAATAGTTTTAATAACCATGTTTAACATACTAATCTGACTGTTATCATAAACATCAGATAATCGTTCCAATGAGTATGTTAATGATTGTGATTAGTTTGAAACACATGGATTTAACCTTGCATTTCAGAGATTAACCAAACTAATCACCTACATTGTCATAATCAAATGGTTTAAACCATTATAATTATGGGTATGATTTCATGCAAACCGGGCATTACAACGGATCAAAACAAGGATTAACTAGTTAAAACATCGTGTTCTTCGTTTATAATCAATCCTAGCCATCATCTAGGCAATAATCAACAACCCTAACTATCTCATTACGTTCAAAAACAAGATCTAATCAATCAAAATCAAGCTAGAAGGTTAAAAACAAACCGTTACCTAATCTGACGGATTTCTGCGCGTAGAACAACGATCAGGGCTTGTAGATACGATCCCTAGTGCGATCGGGATGTTTGGAAGGCTTTGAAATGGAGTTTTAATGGGTTAAGAGGTTGGATTTTCGTTTGGGATGAAGAACAAGTCGAGATGAAGAAGAATATTGATATTTTCCATGCAATCTGATCTTTTAACTCATTTTTGCCGACTTCAAACACTTCGGGCGTACCGTCCCAGGTGAAGGTTTGGCCTGGGGCGTACCGCCCCAACTCCTATTTCGTCAACTTTTTGATTATATCTTCGTTTCGCGATTCCGAACAATCCGTAACTCCGTTTCGCGCACGGTTTTCGCCTACGTTCATCATTTTTCGCATACTATCAACCTGTAATAATTACAATATCTAAATCAACGTGGATTTCTAGAACGACTACATGTGCTCATGCCATTGATGACGTAATTCTCAACTGCAATTGTCACAGGTAGCCTCCTTATTTTGGTGAAAACTAAGAAAACTCGTACTAATCAATAAATTTAAAAAAAAAATTTCATTATATTTTATTATAAGCGTAGAAAAGTTTCGCATATAACTCTTAATAAACTGAAGGTTTACATCCAGTGAAGTTGAAAAATTGTTTATATTTACATGTATAAAATGTTTAGAATATTTTTTTTGTAGGTTTTTAAATGCAAATTCTTTAATAAAATGTTCATTATGAAAATTTTTTAAAATCTTTTTCGGTTGATTATTAGAAGACTTTTATGTAAGCCTTTGTTGTATCTCATATACATTCCGACACCCACAAGAACAAAAATAAAGCCTACAGACAAAAAAAGCACTACATAGAAAAAAAATTAAAAAACTAAACGCCCTAAGGCTTTGCTTGAGTTGCTTGACTTATTGGGCTAACTGTGCTCCCGAGGTGGGTTCGGGCGTATGTCCAAGAGCATCAAATCCAACAAGCGATTAAAATTTCGTATTAGGTGTTTGCGTTACAAACTGTTCAACAAAAATTATTGTAAGTTTTTTTGTTTGTGTATTATTTTTTATCCGTGTATAGATGTGATGAAAGACGCATGTCAAAAGCTTTTGACAGGCTCCCGGAAACTTCAATATTTTTTCATTTTACTGACAAATTTTTCGATAAATGTTTGAAGTAGAACCCACAAAACAAGTCTTATCGTGTTTAGCATATTCGATTTTTTTAAACATAATTGTAACACATTTATAACACTTTTTCTTTTATGAGTTTGTATAAATTCATCAACGTTTAAAAGTTAACATCGTTATAAGTTTTTTAATTACAACACTATAATTGTTTTAGAATCAAAACTTACAACGATGTTAACTCTTAAACGGAGATAAATTTACACCAACTTATAAAAGAAAAAAGTGTTTTAAATGTGTTACAATTATGTTAAAAAAATCCAAGATTTGGCTTAATCTTGTCGGAATTATTTGTGCTATTGCAATAATAGCCGATTATTATTAGTTCCATGTCCTATGCATATATATATATATATATGTGTATATCTATTTTTAAATACATACACACATGCACACATACGGTCCGGTCTAATTTTTACGATCGATTTTTCATGAAAACCGTAAACCAAACCGTTTATTACGGTTTTGAACTTTTGAAATGCACCGACCAAATGTTTCAAGAAAACCAACCGCGAAACCAAACAGATGACCGGTTTGGGTGGTTTCATAGTTTGGAACTGGACTATGAACACCCTTTGTTCTTGAAAATATAAAGCTAAACAAGCGAACTAGTTTACAGAAAGAAGGGGATCCATTTGCCACAATATTAACAAACCAACGGCTTTATTCCATACTTTTTGCATGTGTTTAATCTTTGACAAATTCACTTGGTTTGGATTATTCTGATTTCCATGGTTGTAGAAGTCGCTAGGCGCTAGTCGGACGGCGAGGTACCGCCTAGGGATTAATCGGCGCTAGACGGATTGGAATTTTTATATGTAATTTTACAAATATATATTATATACGCACATCAATATCAATAATTTAATATAATATTTCAAATAATTTTAAAAAATATACTTAAATATAGTAAAAAAAAGTACTTTAAAGTGCAAACTTAAACACTGAGTTCAAAGTTTAGAGATAAATTTCGATGTTAACTGCCTGGATTCGATGTTTCAGAGACATATTAAATATTTTTGGTTGAGAAATGTCTAAATAATCATGAAATTGGTTCCTTTTTACCATAAAAAAGTCAAAAAAGTCAAAAAAGTAAAAAAAAAAATAAAAATCTGATTGGGCCGTCTAGGCCAAAAATTAGACAGTAGATGGGCGCCTAGCGCCTGACCGCCTAGGCCGATTTTTACAACATTGCTGATTTCTAAACATCCTTTAATTTGAGTGGTGTGAATTGATGGAGTACTCCCCACACTCTTTACAAGAAGTTTCTATGCGCATTATATCTCTATATACAAAACAAAAAAAAATAAAGATTATAAGTGAAAAGTCAAATTATAATAATAATAAGAGTAAATTACCGAAATGGTCCTTATGGTTTGCCGGTCTTTCAATTTTGGTCCTTAAGTTTCATAAATTACCCATATGGTCTCAAACTTTAGACATTTGTAACACATATAGTCTTTATGTGAGGGTAATTTGGTTAATTATGTTAGGGTAATTTTGTGACCTAAGAACTATATGTGTTACAAATGTCTAAAGTATGAGACCATATATGCAATTTATGCAACCTAGGGACCAAAAGTGAAATTCTAGTAAATTACAAAGACCATATCGGTAATTTACTATAATAATAATAATTAGATAAATATGTATACATTTCATTAAAATATATGAGATTTTCTTGTTGATGAGGGATCATGGAAATGAATTGGAGGTTGGTGGTTCCATTTCCGTCTCCTGAGCAAGTTTTTTGGTGTTGGGAGAATTAAATATATTCCCTTTTAAACTTGAAAAACTTACATATTTCTCTAAGGTACAAGTTTTTAATACACATTGAGCATGCTTTTAGGAAATATGCAAATATGAATGTTTAAGAGGGATATATGAAATTGTCTCTTTTTTTCTTCTGTTTTAATTAAATAATTGTAATAGTTAGCTAATGACAATAATCAAATCATATTTTATTTGTCAGCCAAATGATTGTATTTCTTTACCATTTTGCAAAAACAAAAACATTTTTTACTCTTTCGTTCCACGATTTTTAGCATCGCTTGCTTATGAATGTGTTCGTATTTTTTGGGAGTGATGTGTGTTTTTGTGATTACAAATGAACTATAATCTACCTATTATAATAAAGGAGTATTATTAGGAGACAAATGTCGCGTTCTGGTTCAATCTGAAAATTTTTTTCCCGCCCCTCTCTCCTAATATATAATGAAATATTAAAAAATATATAAATATTCTTATTCTAACATTTTACGAATTCATTATAATTTATAAATTATAAAATATTTCAATTATACTTTATCTTAAAATATAATTTTATAATTATTAAAAATTTATTATTATTTTATATTAATAAATTATATTTTTTTTAATTATCCAACCCGTGTAATACACGGGGTTTTAGGCTAGTATTATATAAATAAATATTAATTGTTAATTTTTTCTGGTTGTGTGTGTTGTTCTTATGTTTGTGTTTCTTGATGAGATTTTGCGATAAAGCATGACCCATTTTTTTGGTGTATCAGACATGTTTACAAAGAGCACACGTTAGTGTTTTATGTCGGAGTAACAACTATTTTATCGTATTTTTATATCTGTATTTTGATATACGTGAAAATGTCTGTCTTTTAATATTCGCAATCGTAGTAGAATCTCACCGCGGCGCGCGAGGAATTGACTAGTTTGTATTAAAATGGAATGATGATTTAAGTGCAATCAAGGCATATTAATACAACTACATTTTCTTATGAGCAAGGAGGACAATATTCTGTGAAGCCACTAATAGGAGGGTCTAATGTGCGGCAATACCTGATGGAGTTCAAGTCCAAGGTTCAAAGCCTAGGCAATGATCAAGTTTCTTATTATTGCTTCTTCAGAATCACATAAGCGAAGAATAATTGCTTCTTCAGAATCACATAACCGAAGAATAATTTGATCAAGGATGATTCTCTTATCGTATCTTCTTACCAGGGAGGATCCCTTAATCGCATCCACTGATAAAAAATGATCTCATATTCACTACCGATGCAATTATCTAATAACTGCATATATAACTATCATTTATAATAGCGTGTTGTTATTCTTACACTTCTATATATAGCACACCTGAAGACTAGTACCCTTAGATCAATATTATAAAACCAAAAAAAAACTAACCTTTAGTGAATTAAAACTGGTACAAAGAAAAACAAAACCATCTAACCCTATTTATATTAAAACAAGACACCAAAGTCAAACATTTATCCCTAAAAACACTACCAACTAACCAATCTAATCCAAAACTCAATCTAACCTTAAACTTTAAAAATAAGGGGCTGTTTGGTTAGGTCTGAATAGGTCTAAATGGGTCAGATTCAGACCGTTTGTTTGATTCAAAAAAAGCACGTCTGAATGGGGTGAAATGTTTGAACCAATGTCTGAATGGTTCAGACTTGAGATGGAGTCTGAATGAGAATAGGGGAAGGATGGGAACGTCTGAATGTCTTTTTTACCACCACCGACCACCGCAGCTCCTCCCACCGACGGCTCCACGACCACCACCGCCGACTGCTGCCACTCCACCACCGAACCACGACCAACAGAGGGGCGAGAGGGCGACGGTGAGGGCTTGGCGAAAATTAGGGTTCGCGATGGTGAGGTTTGACAGCCGAGGGGCGAGAGGGCGACGGTGAGTGCTCGACGACCGAAGGTGGATGCGATGGTGACGGGCGTCGATGGTGGTGATGACGAGATGCGGGGTTGCGAGGAGATGCAGATGAGCTGTGGAGGAGGAGATGGGGAGGAGATGCAGTGGGCTAGGAAACCACAACGGAGGTGGCGACGGCGATGGGCGGATGCGACGGCCGGATGCGACGGGCGACGGCCGGATGCGACGGGCGACGGCCGGATGTGAAGGGCGGTGGGTTGGGAAACCTCGACGACCACAGCTGCTTCGGCTAGGATTTTTAAGGGAAAAGAAGGATTTTTTTTCTTTCCATTCAGACGTGCAACCAAACAGTTAACCATTCATACCCTCTTAATCATTCAGACCCTCTTAACCATTCAGACATCTTAACCATTCAGAACTTAATGATTCAGATCCAACCAAACAGCCCCTAACTCAATTTAATAAATTCAAAACTAAACTTTTCACATTAACCCCTCAACTATTTAATTTTACAAGATTAGTCCAACAATCACCCCCTAATCTTGTAATATCTTTTTCTTCTCTTCAAAGTAGCATTGGTCCATCCTCTCGAGCTTGAGCAAAGCTTAATTCTTCCTCTTTTGCTTTCAAATCAGGAAATTCATAAGTAAATTGCCCAATCTTTCTACATACTTAACACCTTAGATTTCTTATATAGTTCACTCGACCAAAATCACGTCCATAACCTTTTCCTGTTTCTTGATCATGAGACTCTCGAACAGATTCTGGATCTTCTCCATCACATTCTTTCTGCACATATGAATCAGCCTCTTTTCATGATTTTTGAAGCCATTTGCACCCCTATGTACCACGCCCCTTGTTCCTAGCATTTGCTTCTTTTCCACGGATGTTCTTATTATTTGAGCTTGAAAACAACAATTTACTTTGGTTTTCTTCTTCATCTTGTCCTTTAATTCTCTTTTCATAAGCTTTTAATCACCCAACAGCTTCCTCAAATGGCCTTGAATCAATCTTTGAATATTGTTATATGGCTGCTACTATTTGTAAATATTTCTTTGGGACAAAATTAAGTAATTTTCTAACCATAACTTCATCTTCCAGATTGGATCCAAGGTTTTTGAATTTTATCAAAATACCACTTAACTTACCCAAGAATTCGTCAATGGTCTCATTCTCTCTCTTCTTCAACCTCTCTAGCTCATTCCTAAGTGTTTGTAACCGGGTCATTTCTACTCACTCAGCTCCAAGCAAGCATACCCGAATAGCCTCCCATACATCGTTTGCATATTCATATCTTGCTACTTGGAGCAAGATATCTTCAAGTAATGACTGAAAGATAATGGCCTTTGTGATATAGTTCTTTCGAGCATCAACTGTTGCTAATGTCACCGGATCTATCGCATCCCATAGGCCTTGTACCTTCAAAATCGTCTCCAACATGATCGCCCATGGTGTGTAATTGGTGGTTGTTAGCTTAGGGTACTGCAGAGAAACATGATTTTGTTCTCTTAATGGCACCATAGCACCACCACCTCCTTACTGGTTTGCATCTGCCATACTGCCCTGATTCACACACAATATGTTCACCCAAACCTTTAATTTAATTCACGCTCACTCAGAACCAAGTATGATTTGATCACACAGATCACTGCTCCCTTTCTGGCTCACTCAGACCCATATACGATTCACTCAGAATCTGATCACACAGATCTTTTCTATTTAGTTGAATCACACAGAGCCTCCTTTGATTTCAACATAAAACTTGAGCTGCGACTTCTTCGACTTCGGTTTCAACACAAAAACGGCAATGCACCTTTGGTGGCCTGGAACGAGCCTTCGATATTGCCGTAAACAAGTCTTCTAAGTCGCCTAGAACGAATCTTCGATGTTCGCCTGTAACTAACCTTCACTGTTGTCGCCTGGAACTAACATTCACTGTCGTCGCCTGGAACGAGCTTTTGATTTCGCCTTGGAGCGAGCCTTCAATTTTGGCTCTGATACTAATTGAAGACCGGTACCGTTCGATCAATGTTATAAAACCAAAAAAAACTAAGCTTTATTGAATTAAAACTGGTACAAAGAAAAACAAAACCATCTAACCCTATTTATACTAAAACAAGACACCAAAGTCAAACATTTATCCCTAAAAACACTGCCAACAAACCAATCAAATCCAAAACTCTATCTGATCTTAAACTTTAAAAAAACTCAATTAAATAAATCCAAAACTAAACTTTCCACTTTAACCCCTAAACTATTTAATATTACAAGATTAGTCCAACAACACCCATTACGACCAATACATCGAGGTGCACAGGCTTGTATGATCGTACATAGTAAGTGGGATAGACTACAAGGGATTTTCAGGGGGCAATATGGGCTTTTAGGTAGCCCATATAGACCTATAAGGTCTGTATAATTGGGTAAATGTGTTAAATTAAAATTCCAGGATGTCTAAATATAACAACCCTTGTAATAACTGTGATACCCTCTTGAATAGTTTCAACTATTAATTGTGTTAGTTCTCCTATTATAAAAAACAATCTTTGTTTAGTATTTGGTGCACAGATACACACACAATGCTTAACTAAATTTCATCATAATCTTTTGTGAATCATATGAGAATTATCCGATTAAATTTTCGTGAGTATCAACGAAATAATTTCAATTCAAAAGCATTTGCATGATTTCCGAAGATACCCAAGTTAGTTATCAAGCACACAAAACCCGCATCGATTATTAATTGACATTATATGTTAAAATATGTTTTCGTAAATACTTTGAAGGAAATAGAGAAAACTACTTGAAGCTGGCTGTTCCATTGTATGAAGCATCAATCACAGGTGACTGGGAAACTGCAAAGCTCATCTTTGACGAACAACCAGATTTGGTACGGTGTGGTCTTTGCAGGCATCATGGCACAGCACTACATGTGGCATCGATAGCAAACGAGACCAAGGAGGTCTTACAGTTCATGAAGAATCTAGTAAACATGATGACCAAGCAAGATTTGGAGCTTAAAAATCAGCATTCCAACACTGCTTTTTGGATAGCATGTGTAACTGGAAAGATGAAAATGGCTATGATTATGTTGAAAAAGAATCCCAATTTGCTTTTATGATGAGTTTTCAGGTAACCCACAATCAGGCCCCTCATTCTGGAATCATTAATGCAGAAGTAAATCCTTCAACACCAAATAATTCATTTTTCTTTTATGATGAGTTTTCAGGTAACCCACAAGAATTTGGATCTCAATCGGTATCCTCCAGTTCGGTCCAAGCATCAAGTAGCAATGCTCCCAACAACTCAGTACCTTTTGACGACACCCCTGTTCGGGAATTTCGTTCAATTCAAGAGGTGTATCAAGATATAGTTGCCATGAATAATTCAGAAGTTCAGAAGTTGTACGAACAAAATCAAGAGTTATTATTAATTGATGACGAGCCAGTCACATATGAAGAGGCAGCAACTAAGGAAGTCTGGAGGAAGGCCATGAAAACTGAGCTAGATTCAATTGAAAGAAACAAAACCTGGTATTTAACCAAATTGCCTATACAGCACAGGGCAATAGAGTTAAAGTGGGTTTTTAAGATTAAAAGAGATGCAGCAGGAAATGTGACCAAGCATAAAGCTCGTTTAGTGGCAAAAGGTTACGTTCAACAGAAAGGGGTGGATTTTGAAGAAGCGTTCACACCTGTGGCACGAAGAGATACTTTCAGGTTAATTTTATCTTTAGCTGCAAAAGAAAAATGGTTCGTACATCATTTGGACATTAAATCTGCCTTCCTCAATGGAGATTTAAAAGAAGTGGTGTACGTTAAACAACATGATGGTTTCATAGTCAAAGGTAAAGAAAATTTGGTGTACCGGTTAAATAAAGCGCTATACTGTTTAAGGCAAGCACCCAGAGCTTCGAATGCAAAATTGGATAAGACACTTAAAGATTTGGGATTTACCAAATGTGCACAAGAACAAGCTGTCCATAAGGTACATAAATCTAACCTAATTCTTATAGTTGGTGTTTATGTAGATGATCTTATAGTCACTGGTTCAAGTGAAAAAGGAGTGTTTGAGTTTAAGGAAAAAATGTTACATGTTTTTGACATGGTTGATCTGGGGTTATTGTCATATTATTTGGGAATTGAAGTAAGCCAAAAGGAAGATGGAATTTATTTGGCACAGACAAATTATGCAAAGAAAATTCTTGAGAAAGCGGAGATGTCAAATTGCTATCCTGCAAAATGGCCAATGCAACCAAAGATGTAGTTAACCAAGGATGAAAATGGGAAACCGGTTGATTCAACAAAGTACAGACAACTCATTGGGAGTTTGAGGTATTTACTTCATACACGCCCTGATTTAAGTTATTCAGTGGGAGTGGTGAGTAAGTATATGCAGATTCCTAAAGAGTCCTCACTACAGTGCAAAGAGTCCTCACAAAAGTGCAGTCAAACAAATTATAAGGTACATCAAGGGTACAACTAGTTTTGGCTTAAAATATTGCAGGGGAGGTGATGGTTGGTTGGTTGGTTACAGTGATAGCAGCTATGGGGCTGATCTAGACGATCGTAGAGGAACAACTCGAATACTATTCAGGTAATTTAATAACTTGGGTCTCTCAAAAACAAAGGACGGTTGCACTTAGTTCGTGTGAAGCAGAGTTTATGGCACCTACTTTAGCTGCATGTCAAGGCTTATGGCTTAGAAATTTGTTAAGTGATTTGATCAAGAAAGAGGCTCAGAAGGTGAAGTTATTGGTAGACAATGAGGCTGCAATTGCCTTGATGAAAAATCATGTTTTCCATGGTAGAAGCAAACATATAGATACAACGTATCATTTTATCCGGGAATTTGTTGAAAGAGATCAAATATATGTTGAACATCTAAGTGGTGATTTGCAAAAGGCAGATTTGTTGACAAAAGCCCTGCCTCGAATCAAGTTTTGTGAAATGAGGGACCTGATAGGAATGCAGGATGTGAAGGAAAAAGACAACACTAAAGGGGAGAGTATTGGTTAGTGTTGACTCAGCAGACGTGGAGACCGAGTTTGCAGGAATAAAGACGTTGCATTTGGTTAAGCAAAATCTGGAAGGAAGACCTAGTTTATAGGTCAAAGTTTGTTTTGTTTTTAGTATAAAAGTAGTTTGTGTTCTTCCATTTTTATTAGTCGAAAATTCTCTCTTTTATATGTTCAGTGATTGTAAGCATTTCAGTAGAAGCATTCAATAAAAGCTTTAATTATCACTGAATTCGTTTGTTATCTCGATCATTCTTTTGTTTCTTTTGATTGATACCCTACATACCCAACCCAACCCGCCCATTTTGTCAGGCATACAAATATGGTTACATATTATTAGCCAATATAATTGAAATCGGTTATTTAGGGATGTGATTGTAATTCAAATATATTGTATGATTTGTATTGATTTGTATTGATCCTATCCAAATATAGGATGGAACACCTCTGTATATATTGTCACGTATATTGAATGAGAAGGGCAACCTTGATTGCTAACATGGTATCATTGTAATCACCCACCTCAACCACCGATCGTAACCCACTGTTCGATCGCCCCCCCCCCCCCCTTCTCATTCCCAAAAATCTCTTCTTCTTGATTCTTCTGTTTCTTTTATATCCCATGGATAAACTACACCCTGCCCTAACCATCACCAACATTCAGAACGCCATTCCCTTTGTTCTCGAGATGGATAGTGGCCAATACACCTCCTGGGCAGAACTATTTCGCGTTCACTGCCGTGCTTGTGAGGTGAGTGATCATATCGATCCTGCTGCGGTTCGTCCCCCACCCCCTGTTGCGGTTGAAGGTAAACCAGCTCCGGTTGATCTTTGGCCTCGTCTAGACGCCACAGTTTTACAATGGATCTACAGCACCGTCTCAAATGATTTGCTTCATACCATCATCAAACCAAACGCTACCGCTTGCCAAGCATGGATTGCTTTACATAATATCTTCCAAGACAATCAAAACTCCCGCGCCATATATCTCGAAAACAAGCTTGTTACCACTCGGCTCGAGAATTTTCCTAATGTTTCAGCCTATTGCCAGACCCTCAAGATGCTTTCCGACCAGCTTGCCAACGTCAATGCTCCTGTCTCCAACCAACGGTTAGTATTACAACTCATTCATGGATTGACCGAAAGCTACGAAAGTTTCGCCACGATGCTGCAACAAACCACACCGTTACCAGATTTCTATGAGGCTAGATCTAGACTGATTCTTGAAGAAACACGCAAAGCTCATCTGGTCTCAAATACTACTGCCTCTTCAGTCGATTCGGCACTACATACTTCAACACCTCCAACTCACACACAACGTGATCGGATCCATCCTCAATCATCAGTTAACCGGGGACGTGGCCGAGGAAGTCGTGCTCGAGGACGCGGTCGCTCAATTGGTGGGAGAGCACGAGGTAATTCTGGTTGGCAACATCAACCAACGCACTCCACTTCAAGACAGCCACAAATGTGGCCTGCTAATAATTCGTGGAATTACTATCCATTACCAACATGGACCTACCCACCTTGCCCATTTCCCACACAAGCAACCAGACCTCCTATTGGGTCCTCACAACCTTATCCTACTCCATACCCACCTTCTGGTAACACACCTACTTTCAACCATGGACCTGGCATTCTCGGTCCAAGACCATCTCAGGCATATGCTGCATCCGAAACTTCCTACACACCCACAGATCTTGAACAGGCTTTTCACACTATGGCACTCAATCCACCAGATAACACCTGGTACGCAGATACAGGGGCAACTTCACACATGACCCACTCTTCAGATACTCTTACGTCTTATGTCAATAAAAGCCCGTTTCGGAATATTATAGTCGGTAATGGTTCACACGTTCCAATCCATGGTTCTGGGCATCACATTCTTTCCAACCCTACTCGGCCCTTACATCTTTATAATGTTTTACATGTTCCTAATCTCATCAAAAATTTGCTATCTATACGTCGCTTTACAACTGATAATAATCTTTCTATTGAGTTTGATCCTTTTGGTTTTGATGTGAAGGATTTCCCGACTCGGACTCCCATCCTTCGGTGCAATAGCTCTGGGGATCTCTATCCTTTTACATTCAACTCCTCTTCTCAACACACAAGTCCTGCTGCCTTCACTTCAATAACAAAGGAGCTTTGGCATCACCGGCTTGGCCATCCAGGAGCTTCTATTTTGTCATCAATGAAAAATACTTTATCTTTTAAATCATGTAATAAGCAATCTAGTGCAATTTTCTCTTCTTGTGTGTTTGGCAAACATTTAAAATTACCATTTATGTCGTCTCATAATACTACTTATTTACCTTTTGATATTATCCACAGCGATCTATGGACCTCACCGGTTTTATCTTCTAGTGGGCATCGATATTACATATTATTCTTAGATGACCTCACAAACTTTCTTTGGACTTACCCTCTTGCAAACAAGTCTCAAGTCTATCCTACTTTCTTACAACTATACTCATTAATAAAAACACAATTTAACCAATCTGTCAAAACCATACAACGCGACAATGGTAAGGAATTTTCCAATGCTTCCTTCTATAATTTTTGCGCTCAAAACGGACTACAATTCCGTTTTTCGTGTCCTCACACATCTCCCCAAAATGGTAAAGCCGAGCGTAAAATTCGTTCCATCAACAATATTATACGCACCCTTCTTGCACACTCCTCTGTTCCACCCACTTTTTGGCATCATGCTCTCCAACATGCTACTTATCTTCTCAATATCTTACCGAGCAAACTACTAAACAATGCCACCCCTACTCACTTACTTTATAATCGCCCCCCGGCATATGATCATCTCCGTACTTTCGGGTGCCTTTGCTATCCTCTACTTCCCTCCACCACCATACATAAACTCGACAGTCGGTCAACACCTTGCGTTTTTCTCGGTCACCCAACCAATCATCGTGGGTACAAATGTTACAATTTACAAACTCGACAAATCATCATTTCCATCCATGTGGTATTTGATGAAACTATTTTTCCCTTTGCACAACCCAAACCCACTGACCCTACTTCCTATCGTTGCTTCACCGATTCTTCACCTCAACATCCTTTGTTTTGGGTTCCCTCCTCTCCTGAGCCCACAACAGATTCTTCAGCCCAACAGATTCCTGAGCCCACAAACACAGCCCACACTGAGCCTGTTAATGCAGATCCACCTCAATCCGGGCATACACTCGCCCCTCTTGATGCGACGCCCAGCTGCCCCAGCATCTCTTCCGGACCCGTACTTGACAACGGTCCTTCCTCTCCACATATTTCAGTCAATTCTCCCATTCCTCCCCCCCCTCCTGTTCGCACCATGCATACTCGAAGCATGTCGGGAATCTCCAAACCTAGACAACCTATCAATCTACACTCTTCAGTTTCTATCTCCCCGATTCCGCGAACCCCTTTTGATGCCCTTCGCAATCAGGATTGGAACCGGGCCATGTCGGACGAGTTCCGGGCTCTTATTGATAATAACACGTGGGAGTTAGTTCCCAAGCAACCTAACATGAACATTGTGCGCAGCATGTGGGTCTTTAAACATAAAACCAAATCTGATGGTACTTTGGAACGTTACAAGGCACGCCTCGTGTGTGATGGCCGATCACAACAACTCGGTATTGATTGTGGGGAAACTTTTAGTCCGGTAGTAAAACCGGCAACTATCCGCACCGTTCTCTCGCCGGCTTTCTCGCACTCTTGGCCAATACATCAGTTGGACGTCAAGAACGCGTTTCTCCACGGACATTTAGCGGAAACTGTATACATGTACCAGCCACCGGGTTTCCGCGACAGCCACTTTCCCGATCATGTTTGTCTCTTGAAAAAATCGCTATACGGTCTTAAACAAGCACCGAGGGCTTGGTACCAACGTTTTGCCGACTATGTAGCACGATTGGGTTTTCATCATAGTAAATGTGATCATTCTCTGTTTATTTATAAACAAGGCCGTAACATTGCATATATACTTCTTTATGTGGATGACATAATTCTGGTTACATCCTCCAATGATCTTCGTAGAACTTTCATGAAACACTTGTCAAATGAATTTGCAATGAAAGATTTGGGACCTCTCAGTTATTTCCTTGGCATTGCAGTTACACGGGAACGTGATAAACTTTTTCTTTCACATCATAAATACGCATGTGACATCCTCAACAGGGCCGGCATGTCGTCTTGTAAACCATCGGCAACTCCTGTAGACACAAAGCCCAAGTTGAGCACTTCGGCTGGAACACTACTCGCAGACGGTGGTACTCAGTTTCGACAGCTAGCAGGGGCTCTTCAGTACCTCACTTTTACTCGCCCCGACATCAGCTATGCAGTCCAACAGATCTGCATGCACATGCATGCACCCCGAACTCATCATTGGAATGCTCTCAAATGCATTCTACGCTACATCAGTGGCACAATCAACCATGGGTTGCTACTCACCAAGTCGACTTCCCAATATCTCGTTTCGTACACTGATGCTGACTGGGCAGGATGCCCCGACACTCTTCGTTCCACCTCGGGCTATTGTGTCTACTTAGGAGACAACCTTCTCTCCTGGTCGTCTAAGAGACAAGCGGTTATTTCAAGATCCAGTGCCGAAGCAGAGTATCGTGGTGTGGCCAATGTTGTTTCCGAGACTTGTTGGCTACGCAATCTGTTATTGGAGTTACATTACCCGCCACCTCACGCCACCCTTGTTTATTACGACAATGTTAGTGCCGTCTATCTCTCGACAAATCCGGTCCAACATCAACGCACGAAACACATCGAGCTGGACATCCATTTTGTTAGAGAAAAAGTCAGTCGAGGGGAAGTTCGAGTTCTTCATGTTTCTTCTCGCCATCAGATAGCAGACATCTTCACCAAAGGGTTACCTCTCATCCTCTTCGAAGACTTCAGGAACAGTCTCAACATCCGAGAACCTCCAGTTTTGACTGCGGGGGTATATTAGCCAATATAATTGAAATCGGTTATTTAGGGATGTGATTGTAATTCAAATATATTGTATGATTTGTATTGATTTGTATTGATCCTATCCAAATATAGGATGGAACACCTCTGTATATATTGTCACGTATATTGAATGAGAAGGGCAACCTTGATTGCTAACACATATAACGTTTGTTTATCATTGTAGGAAGTTCATAAGATAATGCCACCTTCTATGAGGGAGGAAAAGAACAACCAAGGCCAAACACCATATGAGCTATTCTCTAAAGAAGACGAAGATCTACTTTCCTAAGGGTTGAAATGGATGCGAGACTGCATGGTTGTCGCCACACTTATCGTCACTGTAGCATTTGCTGCAGCCTTTACAATTCCAGGTGGCTACAAAGCAGATAATGGGCTTCCATTGTTCATTCATCAGCGCACCTTCTTAGTGTTTGTTATCGCAGATGCCATTTCTTTGTTCTCTTCCTCAACTTCAATCCTCGTGTTCCTGTCTATTCTCACATCTCGTCAAGAACAACATGATTTCATACAGTCATTACCCAGCAAGCTCATGACAGGTCTACTAACACTTCTGTAACAACCAATGAATAAGCACATTTGATCGTGTATAAAATCTACGTTGAATTGACAATCGAAATTATTACAGGATGATAGTATGCGAGAAATGGTGAATGTGGGCGAAAACCGTGCGCGAAACGGAGTTACGGAGTGTCCGGAATCGCGAAATGAAGAAAAATTTCAAAGTATGGAACTTTTGGACTCGTCGCGGTACGCGACGAAGTGGTTGAGGATCCTTCGCGGTACGCGATGGACCAAAATATCTGAAATCCTCCGGATTTCATCGCGGTACGCCAAGCCCTATTTGGCTCCTCGTCGCGGTACGCGACGAGGGAGGCGGTGCAGTGGATCAGATTTCTTCATCAAGTTCACGCAGAAAGTTTATTTATTTTACATATCTCGAACAAGAACACCACCAGACGACCATCAGACGAATTTGCACCATCAAATCACTATTTCGAAGCCATCAGAAGCCATAGATCGCACCAGGGATCATCTCTACAAGTTCTGATTGTTGTTTTAACCGCAGATATCCGTCAGATTAGGTAATGGTTCATTTTACCCTTCTAGTTTGATTTTGATTGATTAGATCTTGATTTTGAACGTAATGACATAGTTAGGATTGTTGATTATTGCCTAGATGATGGCTAGGATTGATTAGAAATGAAGAACACGATGTTCTAACGGTTAAATCCTTGTTTTGATCCGTTGTAATGCCCGGTTTACATGAAATCACAACTATGATTATAATGGTTTAATCCATTTGATTATGACAATGTAGGTGATTAGCTTGGTTAATCTTTGAAATGCAAAGGTTAAATCTAAGTGTTTCAAACTAATCACAATCATTAACATACTCATTGGAACGATTATCTGATGTTTATGATAACTGTCAGATTAGTATATTAAATATGGTTATTAAACCTATTCTAAGACTACATTGTGATATTTCATGATATCTGGGTAATCAATGATAAGGATTGATCACTTCTAAGCCATTAATCTGTTTAGGAACTGTTTTAGCATTATAATCAACAACATTAACTATTTGATGACTTTTAAGGCAATGTCTTTGACATTGAACGTTCAGAAAGATCTAATCAGTAGGTTAAAACATAATAATTTATTAAGTGTAAACTAATGCAGAATTACACCATTAGTATCGGTTTACGAGGAATCTTGCTACCATAAGATATCAAGTGAGTTCTATGAGCCCTCTTTTACCGTTTTAACGTTTTAGGGCTGATGTGCATGCATGATAAATATCTTTGAAAGGATTGTGAGTTCTTATAGCCCTGTTTTAAATGTTTTATCATTTTGGGCTGATATGTATGTTATAAAGTTATTTTATGAAAAGGATTATATGTATGTATAAAGTTATTGTATGAAAGTGATTTTAACCTGATTATGGTCAGGTAAAGCTTGTTTTCAGGAAAAGTATGTTTTCAGGTAAAGAATATATTAAGTCTCAACGATGATTGAGAAGTGAATGATTTTAAAGAATCTCAGCTGAGATATAACGAATGTTTTTAAAGTCTCAACTGTGGTTGAGAAAGAAATGATTATTTTTGTATAAGACACTCGACTGGTGTCGGGAATGAATGTAAGACACTCGACTGATGTCGGGAATGAATGTAAGACACTCGACTGATGTCGAGGATGAATGTAAGACACTCGACTGGTGTCGGGGATGAAATGTAAGACACTCGGCTGAGGTCGAAGAGGAAAATATAAGACACTCGACCGAGGTCGAGGAGGAAATGTGGTTTTGCTAGCTGTGGTTGGGCAAAACTTGAGCACAGCGGTGAAAGGAGCCGCTTTTGCTTATGATGTTTAAAGAGTCCTGTGGAAACACGGGCTTGCCGACTGTGTGTCGTCAGTTGATGAAATCTTATGCATGTATAAGTTATCGACTTCGGGTTGATAGTTTAAGAGCCTTGTGCTGCACAAGCCTATTTGACTTCAGGGTCAACAGTTGACGGTGAAGTTCCTTCACTGTATGAATGATGTTATGATGATATGTATGTTATGTAATTATGTTATGATGCTATGTATGTGATGAAATCATGATATGAGAACAGGTATGTTATGTATTTGGATTACGCTATATGATGATAGGAATGAATAAGGATTTTCTAAGAAATGAACTTAGAACTCACCAGCATAAAGCTGACTTGTTTTACATGCATATCAGGTTGAATAGTTTGAGAAAGGAGACCAGGAAGGCTCATGGCATATGTTGAAGACTACCCCTGGCATAGACTGGCTGTATTATATGACTGTTAGAAGAGTGGGTTATGTTTAATGTGTGTTTAATATGTGCATTTTATGTATGTAATCACCTTAAATTCCGCTGCTATAGTAATGTAAATATGGTCTAAAGAGTATGGGTTTGATGTTTACCAACCGAGGGGCTCGGGGCCTCTCAACTTTTTAAGTCTGTAGCAGTAATGATGGTGACTTTTAGTGCAAGTTTCTTTGTGCTATACAACAAGGGGTTGAAATGGGTACCGATTGTTATTGCTGCATTTGCCACCGTACCCGTCGTGTTTGCAGTGCTGCAATTTCCTCTTTTGGTGGACGTGTTTCGCTCTATGTATGATTCTCACTATCTATTTAAGCCCAAGAAACGTATGCTTTTCTTCCCAAAACAGAAGTTATCTTCTGGCAAGTCTTCATGCTGGCGGTTCCCGTATATTATACAAGCATCATTACAAGGATATTTTTTAAAAACTGTTGATGTACCCTTGGATTAGGTATCCATAGATGCATTCGTTTTGTATCATAGCATGTATTGCTGAACTTTGTTGTCTATGAAATCCACCTTTAATTTCATGTAGCTACCAGAAATCTATTGTCATTCATTTTTATGTCATTGGGCCAATTAAATTTATAAAAATAAGTAATTATAAATCATAATTTTTAAATCTATCTTCGGCTAATTTCTATGATTGGTCCATTTGCAAGCTGGCAAAGTGGGTCAACCAGTGTAATTTTTAAAATATATGCGTTTTAGGGTTTAATGGGTAATATGTATTTATAAAGAATTTCTTCTTAGTAATGGGTTATTGGTTATTAGAAGTCAAAGTTAATTAGTTCCATCAATCCCACTTGATTAGTATCATTTTTTAAAAACTTTTAATAAAGCATTCGTGTATATCCCCCATGCATGTTCTTATTTGTAATAACATACACTCAATATATTTGTTCACAATCAAACACATTTGCATACATATACAATGAATAAACTGAATATAGGACAGGAGAGAAAAAGATTCTTACCACCTTCAGACTACACTCAACAACACATATAAAGATTGTTTACAAAAACATAAAAACATCAATTTGATTAAATGTACCTGAAAGGTTTCTAACTTCTACAATTGCCTCTGGTCGAACATGTAACAGACATTTTTTTTCGTCGAGATAATTGCATTTTGATTGAGCTATTAATATAAGGAAAAATGAAGAAAGTAAGGTAGACAAAAAAATCTTTCTTTTTCCACTCAATCAAAAATCCTCCAATTCTCACAGGAGAATAGAAGAAATCATACTTTCATACAATATTTTAATTGAATTATATGTAATGATCAATAAATTTCAGCTTTCTCCAGACCTCGGGAAAAAACATGAAAAAAAAAAGGCTCGAATGGTATGATCCCTCCGTCACCCCAAAATGAAAGGGGTGATCTCGTGGTTCTTGGTCTGTGAAGATGCGTTGTTAGGTGTTCCATTTTATTTTCCCATTGAGGCCGCACTACTAGAAAAAAAATTGCGACACAGAATTTTGTCACAAATGCGTCAAAAACAGCGTTTTGCAACGCATTAGCCACAAAAATCTTGAGGCAAAAATCCTCGTAGCAAACGTTTTGTTACAAATTTGCGACGCAATTTGCAACAAATTAGCGACAACAAAATATGTTAGCAAAATTTCCGACGCATTTGCTACATACCCTATAATTATATTTTCTCAACTAACTAGATTTTTAATATTATTAGAATAATTATCTTGAAAATTAATTTTTAGATAAAATTTTTGTTTGTAACATTTGCGACGCCTATTAATTTTTATTAAAATTTTAAATTTTTTGTTTACCAACACATTTGCAACGCGTAGTAACTTATATTAAAATTTTTAGTTTTTTTGTTTACCAACACATTTGCGACACAATAATCTTTTTATTTAATTTTCCTTCTTTCAACACATTTGCGACACAATGATATTTTTTGGTTAATTATTATTGTTTTCTGCTACACATTTGCTACGCAAATTAATTTATATATATATTTTTTTAATTTGCATCAAATATGTGAAAAAAATAATTTTAAATATTCTTTTTTGGAAATGTTTGCAACAAACTTTTGCTTAAAAAATAGAAAAACATTAAAATCTAAGATTTTTCCAACAAAAAAATGCAAAATGAAAAATCCATATCAACCCAAATAATATCAAAACGTGTTTTACAAATTGAACCAAAAACATAATAACCTAAACAGAAAAATAATATATTTCATTCCGAGCTAAACAAAAAAACTGTCAGAGAATCGCACGAATACTCGACATGTCTTGTCGATCTCCCAAACGAAAGATATCTTCATCAAAACCCAACAAAATATATAAACCTACATTTAATAGGACAAGAATGATTAAATAATATATGATTAACACTTCATGTGAATTAAGAACAACTAGACGAAGCTAATGAGACCGCGCGTTCGTCTAACAGATGGTCTATTTTTATAGCATTCTTTAGATGTCGCATTGTTATTTGTTAACTACTGAAATATGCTGCTCATAATAAGGGATTTGAGGCCTAAACCGGCTTATTAGTTTGAAGAACACAACACAATGAGTATGAACTCATGTACAATCATATAGATGACTATCTCATGGTTTTGCAACAGTAACTACATAAGTCAAGGCCTATAGCATGTATATACAAAGATTATACGTGACACGAAAAATAGGACAGGAAAAAATAGATAGTTGTAGGTTTGTCTACGATTCACAAATTGCATATCGGTTTAGCGTTTTCATATATTGTTTTTGGGAAAATATTTAGTTATTGAGAAAAAGGGTACACATAATTCTGTACCTTCATCGTCTCCGTAAAGCTTTTGTAGATTGGCTAAATATAACTTATGCATGTCTGGATGCCCTTCATCAAACTAAAGCCCTCTTGCAGCTATCTTTGTACCAAAATGCTACAAAAGACAGCCAATATTAGATTTGTTAAAGCAAAAAATGTTTATATATTTGATACAAAAACTCAACTTTGCACAAACCAAAACCACTTGAAGGTAGAGAATTTTGCAGAAGCCTCAACCACTATACTATACTCATTAATCATATAAAATGCAATGCACTCTAAACTCATAATTTTATTATTTAAAGGCATTAACATGTGCAATATACTTGTATAAGCTCATATACGACCATATAAACTGAAAACAAACATGTTATTAACAACATAACCTGAATCAACCACCTCAAATCCAAGGGAATTCTACTACTCTACTACGATAAAATGATATAATGAAACATATGAAAAATGAGACCATTGCCTTTCATAAACAGCCTAATGTTTAACTTGAAGTCACATAAAAGCTTAGGGAAAAGCATTGCTGTTGGAAAATTACCTACTGCATGTTCAAATGCAGTGTCAGTGTCTTTTACACCTACACAAAAGAAAAAGGTGCATAGCTTTTACGACATATGATAACTTACAAAATGAAGAATAAATTAATGTGAAGGTGTTGCAACCCGTGGTTTATTCAACTGAAAATATATGGTTGCAGGAACCCATTTCAAAACCTTTATATATGAAATTAGATGACACAAATTACAATCTTCAACCCAATAATTGCTATTTTAAGATGAAATTTTCTTTCAAAATGACATAAGAAAGGAAAATAACTATAATCCCAGATTTTCTGGATATCAAATGTAAACTACCTAATTGTCCACCACTTTAATCTGATAATTTACATATCACAGATCACATAATTGCTAATCATGTGATTCCAAATTTCAATAATCACTTTCAGATGGCACATCTAAACAATGAATCTCAAGAATAATCTAACTGAGATCTAAACTAAAGAAATGTTCTGCGTATATTAAAGAACTCCATATGAAACAATGTTACTAATGGGCATCAATCCATACTCATTTAAAAACATACTCACATATGTAAATTAATTTGTTTATAATCTTATGAAAGGCATTAAGTGCTAAATGTAGTACTATCAGTGTGTTCCAAAATATTACAAAAAAAAAAAAGAAAAAAAAAAACAAATGAAAACCCATCTTATAAAAGTGCAAGGAAACAAAAAAGCAGAAAAAAACCAACCATGTTTGCTAGCAACAAAGTAGACGCATACAATCCATAATTAGAATAAAAAAATCAATCCAAAAACTAAAAATTCATTTGAAGTGATCTCAAATGAAACCAAATAGGTAAAAAGTGTAGGCATACCTTTCATAACTCACTGTTGATTTCAGGGCCTCCGTTACATTAACATGAGAACACGATCATGAGCCAAAAAAGGAGATAACTTGATTTGTGAGGAATCGCGGCATACTATCCACAATCGTACCTGAAATCGCCGCAAGAACCTTTTCGTTGGAACCCTCGATCGGACACCTCCATCATGATCGATTTCAGCGGGGGTAGAGTTGAACCAAGGGGTGAAACAACCACTGTTTGGGTGGCCGAGGTTCGGCCGGAGACGAGTCGACAGGAGCCGGAGCCCCTTTTCTTCCTTCTCCCGTCTTCACGACCGAACACACACACGTGTGTGTCTTGCGGCTGATGTAAAATGAGGGCAAAAGGGATGAGAGGAAAAATTTAGGCATGTTTGAGATTTCATCTCTTATTGATTCAATGACTTATTAGCTTTTTTTAAAACTCAATAACTAAAAAAGTTGTTTATCAAACATAAAAAGACTTTTGCAAATAACTTTTTTATAAAGGGTGATAAGTTGTTTTTTAAAAGTTAAAAATTCTATCTTTTCAAAATGACTTATGACTCATTGAAATAAAATTACAAATCTACCACACCCTTTACCCTTTACCCAATAACATTAAATAGTGTCAATAAAAATGTCATTTTTGGTTATTTTGACAATTAATTTTGAATAAGCTAATCCAAACACATTTTTAAAAACTTTATTTCAAAAATTCATAAGTTAATAAGCACTTTTAATAAAAAGTCCTTTGAAAATTAAAAAAACAATATGAGATCGAGTATGGAATTATGTTTACTCACTTTAAATTGAGTATATGTTTCCCTCCTTTTCCTGCTAGGATTAGAAATCTTGTGTTTTACATATTCATACGATTGAGTCATTGGATTTCAAACAGGGCCTTAAAACCCTAAGTCCATCTTTTGTATTTTAAGTAAAAAATTAAAAAAAAAAAACACACAAATCTTTTATTTATTAAAATATTTTTTTAACTCTTAATAAATTTTAAACATATATTAATAATAATGATAATAATAATAATAACTAAATAAAATAGTTATACAAATTAAACGAAATAATTACTATTATACTTTATTATTATTACTACTAGTACTACTATATTTAACAATTTATTATGTTTATATACTATGCTAGGTTAGTATCCCGTGTATTACACGGGATGAATAAAAAACCTATTATTAAATTGATAGTTATCAAAGAAAATTTAAACAATATAAGATGATTTTTTAATTTAAAATATGATTATATATAATTTCATACATTAAATAATAAAATAATTATATTATTTTTTAGACACTATTTTTTTCAAAGTTTGTTTCTTCAAATATTACATTTTAAATTCCTTTTTTACAAATTATATATTTTATAACAATTTAGTTTTTTTTTAAAAGTATGTTTTTTAATATTATTCAATTTAAAATTGTATAAAAAGTATATTTAATATTATTATTTAATAAAAAATACATTTAATAGGAGAGAGACTGAAATACATAATTGAGATGCTTTAAGAACATTACATGTGTCTCTATAAACATTTATTTATTTAAATAGATAGATATATTAATCACTAGGTTATTAACCCGCATATTACATGAGTTGATCATAAATGAAAATAATTATATTATTTTTTTGAACACTGATTTTTTTCAATGTTTGTTTCCTTAAATATTTATGTTTTAAAATATTGTATTAAAAATTTTATATTTTATAATAAATTCGTTTTTTAAAAGTGTTTTTTTAATATTAATATATTTTTAATGTATCAAAAAATATTTTTCTTACTTAAAAAAATGTATAAAAGAATATTATGATTTAATATTATTTAATATGAGCTGTATTTAATAGGAGAAAGATGAGAAATCAAAGTTGAGAAGTTTTAAGAACGCGCCATGTGTCCTTATAAACTTTGATTTATTAGTATAAATAGATAAATTATACATGTTATAGTAATTATCCTTAATTTTTGATTAAATTTTAAAAATATAAATCATTAAATAGGATATTGAAGCGGGAAAACAAAAAAGTAAGTTGTCTAGAATGATGACAAGTGTCCACAATTATTTTGATTTATTAGTATAGATAGATTTATAATTATTATAATTAGTTGATTTATTATTATTATTATTTTATATTAAAATTGTTAATTTATTTTGCTTATTATTAAAAAAAAACTATGTTTGCTGTTGATTTGGGACAAAGCAAAAATTAATAGATATCAGATAATTCATTTATCATTGTGTAGCAAATGTGTAGCAAGTTGCTACACAATTGCTACGGATTCCTACAACCAATATTGTTTTAAGTTTTCTCGATGCTTATACGTCGTATTTTCTGTTTCATCTTTTACACAACTTCACTATATGTGATATACTTTTATTTCACCAAATTATACGAATTATACTCATGTATATGTGTGTACACCATTAGGTTTCTACTATATGATTATAAAATTAAAGGCTAGTTTAAGTACCAACTTCTAAACGTACATGCTTGCGTATATAACTTTACAATACGTATAAGTTTGTGAGATGAAAATAATTCACTTATTATGAAGTTCTATAAAAGTTGGATAAAAAAGAATAATGTTTAAGTCTCAAAAACGAAAACAAAAATTCTAACTTTTGGTAAATGCGTAGCAAATGTGTAGCAACTTGCTACACATTTGCTACCCATTCCTACAATGAGTATTGTTTTATGTTTTCCAGATGCTCAAACGTCGTCTTTTCTGATCCATCTTTTATACAACATCATTATTTCACCAACTTACACAAATTATACTCATGTACATGTGTGTACACCAATATACGATTATAAAAGGGTATCATAAGTATTGAATTTTAACGGTACACACTTGCGTACATAAATTAACAATAAGTATAAGTTTGTGGAAAGAAATTATTTCACTTATGATGAAATTGTACAAAAGTTGGATAAAAAGGAATAACTTTTAAGTCTGAAAATATAAATTACAAATTCTAACCATTGGTAAATGCATAGCAAATGTGTAGCAAGTTGCTACACATTTGCTACGCATTCTTACAACCAGTAATATTTTATGTTTTCTCGATGCTCAAACGTCGTCTTTTCTGATCCATCTTTCATACAACTTCATTATACGTGATATACTTTTACTTCACCAACTTATAGAAATTATACTCATGTGCATGTGTGTGTACACCATTACGTTTGTACTTATTGGATTATAAAATGGTAATATAAGTATTGACTTCTAACCGTACACACTTACGTATATAACTTTACAATAAGTATAAGTTTGTGGGATGAAAGTATTTCGCTTATAATGATGTTGTACAAAAGTTGGACCAAAAAAATAACGTTTAAGCCTAAAAAAAAGAAAAGATAAATTGTAGCCGACGGTAAGTGCGTAGCAAATGTGTAGCAAGTTGCTACACCTTTACTACACATAGTTTCATTTTATCAGATATGTTTTTAACACATTTGCTATGCATTGGGTTTTTTCTTTTAAAAACATACGTTATTGATACTATGATAAATATAGAAATAGAAATAAAAAAATGTTTTGTGACACATTTGCGACGCAACTTTTAATTTATTTAATCAAATTGCATTTTGTCACAAATATGTCGCAAACTTGCAACCATTTGCGACGCAAAGTTTAATTAATTTTATTAAATTGCATTTTGTCAAAAATGTGTCGCAAACTTGGAACCCAAGATTCGATTTTTTTTGAATATACGGTTTATAATATTTGTTGTTATTGGTATGATAAATATAGATATAAAAATTAAAAAATAACATTTTGTGACGCATAGTTTAATTAATTTAATCAAATTGCATTTTGTCACAAATGTGTCGCAAACTTGCAACCCATTTGCGACGCAAAGTTTAATTAATTTAATTAAATTGCATTTTGTCAAAAATGTGTCGCAAACTTGCAACCCAAAATTCGATTTTTTTTAATACACGTTTCATAATATTTGTTGCTATTTGTACTATGATAAATATAGATATAAAAATTAAAAAATTAACAGTTTGCGGCGCATTTGCGACGCGTAGTTTAATTAATTTAATCAACTTGCATTTTGTCACAAATATGTCGCAAACTTGCAACCCATTTTCGACACAAAATTGAATTAATTTAATTAAATTGCATTTTGACGAAAATGTGTCGCAAACTTGCAACCCAAAATTCGAATTATTTTTTAATATACGTTTTATTATTGTTATTGTTATTTGAATAAATATAGAAATAAAAATAAAAATAAAACTAAATGTTTTGTGACACATTTGCGACACATATTTTAATTAATTAATATAAAACACATTTTGTTGGAAATGTGTTGCAAAATTCCAACACATTTGCAACACATAGTTTAATTAATTAATATAAAACATATTTTGTTGGAAATGTGTCGAAAAGTTGCAACGCATTTGCGACAACAATGAGTGTTTTCTAAATTGTGTCATTAATTTGACACAAATTAGACATAAAATTTATAAAAAAAAATCCGACTGAAAATTGTCGCAAATGTGTTGCAATTTTGCGACAAATTTTGGTAGCAAAAATCATTTTTTTCTAGTAGTAATATTCGTCACCCAAAAACCAGTAAACTGAAATCAATGAACCAATAAACTTAAAATAAGAGACTTCAAATAATAAGTTAGACTAAAAAATAGGTTTAGACCATCACATACCTTCCAAATAAGTGTAACACCCCAACTGATGGCGGAATTATAGGGATACAACGAGGGTAAGTCAAACATGGTGGTATGCTAAACCACGGGCTTCCCCCGAATGGTAAATCAAACATGGTGGTATGTCAAACCACGGGCTTTCCCCGAAGGGTAAATCAAACAATGGCTAGCCTTCTCCATGAGCTTCCCCCGAAGGGTAAATCAAACATTGACAGAAGTTAATAGCATATAATGATGATCAATGTATGTCTATACATAGCATTGTTCAAATCCTTCAAAACATTCAAGCTAGTCCACATCAGTGATAGCTTATAGTTTTGTTGTACATGTTCCACCCCGTAATTTAAAAATAAAGTATTTAAAAAAGGGCTATGGGAACTCACAGATGATGTTATGTTGATTGTGAAATATAGGGATGCGTGCTCGTTGTTTGAATTCACCAAGTGTTCAATAAGCCTGTGTTTCAACCATTTGTGTTCATATCCATGCATTACTCAAATCATAGTGTTGTGTGTATTCATTTTAGTTTGTTATTGAAATCTATAACTTATCTAATTTATTTGTGGTTTGACTTTTATACAACCATACTTTTAAACGTTAATCATTATTAACATTGTGAATATGGTTTGGTCAAATATGAAGATCATAATTGTGTTAAGTGTTTAAGTAATAATATCATTCATGAAAAGTCGCATGCAAAGGTGACAACAACCCTTGCATGCCATGCATGCATGAATTTTGTTAAAGTGGAAAAGTTATAACGTTGGTTAGTCATTCCATCAATGATATTATTAAGTTTGGTTTAAAGACCCATCGATATTAGTTAATTTGGTTAACACCCAACTTTTGAAACATGATAGCCACCGATACTAGTAGTATCGATGGTGTTTAGGAGTTGGTTGTTAGTATCAATGATAATTTAATTAGGAGAGTTAGTATCGACTGAATGACTTTGAACCTATTAGTTTCAATGGGACTATTGCTGAGATTAGCAAATTCAATGAACCTAGTGTCGAAACCGGTAAGTTCTTAGTCGAGATTATCAAGTTCGATGGGAAGTGTGTCGAAACTAGTAAGTTCGATAGGAATGGCGTCGATATTGTTAGAACCGATGGAGCCCCTATCGAACTTATCATGTTCGATGAAGCTATGTTGATGCTCTCAATATCAATGGGTTGTTCACCATCTACAACATCCAGCCTTTCCCAAGGTTGCAGGTTTACACTCGTTTATGATGCTTTTATGTACAAAATCGATTTTAAAGGTGGTGAATGATATTGTGTGATGTTTGAACTAAAACCCGAAGAAGAATCCATAGATCTACCTTCAAAACGTGTTTGATAGTTCAAAATCCTTGTACTTTTGTGTTGTAGACGAGTGGAGGATCGTTTTGATACCAAGATCTTGCAAAATGATGAAGAAATGGAAGAGTTCTCTAGAGAGAGAAGGTGAGAGAGAGGGACGAAAATCTGAATTTTAGAGAAAGAGTGGGGCTGCAAATTGTGAGGAAAAAGGAATGAAAAGTGGTTTTTATAGCCCGGTTTTAACATACGCGTATTCGGTTCTTCCGTTTACGCGTTATCGTGTCGTTTTTATAATAATAACTTTGAAACGTGGATTGTTTTTATAAAATAGTTTCACTTTAAATCTTTTAGGTGGTAATTCCTAATAAATATTTTAAATTCCTTCATATTTTTTTAAATCTTGTAAAAATATATATTTTGATTATCTTGTTGGAACTTGTAACTTACGTTTATATTCGTAAAGATCATCACCTTTACGAATACAACACTCGTAGTATACCAATCTTGATTTATAAATTTATGGAATATCATTTCAGAATATTAATCCTAACATATGTATTCGTGTGAATCGTTACCCTCGCGAACACACTATTAGGTTAACCTTCTTGAAATGATATTCGCGTTTTTAAATGGCATTTGTGTCCTCACCGACGCATAATGTTTCAATATCATTATTCTATTAATTCATTCATTCCAATTCCATATTAAAGTATTCTTCTCACTAAATCATATCACCGACACATCCATGATAGATCGAAGTAAGTTTATTTATAGGGCTGTTGGATATTGGATGTCCGATTAACGATAAGTTCAACGTTGCTATGAAAGGTATGATCCAAAGAGTTACACTTTGGAAGGCAACGACTTTATGTTTAATTGTTAAACATAATATACGATCACGAATTGTCGGTTTTATCGAATTGACTTTTATTATTTATGAAATAATAATCGGTGGGAATTAATTATAGAGATAATTAATTCATTAAACAAAAAAAGTTTTGAACTTTATTACGAGGGATTGCTAATTAAATGTTAATTAACAAATTGAGAATTAGTTAAACTTTAGACATTTAATTAAATGTTACTAACTAATTGTTACTTAGTAATATTGGAGAGTAGTAATTAAATGTTTTAATTACTAAAAGAGTTTATCAAATTAAAAGAGTTTAATTTAAATTAAATGTGAAATAAAAGGTGGGAATTCCAATTTTGAATTGGTATTCTTAGATCCTAAAAAGGTGGATCTACTTTTGACTTTAAAAGTAGATCCAACCTCCCACATTTGAAGATGAACTCTTTCACCCACTCTCCTTTTTCTCTGGTGTGGCTGTCGCCCCCTTCTCCTTGGGCTACCATTGCCGTCGCCCAACGCCACCACCATTTTGGTGTTTCAGTCAACTAGCCACTAGCCGGGTCAAGTCGTGGTGAGCCATGGGTTGCACCGTCGAGCCGAGCCGAGTCGTGGGTTGCACCATCAAGCCGTGGACTGAATCGCGAGCCGTATTGAGCCGGATTTGTATCCGAGTTCCTTTTATGATTCGTAGGACGAAATCGGGAACCAGGTGATCGTATAGAGTCAACTAGCGAGACCGTCGCCGATCCATCGTGTGGATTTGGAACCGCTTCGTAAAGGTCGATTTCTCAACCTCCTATGGTTGTGTTGTTAGAATTTAATTGTTGTTTAAACTGTTTGTAATTGGATCCTGATTTGGGAATTATTTCGATTACGAATTGAGAGGTTATTAAATTTAAAATGCTTCCGCTGTGTCAGATCTGATCTGATAGTTTAATCTGGTTTTATGAAAACTGATTTTCTCAATTAATATGATTAATTGAAATTGATTAAATGAAAAGTTACCTAGAATTCCCAACAGTGGCATCAGAGCGGCTTTTACAAACGTTTAAATGCAATTAATAAGTCGATCTTTATTTGTTTTCGTTTTGTCAAAACTTTTGTTTGACAAAAAGATCGAAACTGTGAATGTGATGATTGTGATTGTGATTGTGATTATTTTTATGAATCAAGCCCTAGGATCCGACCCATGTGATTGTATCTTTTGTTTTGTTTGATTGGTTGGTTTATTTGAAATCATGTATTTCTACGGGTATTTGGACCCGATGTAATAGAATAGGTTTCAATTTTGTAATGTAATTTGTATTTTACAAGTGTAATCAAGCAATGGATACAAGACGGAAGATAGAGACAATTGGGGAGATCGAAGATGGAGATCTTGGATTGTCACACCCCGAGCCGGCGGGTTAGATCGGAGTCCCCGTCGGGCAGAAGGTTCTCGGGGCGCGATATCGTTAATGATAATCGTGATGATCAGATTGTTTTACATAGCATCAATGTTAAGAATAATTAAGCACAATAATACATTTACTAAGATTACAAAGTTAAATTACAAATGTCAATGTTCAGTAATTTAACTAAGTAAACCTATCCAAAAGAATCAATATATCTATCTTGTATCTGTACAAGATATCAGAAGAGATTCGTGTTGATCTCAAAAGATTTGCTTCTTCAAAAGTCAACTAGGATCTATATCTGGGCATCCTAGTATGCAATCCTGAATCTTAGCTTAATCATGTACGTCACCTGAGAAAGCATGTAAGAAAACAAAGTCAACGCAATGGTTGGTGAGTTCATGTAGTTTTATGTAAAAATAGTTTGAAAAATCCTTTGAATGACAACCTTAACCTCACCATTAACCACCTATGCCATCTGTTTCAGTATGCTTATATATAGGGCATATGTAGGGTCGAACTTACCGTCCGCCCAGCCACCGTCCCACCACATACCAACCCACATGATATATTGTTCCTGATGAAAATTAAGCGTTTCATCCTACATCTTTGATTCCGTAACATTCGATTCATTGAATTCGATTACCCTGTAATTGTTTACCTTGATTCCCTGAATGACAACCTTAACCTCACTAACAACCACCTATGTTATCCAACCAAGTATGCTTATATATAGGGCATATGTAGGGGACAAGCCCCAGCCACCATCCCACCACATACCGGGCTTCTTAACATATTGTTGTTAATGATAATTAAGCATTTCATTCCACTACCTTGATTTCCTGACATATGATTCTTAGCATTTGATTTCCCTGTAAATGTTTACTTTGTTTTCCTCGAAATGACAACCTTAACCTCACTAACAACCACCTATGCTATCCAACCAAGTATGCTTATATATATGGCATATGTAGGGGACAAGCCCCAGCCACCATCCCACCACATATCGGGCTGCTTAACATATTGTTGTTAATGATAGTTAAGCGTTTCACTCCACCCTATTGATTCCATGAGATATGAGTATCGAGTTTAAGAGGCACCATTATGGACAGCTGAACACCCTAGGGAATTCAGCATCCATCCATAGTGGTCCTAAATATGACTCGTGACGTGTTATGATAGAGAAACCTTAAGCTGACACAAAGTCAACTAGAATAACTCAAATCATTCTAGTCACTTGTCATAACCATGGATGAATCAAGAAGAACACTGAATGACTAGTAGGGGTTGACACCTATGTCAATACGTGGCGGCCAATCAGTCTGTCTTACATGACTCTGACAAAGAAGAACACTGATGACTAGTAGGGGTTGACACCTAGGTCAACACGCGGCAGCCAACAGTCTGTCTTACAATGTCCTATAGCTTAAGCATACAAGTTTAACGCATTCACATAGTTTTACTGATGACTAGTAGGGCTTGACCAATGTCAAGACGCGGCGGTCAATCAGTCTGTTGTCTGAGCATTTCAAGCATATCAAGTATATCAAGCATTCAAGTATTCAAGCATCCAAGTGTATCAAGCATCCAAGTGTATCAAGTATTCACGTGTTTCAAGTATATCAAGTATTCGAGTATTTCAAGTATCTCACGCATATAAGTCTTTCTAAGCATATAAGTTTTCAAGTTAAGTTTAAGCGAATAATTGTAAGTGTAAAACAATTTAACACTTTACTAAGAGTGTAGAACATTAACTCTCTGAAATAATTATATAGAGTATTAGTGTTTAGTATAAGTATTTTCAAAGCCTTAACATTGAGTATGTAGTTTAAACATAGAGTTTATCATTTAGACATCAAATGTATAGTTTAAGCACATAGCTTATAGCATAAGTATTTAGCTCAAAGTTTAAGTATCAAGTTTATATGATAAGCGTTTAGCATAAAGTTTAGACTTCAAGTCTATAGCGTAAGCCTCAAGCATATAGTTTAAGCTTCTAGTTTGTGACATAAGCATCAAGCATTTAATTCTAAGTTTCCAGTTTGAGCACAAAGTGTACGTATAATGTAAATAAGTATAGGGTAAATAGCATTAGCTATTTACACTATAGCCTTAGTCTTTAGTTTCCAAATAAATGTTACAAGTTCAAGCATTAGTAAAAGCATTATCAATAGTGTAAAAGCATTTATTAAACATTTCAATAATTATTTAATATGAATAACATGCTTCTCAGTCCCGAGTTAAAACAAATAAGTTTGAAAGGGGACAGATGAACTCTCCTTGTTATGGATGTGGTTGACTTATCTTAACTAGAATGCACGCGCTCGTTGTAGTATTCGTTGTTGTGTTCAAGATCCTGTATTGATTTTCCATTATTTGTATCTTGTAAGTATACGTTTTATGTAATCAGGTGGGTGTATGTGTTAGCCATAAGGTTGTCTAACACCCGTAAGTCTCGATCATCATTCGGCCCCCATCTAGTTGTTATAGACTCGATAACAATCCTCTCACTAGGTTTGGATTAACCTACTTTGATATTGATTTTAGGTTTCATTAAAATCTCTAGTATGATAAAAGAATTACAAGTATGAAACTTGGAATTTAACTTAAAAGTTATTACTTCTTAACATGTTGTAGTCTGTATTGATGTTCTTTGATCTTAAGCCTTATGGCCTCATGTTGGGCCAAGCTAGTCTCTGTGGGCCAAATGGTTGCTATTTGGCCTATGACTTGATGGGTCATTTTAGTGGTGTTAGACCAATTAGTTGGGCTGAATTTAGAAATGGGTCCCAACTTATTAAATTAAATTATTGGGCCAATTCGAAGTCTTAGTTCAAATGACATGTTCATGGACCGAGTGGATGTGGGCTAAGGGCTTGCTACTTGGGCCTAATACATGGGTAATTCAAATGGGTCGAACATAAGTGATGCGGGCCGAATAGTGGCCATGGGCCAAACTATTGGGCCAAGAACTTAATCTACCGTGAGTTGGATCAAGGGTGTGGGCCTAAAAGTTGCATTTGTGGACCGAATAGATGGGCCATAAGAATTTTATGGATTAAATAGTATGTCGGGCCAGGTACGAATAATGTGGGCCAAAGCAAGTAATTGGGCCTGTCATGCTTGTTGGGTTCGCATGGGTTGATGGGCCAAAGGTGGAATTGTGGACCAACTGTTTGGGTTCGTTCAAAGACATATTGGGCCGAACATGTGGGCTAGACACTGATATGGGCCGAAGACTTGGGTTGTTGGCCATTTACGTGTATATAGAATATGTATTGCATCGGCTGAAAAAGAAAACCTGGGTTCGTCTCCCAAGCAGCGAACCTTATGAGGGTTCGGCCTAATGTTCAGCCATGGAACCAAGGTTTGGCTGGGTTTGGTTTCCTATGCAAGGTTCGGCTAACAGGTTTTAAGGGTTCAGCCACTGTTATGTCCCCAACGAACAATAAGGTTCGGTCCCCAGGTTTGCAAGGGAAGGTTCGACTCTCACCATGACAGGTTCGGCCAAGGAGTGTGATCATGGAATGGTTCGGCCTCAAGAAGGTTCGGCTAGGGTTCGACAAAGGAGAGGGTTCGCCAGAGGAAAGGGTTCGCCACCCTAGTCTGAGTTCGGTTGAGGTCCTTGGGTTCGTGGCTGCACGTGAGGGTTCGTGGGCATGCAAGGGTTTGGCCGTAACTGCTTTCTCGTGAACCTGTATCTCACCATCGCCATCTTCATCGAATCAATAGTGTCCGATCACCATCTATGTTAAACCCATGTTGTGAAGTTGCTAAGGGTGCGGGACACGAAGTGGTGGTGTAAGGAACTAGCTAGAGTTAGTTTAACAATAATGGATGTAGAAAAACCCTATAAATCCGAACCTTTAAGCATCAATACCTCTAAATCAGCTGGACAAATCCACAGATCGGTTGTACTTTCGTGTAGAGGGAGTCAGGAGCTTTGCGTGGACACCAAGAATACTCGATTTCACCAAGATTTGAGCACGTTATGAAGCTTGGAAGTCTTGAAATGTAGTGAGAGAGAGGATGAACGGGAAAGAAGCTAGTGAGAGAGAGAGATGAGAGAAAAAATGAGAGTGAAGTCTCATTTTAGGGTTTTTATATCCCGAGGGTATTCGGGTTCGTTTCGGTTGCTCGGTTTTCGTCTCCGTTGCGTTTCCGGATCGTAACGCGTGTTTTTCGTAACTTAGATGAAATGGTTTTAATCTAAATTATTTTAAAGGTTGTAATTCCTAATAAATACTAAATATTTAATTCTCTTGAATTATTTATCGAAATATATTTAGTTTACGGGTTTCGTTATTTCTTTCGCGTATTTCGCGCTTTATGCGTTTTAATTAAAATAATTCCGTTTTAATTTATTTCTGATGAGTTTCAAAATTGTAAAACAGGAAATATTATACTTCCTTAATTTTATTATCGTTCGAATCGTCTTTGTTTTCGTTTCGTCAGAAAACGTCATTTACGCGCATTTTCGTACAGAGCGCTAACCGTACAAACACGATCGTACGTTTCACTTTCTGATTTTGTTTTCTACTTTTCAGTCATCATTTCAGATCGTTAAACTATCAGATCTATTCGTACAGATCGTCACCTATACGAATAGTTCGTCGGTTTAGCATTCTGTAACAGCAGCTGTTATAGTTTTGTTCTGGTTATCCTCACATACGTTTAAACCTAATAATACAAAATTAAGCATGTATGCATCTGTTCATGATTGTCTGATGTGTTTCTGACTGTTTAAACCATGAGGTTTAAGTCAGAATTTCAGAAACATCGTGTAATAGTTTATGTTTAGCATCAGTGTCAATAGTATCTATCTAGTTCTCATAGTCTGTACCTGAGTTACTGTACAAGTTACTGTACAGATTACTGTTCCGGTAACGATTCCGGCACAGATGTTACATGGATCAAGTGGGAGACAAGATTTAAGGCGTTGAATTGTAAACCCTAGAATTGTTCGGTTTGTGTTTGATGACTCGAACTAAACCGAACAAATGAGACTTTGGCTCGTTTCATAATCACATTTTGTTTTGTGGTTGTTTAATATTTAGGAAATATAAAACTAGTAAAAACAAAATTTTTCACAATCATTGCAAAACGATAAGTAATACAAAAGGAGTTTTGTAGTTACTTTAAAAGGGGTTTTTAAAATAAAAGTGTTTTATTTTAATAAATCAAGTTTATAAAATAAAAGGTTTATTTTATAAAATTAGAACTTGTTAGTTTAAAATGATTCGCGATAATTACCGACTTAGTTTAAATAAGATATTTAAAACTAATCGAGTCGAGAGTTGAAAGGAGTTTCAAACTATCGCAAATCAAGAACAAAATATGATTTTGTTAATATGAAATTGTACGATTTGTGTCATGCTTCAAATTGTTCAATAGTTTTAAACTAAAACAATAAAATCAATACGATTGATTAAACTAACAAATTCGCGATTATGATCAATTTAGTTTTAATAAGGTATTAAAAAAATTAGATCAAAATTGAAATAGGATTTCAATTAGATTGCGAATAAATAAAATAGAGATTTTATAAAATGCACAACTATCCTCATTTAAAATTAGTTGTCCATAATGTTTTTGAAACATAAAAGCGATTAATTAAAGTAATTAAATGACTCATTGGTCAAGATGTTTATATTCTAAATATGTAAACCTAGAGTTAGTGCTTACCCTGCTATAGGTTTATATATGTTAGAAAAAGTTAAGCATTTTGATTTAAATGCCACCTTAGATTTGAGACACTTTATCAATTTGACCTAACATCTAGTGTTAGTGCTTACCCTGCGCTAGGTCTATGGTTTTATTGAAAAAGGAATGAGCGCGATTCCTAATACACTTAGGCCGGTCATTCAGTCAAAAATCATAAGGCGTATACTTGAAGAGTCAAGTTGGCATAGTTGGGGTAAATGTACAAAGTTAGAAATGAGTGTTCTAACAAACCCCAAAACTTGAGGATTATGATTGTCATAATTGGTTATCGTAACCCTCCTGCATTATTGTGAGCAGTAAATAGAGAGCTTAGCCAATTCAATGTTCATTAAATAAGCAAGATCTCACAATTCTAAATTAATTTTGTTAATGAGTCATAATTAATTTGGGATTATATAAAGCATGAAATACTAAAACCTTTTTTTGAATTTTATAGATGTCTTTCATTGATGCTACTAAACCTCATAGGATAAATCTATTTCGAAATCAGTTCAATGGGAGTAATTTTTCTACTTGGATGCATCACCTTAGAGATGTCCTTAGAAAAAAAGGAATATTGTATGCATTGGATAACCCTATTACTCCCGAACAACCTATAGGCTGCACCACATTTGAATGGATGAAGCACATTGGACACGAATGTGAGATAAAATATCTCATATTAACTTAAGTGTCCCCTGAATATGTGGATCAGCTTATGTATCTCTCCAGTCATGAGATGATTGAGGACATCAAGAAGAGTTTCCTACCAAACAAGTTTTGGCGATTTGAAATTCTTAAAGAGGTCCAAAAGGGTTTGAGATCGGGTGGAGACGTAGGAGCTCACGTTGATAGGTTGCAAGGCTATTTTGATAGGCTTGGCAAACTAGACTATCCCATGAACCTTGAAATTGCTATTGATTTCATCCATATTTCCCTACCAGAGGAATATGAATCTTTTGTAAATAGTTACAAAAGAAAAATCTTTGGAGGGACAATTGATGAACTCAAGGGGATGCTTTTGGTTTAGGAAACCAAGATGAGGATAGTGGTGAGCAGTGGGAGGAAGAGGTCAATGACCGAGGTCGATGAGGTCCAGTATATTGTTGTTCGGCATCTGAAGAGTTCAGATTCGTCGGGATCTTCGGGTATGCCTTGTTCATTCAACATATTTCTTGAATTAGCAAATCTTTGATGATAATGTGAGTGTCACAATTGTTTCAATTATTTGCAAGTATTCGAGGTAGTTGATAAGCTGGAATCTTGAGTCTTGAATTCATGGGATGGAAGACAAGACAAATAGAAGAAATGTTCTTTTATTGATTGTTTAAATGGTTTAAAACAATTATGAATACTTTTAACATTCTTAGTTTGACTAAGAATAATGATTCTGGTATTAATTATGCATTTATTGATTAATTATATTTATGCTTGATAAAATGTTTTGATAGCATAATTGATAATAATTATTGATAATGCAAAGTGAATTCTATATGATAGAATTACAAATAAAGGCAATACATACGATTCATATTAATAGAATAAGTAATACATGAATCTCTAAACAATTGAAAATGGAATTCATTGTTATAAGAGTTTGATGATTACACAACATGCTTAAGGAAGGTTATAAAGATTGTGATCTTTAAAATGCAATTCTGTTGCATAAATTGTCTAAAGATTAAATATGAATATTTCATAAGGTTGTGAACCTAATGAAATGTTTGAAAGAGTTCAAAAAAGATTTACATAAAATGAAGATCTAAAAGCAACAATAGTTATATATGAGATATAACCAAAGGTTACCAAATTAATGCATATAATGTGAAATTGTTTCACAACCAAGTACACAATGATGTAGGTAATTTGATAAATACCAATACATAATGTGTCATTCTCTTAAATATGATCTAATAAAAGAATATCCCAATGAACTTATCATATGAATTACTACACTAGCTTTAATTGCAGGTATATTATAAAGAGTTGTAAAATAAACCTGTATAAATTCCTGTTTAAGGGTTTGAGGATTTAACAAAGAGTTGTTGACAATTTATTTAAAATTGGATCCTCATAAATGATAAATATAGTTATCATAAATCCCTAAAATGGAATAGATAGAATTTTCATCAATTGCTTCCTAGTGCAAGGAACTGTATGGTTGAAAATTAGATAGGGTAGATTGAAAGAGTTCAATTCTACAATGATATGATATATATGTTTCAATCAACACAAAGTGTTTGAATGGATCTTAAATGAGTTTAAGAACCTGTTGTTACACATGACATCTGCAAAAGCTCGCGGGATCACTGTGAACCCAAAACTTGCAAAAGTGTAACTGTTGATTGATAAATATGATTTATGGTTTGGAACCATAAACATTAAGATGCGATAAAACAAAGTAAGAGACTTGTTTAAACAGCATCTAGATGTTGCGTAGTTGAAATTAGAGAATTTCAATGACAAGATCAACATGGATGTATTAGGATACTACAAATTCTGTAAGCAAGAGTTGCTTGATAGATAAGAAGTTTAATATCAAAACTGAATTACCATAAGAACACCTTGATTGAGTATTCTTATAAGTAATCAGAAAGTTTTGAAATCCTAATATGACAAACTTGTTGCGACAAGTCCATGGTTGATAACAGCATCTCAAGTGGGAAACTTTGTCATGGTAAGAAACTAAGGTGTTAGTTTTGCCTAAAGGACAAAGATGTTCAACATATATATGTCAAGGCTAGTGGGAGCATATGTGACAACCGCGTACGAAGAATTACATCAGCAGCGAACTGAGCACATTTGATCGTGTTTAAAATCCACACTGAATTGGCAGCCGAAACTAATACGGGATGATAGTATGTGAAAAATGATGAACGTAGGCGAAAACCGTGCGCGAAACGGAGTTACGGATTGCTCGGAATCGCGAAACGAAGTTTCCGTCGAAAAACGGAAGAAATTGCCCTTAGGCGGTACGCCTCAGGTCGAGGAATAACTCCAGGCGATACGCGCGGGTCCAAAAGCTTCTGGAAGGCCGGGGTGGACGCGCGCGGTACGCCTGGAGTGGGTGCATGTCGCCAGGCGATACGCCTGGGGTCTAGATCGACGGAAAGTGGATTAAAAGATCAGATTTTCATCATCACCCTCATTCTTATCTTCACAGCGTCGAAAACAGCTATCATCTTCGAAAATTCATCATCCAACCTCTCAAATCTCATATTTGAAGGCCTCTCGACGTTTAGATCGCATCCAGAGACGTTAAAACAAGTTCTGATCATCATTTTATCCGTTGGAAACCGCCAGAATAGGTAATGGTTCATTTTAAACCTTCTAGTTTGATTATGAATGATTAAATCTTAGTTTTGAACGTAATGATATAGTTAGGGTTGTTGATTATTGCTTAGATAATGGCTAGGATTGATTTTGGATGATAAACTCGAACTGTTAACGGGTAAATCCTTGTTTTAAGCCGTTGTAATGCCCGGTTTGCATGGAATCATAACAATGGTTATAATGGTTTAAACCATTTGGTTGTGACTATGTATGTGATTAGTTTGATTAATCTTTAACATGCAACGTGAAAGTTGGGTGTTTTAAACTAATCACAATCATTAACATACTCATTAGAACGATTATCTAATGTTTCTGATAACAGTCAGATTAGTATGTTAAACATGGTTATTAAACCTATTCTAATACTACATTGTGATATTCCATGATATTTGGGTAGTCAATAACAAGGATTAATCATTTTTAAGCCATTAAATTGTCTAGAGACTATCTCAGCAATTACAATCAACAACGTTAGCTATTTGGTTAGTCTGAGATTATACTGATTAATCGAGGGAGTCATCAATTTAGTATTAGGAACCTGAGTCAGTATAGGTTCCTACATTACCATACATTGTATGATATTACATTAAAATATGTAATTAAATACTAAGCATCGATTTGATGACTTTCAAAGCAATGTCCTTGACATTGTACGTTCAGAGAGATTTAATCAGCGAGTTGGAACATTAATAACTCATTAAACATAAACTAAATGCAGAATCATCATATTATCATCAATTTGTGTGATATTCTGCTACTACTGAATTATCAGGTGAGTTTCGTGCAACCCCTTTTCTTTTTACTCTTTTATAAACATCGGGGTAGAACTGCTAAACTTTTGAGAACTATATGATATGCATCAATGATATCTGTGTGATTTCATTTGACTTTTGTGGGATTTCATGGGATTTTGCCAGTCGAACTGAACTCTATCATGGAACTGAAAGTCCTCATTCTTGAACCGTATCTAGTGAACCCATGTGTGGCCGAACAGAAAACATTGATAGTACTATTGGTTGACACCCCATTCGCTGGGAGGATTGCATCTCCCCTTGTGTGAATGTTTGTTATCTGTTTCCTGAACTTCTTAATGGTGTGATAGACATTAAGATAATGAGGCAATAAGATATGTACCGACGGGTAATATCTTGAGAACTGAACTAGACGTCCGAAAGGAACTAGATACGGGTCCCATGGTTATCCGGAACTGAACTTTTGAGAACATGCTTATCATATCATATTGTTTAAATTGAACTGTCGAACTCACCAGCTTTGTGCTGACGTTTCAAACTCAAACCTTTTTGCAGGTAAACAGTAATAGTCGGTGAGGATGCACGTTCGGGATATTTGCACTTGTATAATTAATATTGTAATAGATAAATATGGCTGTAATGTATTTGTAATTGCGACATCCTTGTAATGTATGTACTTTAAGTTAATCTGTGTGCTTATGATATCGGTTCAAGTAAGTCACCCCTCACCTCGGAGACATCACCACTATGCTTCCGCAACCGGATCAGTGACGTCAGATCAGACACGAGGTGACGAGGGGTGGGGGTGTGACAGGGTGGTATCAGAGCCACAGGTTATAGAATTTAGGTGGACTTAGAGACCTAGACTATAACCATAGGCTCGTATAGTGACACAGAGAGCACCGAACATGTTTAACGAACAAAAGTTGTTTTGAATTAAGCCAGGATAATCAGGTGGTACGGATCTCAGTTATGAGTGGCCAGCATAACTGAAATTCGCAACACGTGTGCATTCTAGTTTGATTTGATACAAGCAGAACATTTATAACAGTAAAGACGAATAGTTGTGTTAAGTAGGGATGACGTCTCATATCATGTTTATGTTGAATATTTTATTCAATATTTATTTCATGGTACTAATCTGAGAATTCTGTTTATACAGCTATGGCAGACCAAGGAGAGAGATATATATATCAGAGATTCCCCTATGTTGTGTTGGATGATACTCCGAGTGCCAGTTCTGGATCTGACTCGGATCCTTCGGAGGCTGTGTCAGTAGCATCACATGCATCTGCAGTGCCTCCTATACCACCACTACCTGAGCCAGTACCGGTTCCGCCACCACCACCAGCACCAGCACATGCACCAGCACCTATGCCATCTCCACCGAGAGCCCCAGCTTGGGATGGACTTAGGAGGATGCGGGGACAGGCCCGCAAGACCACTGGATTACCTCCCAGACATCAGATGGCTCAGCGGGATGAGCCTCCGACCGTTCATGAGGCGGGAGAATCCTCTCGCCAAGCAGAGCTGAGGGGCCAGGTGCAGCAAGTCGCTCAGGACTTGCAGGGTCTGAGGCAGGAGGTACATCAGCACCATACGCTTCTGGAGGATACTCGTAACATTGTATTGGAGATCCTCACTTCACATCTGACTCTGATGGAGCAGGTGAATCTCATGGGTATTGACACCCAGGCTTGGAGGACTACCGTTGAGGAGCGTTTTAGTAGGACTTTGAGGCAGAGGATAGTTGCTGCGTTTTGGCAGCAGGTGGAGGTGATGAGGGCAGGATTAGTGCGAGTTCGAGAGTTTTTGGTTTGGTTGGAGACGGTTAGTTTTGAGACCAGGATGATAGTTCTGGCTGTGACTATGGCTGCTGTAGCCATTATATTTTCTTGTTTATCGTATTTCATACGATGAGTATGTTCAGATGGTTATTTTGGGATCGTCATTGTAAATCTCATTAGTAGTATGCGGATAGGTTGAGGATGTGTGATAGTGTGATTAGTAGTTGTGAGAACGGGACATTTTGATATGGACAGATCCCGAGTTTGTGAGAAGTAGTGTACGAGGTTGTGGTTAGAGTATCCTGACTTTTGGTTGTATTAAAACTATGAATGTATGAAACTATGGTATTATAATAATATGGGTGCTTTTGTATGTCTGTTTGTATAATGAACTTTGTGTGTGAATTATAACTAAATGTTGCTGTGTGAGAACATAATTGTATACGAATGTATCTATATGAGAACATGTCGAACTAAAATATATATTTCGCTGAAATACAGTACGGGAGCAATACTGTATGCGACTATATCGAACTGGAAAAAAAAAATATTTTGCTGAAATACAGTACGGGAGCAATACTGTATGCGAATATATTTGGTACTAAAGTACAGTACGAGAGCCATACTGTACGAGAATATGTCTGAACTGAGAACGTGTTTATTTGTGAATGTGTCCGTAACTAAAGTACAGTACGAGAGCCATACTGTACGAGAACATGTCTGAACTGAGAACGTGTCTACTTGTGAATGTGTCTGTAACTAAAGTACAGTACAAGAGCCATACTGTACGAGGACATGTCTATTGTTTGTATGAGAACTTAGTGCATGAACTGTGAGCATATCTGAGAACTTGTGTGAGAACATATTTTAGTCCTGTATGATCATATATCTAAAAACATGTGTTGCAATGCAAGGAGCTGGGTAAGACTCTAACATGTTTTTGAGATAACAGGACTAAGTATAACTACGAACATTGGTGTGATCTGTGTGTAATGTGAACATGTCTGGACTAAATTCATGTAGTTATACTATATTTTAATAGTCACAATTCAATATAAATTTTCAGTATATCTGAATATGATTGAAATTGTGGGATCGAATGGGTTATATAATTAATGTTCTTGACTGACCTGAGTTTATCTGTTTGTGAGCAGAATAATGGCTCCCAAACGAGGTCGACCGACTAAGAGATCTATCAGGAACATTACTAACCCAGAGCCTGATCAAGTTCCACCAGTAAATACAGAAACGAATCCAGACCCACAGATAAATCGGGACACAGGTACAGCTCCACCAGTGAACCCGGGAGCAAACCATATTCCACTCGCTGGTGCCAGTGGATCTGAATCGAATGAGGCAATGATAGCACGAATTGTGCGCGAACAGTTAACCGCTTGTGGTATTTTGGTGCAACACCAGCCTCATGTTACTACGGGTTCGGGTGGGGGTCCCAATACTAACGAACATACTGTTACTGGTGGCAACGCAGAAACGCATCATACCACTGGTACGGCTACAATTGCTCCTGATCCACCACGACAGGGATGTACATATAAGTATTTTGCTTCCTGTAACCCTCCTACTTTTACTGGCAAAGAAGGAGCGGCTGGTCTATTACGGTGGATCGAGGGGATGGAAACCAAACTCAAAATTAGTCAGTGCTTGGAGGAGCATAAGGTGTCTTATGCTGCCTGTTCTTTGAAAGACTCAGCTTTGACCTGGTGGAATACCCAGGCCAAGACTTTGGGTTCAGCCACAGTTGATTCGATGGGCTGGAATGATTTCAAAACTCTGATTAGATCAGAGTACTGTCCCATCACCGAAATTCAAAAACTCCAGGAGGAATTCTGGAATCATTCTATGATCGGTGCTGATTGTCTGGCTTACACCGATCGTTTCCATGAACTTACTTGTTTACTTCCCGATATGTTTCCAACGGAAGCAGCTTTAATCGAGAAGTACATTAAGGGTCTGATTCCTCAGATACGAGGAATGGTGACTGCTGCTGAGCCTACAACTCTGAAACACACGATTCTTTTGACCACTAAGCTTACCAATGAGGCGGTAAGGAGTGGTACTTTGTCTTTGAAGCCTCAGACGGTCCATAGTAGTGGGGATGTCGGTACCTCGAATGTGTCAAAAGGTACCAAACGAAAGTGGTTCGGTAAGAACAAAACAAGGGCTTCGGCTGAAATCAGTCAGAATAAACCAATTGTGAAGAACTACGGTGCAAATGTTCCTGAGAGGAAAGCTTATACTGGGCAGGCACCCAAATGCAATAAGTGTCCGCTTCATCACACGGGACCATGTCCTGTTTGTCTGAACTGTAACAGAGTTGGACATTATGCTAAATATTGCAACTTTCCTGCTCAACCTCGAAATCAAGCACCACGACAAACTACTCAAACTAATCGGTCGTGCTATAAATGTGGAAGTCCTGATCATTTCATGCGGAACTGTCCAAACAATAACACCAATCCGGGAACTGAAGCTAGGGGGAGAGCTTTTCAGATTGGTGCGACCGAGGCGAGACATGATGCAAACATTGTGACTGGTACGTTCCTACTCAATAATCTATATGCATCAGTTCTCTTTGATACGGGGGCAGATAAGAGTTTTATCTCTCCTGAATTTGCATCTTTACTTGCATTGCCTGCGGTAGATCTAGAAACTCCTTATGTTATTGAACTTGCTGATGGCAAGTTGATCAAAACTAACAGTGTTATTCAAGGATGTTCCTTGAATCTGAATGATCATCTTTTTAATATTGATTTACTTCCTATTGAGCTTGGGAGCTTTGATGTCGTTGTGGGCATGGACTGGCTTTCTGATAACCAAGTGGAAGTTGTCTGTCAAAACAAGGTGATCCGTATTCCATTACCTAACGGTAATACACTGATAGTTCAAGGAGAACGAGCTGGTAGAAAACTTGGTATCATATCTTGTATGCGAGCTCAGAAATTTTTAAGAAAAGGCTGTTATGCTTTTCTGGCACATGTGACTGAGCATAATTCTTCACCCAAACAAATCACAGATATTCCAGTAGTCAAGGATTTTCCTGAAGTTTTTCCTGAGGATATATCAGGATTACCCCCAGTGAGACAAGTTGAATTTCGGATTGATTTGATTCCAGGTGCAGCACCTGTTGCTAAAGCCCCGTATCGGCTTGCACCATCCGAAATGCAAGAACTTTCAGGTCAATTGCAAGAACTGTTGGACAAAGGTTTTATCAGACCTAGTTTCTCACCCTGGGGAGCACCAGTCCTTTTTGTGAAAAAGAAGGATGGATCATTCAGGATGTGTATTGACTATCGGGAGCTCAATAAATTAACAATCAAAAATCGTTATCCACTACCACGTATAGATGATCTGTTTGATCAACTTCAAGGCGCTACTTACTTTTCAAAAATTGATTTGAGATCCGGATATCATCAGTTACGAGTATATGAAGATGATGTTCCTAAAACTGCATTCCGAACTCGATATGGGCATTATGAATTTCTAGTAATGCCGTTTGGATTAACGAATGCACCTGCAGTTTTCATGGATCTAATGAATCGGGTATGTAGGCCTTACTTGGATAAGTTTGTGATTGTATTTATTGATGATATTCTTATCTATTCTCGAAGCCAACAAGAACATGCTCAACACTTGAAACTAATCTTAGAACTTTTGGCACGTGAAAAATTATACGCCAAGTTCTCCAAGTGTGAGTTTTGGTTACGAGAAGTGCAATTCCTTGGGCATGTGGTGAATCAAAATGGCATTCAGGTGGATCCCAGTAAGATTAAAGCTGTAGAACAATGGGAAACACCACGAACCCCAACTGAAATCCGTCAATTCTTAGGGCTGGCAGGTTATTATCGTCGGTTTATCAAGAACTTCTCAAAGATAGCTCTGCCACTAACTACATTGACACAGAAAAATCAACCGTTTATATGGGGTTCTCAACAGGAGGAGGCGTTTCAACTGTTGAAACACAAACTCTGCAACGCACCTATCTTGGCATTACCGGAAGGTATTGATAATTTCACAGTATACTGTGATGCCTCCCGCCAAGGTCTGGGGTGTGTTTTAATGCAGAACGATAAGGTGATTGCTTATGCCTCTCGACAGTTGAAGGTACACGAGAAGAATTATACCACTCATGATCTAGAACTTGGTGCAGTGGTGTTTGCACTTAAGATTTGGAGACATTATTTGTATGGAACTAAGTGTATTATATACACTGATCACAAAAGTCTTCAATACATTTTAGATCAGAAAATGTTGAACATGCGGCAAAGGCGATGGGTGGAACTGTTGAACGACTATGATTGTGAAATTCGTTATCACCCAGGCAAAGCAAATGTCGTAGCTGATGCCTTAAGTCGCAAAGAACGAGTCAAGCCCTTACGTGTGAAAGCGTTAGGGATGACTATTCAATCCAGTCTAATTCCTCAGATTAAAGAAGCTCAGCAACAAGCTTTACAAGCAACGAACTATTCGGCTGAGGGACTAAGGGGATTAGACAAGAAACTTGGAGTCAAGACCGATGGGGTGTTGTATTTCAAGAACCGAATTTGGGTTCCTTTACTTGGTAACTCAAGAACAATCATCTTGGATGAGGCGCACAAATCCAGGTATTCTATTCATCCAGGTGCTGACAAGATGTATAAAGATCTTAAAGATTTTTACTGGTGGCCTGGAATGAAGAAACACATCGCAGAATACGTGGGTCGATGCTTAACATGTTTAAAAGTTAAGGCTGAACATCAACGTCCTTCTGGGTTATTACAACAACCGGAGATACCCATGTGGAAATGGGAGCAAATCTCTATGGATTTTATTACTAAACTACCCAGAACATCGCGTAATCATGACTCTATATGGGTTATCGTTGATCGCCTTACTAAATCTGCGCATTTCATACCCATCCGAGAGGATTATTCTATGGATCGACTTGCTAAAATATATGTTAACGAGATTGTATCTCGTCATGGAGTACCAATCTCTATCATTTCTGACAGAGATAGTCGATTTACGTCACGATTTTGGCAAACTCTTCAGAATGCTCTGGGCACACAAATCAATATGAGCACAGCTTATCATCCACAAACTGACGGGCAAACGGAACGAACTAATCAAACTCTGGAAGATATGCTGAGGAGCTGTGTTATTGATTTTGGTGGTAGCTGGGATGTTCATCTTCCACTTGTTGAATTTTCATATAATAACAGTTACCATACCAGTATTAAATGTGCTCTATTTGAAGCACTTTACGGGCGCAAATGTAGATCACCTATCTGTTGGTCCGAGGTAGGCGAAAGTCAGGTCATAGGCCCAGAACTTATTCAAGAAACAACCGATAAGATCGCATTGATTCAAGAACGAATTAAAGCTGCTCGCGATCGACAAAAGAGTTATGCTGATAATCGTCGTAGACTGTTGGAATTTCAAATCGGTGATTTAGTAATGTTGAAAGTTTCACCGTGGAAGGGTATATTCAGATTTGGGAAGAGAGGTAAACTTTCACCAAGATTTGTAGGACCATTTAAAATTCTTGAACGAATTGGATCAGTAGCCTACAGACTTGAATTACCTCCGGAACTCGGTAACATTCATGATGTTTTTCATGTCTCAAATCTGAAGAAGTGCTTAGTTGATGAATCTTTGATTGTACCTCTGAATGAAATCCAAATTGATGAGAAACTGCAATTCCGAGAAGAACCGGTTGAAGTAATGGATCGAGAGGTGAAGGTACTGAAACGTAGTCGCATACCTATTGTTAAAATTCGGTGGAATTCACAGCGTGGACCCGAATATACGTGGGAACGTGAAGATCAGATGAAACAGAAATACCCACACCTATTCTCATGATCAATTGTTAATAAATAAGTCTTCCCTAAATTTCGGGACGAAATTTCTCTAACAGGAGGAGACTGTGATAACCGCGTACGAAGAATTACATCAGCAGCGAACTGAGCACATTTGATCGTGTTTAAAATCCACACTGAATTCGCAGCCGAAACTAATACGGGATGATAGTATGTGAAAAATGATGAACGTAGGCGAAAACCGTGCGCGAAACGGAGTTACGGATTGCTCGGAATCGCGAAACGAAGTTTCCGTCGAAAAACGGAAGAAATTGCCCTTAGGCGGTACGCCTCAGGTCGAGGAATAACTCCAGGCGATACGCGCGGGTCCAAAAGCTTCTGGAAGGCCGGGGTGGACGCGCGCGGTACGCCTGGAGTGGGTGCATGTCGCCAGGCGATACGCCTGGGGTCTAGATCGACGGAAAGTGGATTAAAAGATCAGATTTTCATCATCACCCTCATTCTTATCTTCACAGCGTCGAAAACAGCTATCATCTTCGAGAATTCATCATCCAACCTCTCAATCTCATATTTGAAGGCCTCTCGACGTTTAGATCGCATCCAGAGACGTTAAAACAAGTTCTGATCATCATTTTATCCGTTGGAAACCGCCAGAATAGGTAATGGTTCATTTTAAACCTTCTAGTTTGATTATGAATGATTAAATCTTAGTTTTGAACGTAATGATATAGTTAGGGTTGTTGATTATTGCTTAGATGATGGCTAGGATTGATTTTGGATGATAAACTCGAACTGTTAACGGGTAAATCCTTGTTTTGAGCCGTTGTAATGCCCGGTTTGCATGGAATCATAACAATGGTTATAATGGTTTAAACCATTTGGTTGTGACTATGTATGTGATTAGTTTGATTAATCTTTAACATGCAACGTGAAAGTTGGGTGTTTTAAACTAATCACAATCATTAACATACTCATTAGAACGATTATCTAATGTTTCTGATAACAGTCAGATTAGTATGTTAAACATGGTTATTAAACCTATTCTAATACTACATTGTGATATTCCATGATATTTGGGTAGTCAATAACAAGGATTAATCATTTTTAAGCCATTAAATTGTCTAGAGACTATCTCAGCAATTACAATCAACAACGTTAGCTATTTGGTTAGTCTGAGATTATACTGATTAATCGAGGGAGTCATCAATTTAGTATTAGGAACCTGAGTCAGTATAGGTTCCTACATTACCATACATTGTATGATATTACATTAAAATATGTAATTAAATACTAAGCATCGATTTGATGACTTTCAAAGCAATGTCCTTGACATTGTACGTTCAGAGAGATTTAATCAGCGAGTTGGAACATTAATAACTCATTAAACATAAACTAAATGCAGAATCATCATATTATCATCAATTTGTGTGATATTCTGCTACTACTGAATTATCAGGTGAGTTTCGTACAACCCCTTTTCTTTTTACTCTTTTATAAACATCGGGGTAGAACTGCTAAACTTTTGAGAACTATATGATATGCATCAATGATATCTGTGTGATTTCATTTGACTTTTGTGGGATTTCATGGGATTTTGCCTGTAGACTGAACTCTATCATGGAACTGAAAGTCCTCATTCTTGAACTGTATCTAGTGAACCCATGTGTGGCCGAACAGAAAACATTGATAGTACTATTGGTTGACACCCCATTCGCTGGGAGGATTGCATCTCCCCTTGTGTGAATGTTTGTTATCTGTTTCCTGAACTTCTTAATGGTGTGATAGACATTAAGATAATGAGGCAATAAGATATGTACCGACGGGTAATATCTTGAGAACTGAACTAGACGTCCGAAAGGAACTAGATACGGGTCCCATGGTTATCCGGAACTGAACTTTTGAGAACATGCTTATCATATCATATTGTTTAAATTGAACTGTCGAACTCACCAGCTTTGTGCTGACGTTTCAAACTCAAACCTTTTTGCAGGTAAACAGTAATAGTCGGTGAGGATGCACGTTCGGGATATTTGCACTTGTATAATTAATATTGTAATAGATAAATATGGCTGTAATGTATTTGTAATTGCGACATCCTTGTAATGTATGTACTTTAAGTTAATCTGTGTGCTTATGATATCGGTTCAAGTAAGTCACCCCTCACCTCGGAGACATCACCACTATGCTTCCGCAACCGGATCAGTGACGTCAGATCAGACACGAGGTGACGAGGGGTGGGGGTGTGACAGCATAGTAAATTCTAATGATAATATTATGTAAGTATGTAGATGACATACTAATTATAGAAAGAAGTTTCTATAATAAAGACATAAAGTTTAACATATGATGTTAAACGAAATAAGTATCAATTTTATTTAATAAAATTGAATATATATTAATGGTTAATATATGAATTATTCAATGACATTTTCAATAGAGATTGAAAAGGATATCTTAGATAAATTTTGAATAAGATAAAGAGTCAAATGCAAACTGTCTATGTCAAAGCATGAACTGTTCACTAAAGGTTAGAGAACACTAATAAACGCATCAGAATGCTTAGAATGAAAGAGTTCATTACTAATCTCAATAAGATTCCTAATGACTAGGAATGGATTGAGAAAACATATGACAACAATGTAGCATAGCTAAAACTATGAAATTGTAGTCATATTATATTAGAAGCATTATGAGAAAGAACTGAAAGAAAGACATAATAATAAATAAAATTCATAAATCAGAATCTAGCAATTCAGTTCACTAAATCTATTTAAAGAGCTGAATATGAGGATAAGGCTGATAAATAGATATTAGATATGCTAGATGGGGAATCTGATTTAACTTTAGTATTGGGTGCTCTACAATCGAAACACGAAACATTGAATGTTCATTTTGATTTAATGGTTAAAGGCAAAATGAATTATGTTTCTAAATTCGAAATTTTGTACATTTTAGTATCCTTGAATATAGTATTCTAAATGTTCGTAGTCGATCAGATTCATGGGAATCAATCTGAACTAAGACTACTTGAATGCTTGGTTAGTTTATAGTGATAAAAGCTCAAGTGTTGAGAACCAAGATTCATAGGCATTCATTAGAGAATGATGTCGGACGTAACTCGCTTCAAAACATTCTTCATGGATCATTGTCATAAGATGTTTTGATAATAAAGTATATTCGATATGCACAAATATCCTTAGACCTAAGGAGTATATTGAACTAACATTAATAAAAGGTCACTCTTTGATCTTACCTAACGCTGTCTTGAAAAATAGGCAGTAATAAGGGTAACGATTGGAAATGGTTCTAAGATTAAGTGGGAGTTATATGCTGCCAAAGGGATTCTATACTCTTATACAGATAAGATAAGATATTATGGCGCCCTCGTTGATTTAAACTGATGTAAACGCGTGGCCACGCTCAAACTAAAAGTAGTTTGTTAGATCATTTTAAATTGAGAACAAGAATGAGAATACTTGAAAAATATATGAGACTGAAGAGAAATCCATGTCTCATGTTCAAGGAATATCGAAATAGAAAGGATATACAAATAAAGGTTATCTGAGACTATAATTTTTAGTTAAAGTAAAGAGTTACTTAAACTAAGGAGTTTTAGTCGACTTAAGAAGTCATATCTTACTAGGGGCAGCGTGATGCAGCTAGGCATCCAACACTGTCTACGTTGAATCACTTAGTCGATGAATCATCCAAGTGGGAGTCTGTTGGATATTGGATGTCCGATTAACGATAATTTCAACGTTGCTATGAAAGGTATGATCCAAAGAGTTACACTTTGGAAGGCAACGACTTTATGTTTAATTGTTAAACATAATATACGATCACAAATTGTCGGTTTTATCGAATTGACTTTTATTATTTATGAAATAATAATCGGTGGGAATTAATTATAGAGATAATTAATTCGTTAAACAAATAAAGTTTTGAACTTTATTATGAGGGATTGTTAATTAAATGTTAATTAACAAATTGAGAATTAGTTAAACTTTAGACATTTAATTAAATGTTACTAACTAATTGTTAGTTAGTAATATTGGAGAGTAGTAATTAAATGTTTTAATTACTAAAAGAGTTTATCAAATTAAAAGAGTTTAATTTAAATTAAATGTGAAATAAAAAGGTGGGAATTCCAATTTTGAATTGGTATTCTTAGATCCTAAAAAGGTGGATCTACTTTTGACTTTAAAAGTAGATTCAACCTCCCACATTTGAAGATGAACTCTTTCACCCACTCTCCTTTTTCTCTGGTGTGGCTGTCGCCCCCTTCTCCTTGGGCTACCATTGCCGTCGCCCAACACCACCACCATTTTGGTGTTTTAGTCAACTAGCCACTAGCCGGGTCAAGTCGTGGTGAGCAATGGGTTGCACCGTCGAGCCGAGCCGAGTCGTGGGTTGCACCGTCAAGCCGTGGACTGAATCGCGAGCCGTATTGAGCCGGATTTGGATTCGAGTTCCTTTTATGATTCGTAGGACGAAATCGGAAACCGGGTGATCATATAGAGTCAACTAGCGAGACCGTCGCCGATCCATCATGTGGATTTGGAACCGCTTCGTAAAGGTCGATTTCTCAACCCCCTATGGTTGTGTTGTTAGAATTTAATTGTTGTTTAAACTGTTTGTAATTGGATCCTGATTTGGGAATTATTTCGATTACGAATCGAGAGGTTATTAAATTTAAAATGCTTCCGCTGTGTCAGATCTGATCTGATAGTTTAATCTGGTTTTATGAAAACTGATTTTCTCAATTAATATGATTAATTGAAATTGATTAAATGAAAAGTAACCTAGAATTCCAAACAAGGGCATACGTAGAAGTCGGTCACAACCTATTCAGCCGCCAGCCCACCATCACTTCGATAAACCATGACCTATGTCTTTGCCTGTATTTAGTGATAGAATCTTAAACCATTACCATAATCATTCAACGCACTGTGTTATATGTGTTGAACTGCATAAACCATTCTAAGCATGTCTAGTTATAGTGCAAACTACAACTTCCCAATGATTCTTGCTTTTCAATTATGTGTTCTCAATCATATTAATCAAAGATTAACTCAACGTACTAGGTTATATAACCTCATTAGCATAATATGTTCTATCATAAATACAATCTCTACAGTAACATGTTCATCTAAAAACAGTGGGGTTACAATAAGAAATTATGTTAAAAATTTATAATGCACCATAGGAGAGGCACGTATTGATGTCTGAGGTTGAGGAGCAATGGTGTTACGAATTGATGCCTGCAATTTTAAATGCGAGGGAAATTTAATTTAAAGAAGATATTGGTGATTTCAAATTTTGAAGGTGGATCGAAGAATTGATGAATACCTCATATTGCATCAGTGATTTAGAAGTGAAGACTCCAAGAATCGATGACTCCCTCTTTCATATCCCTGCTTATTCTCCTTGTTCGGATGCAATGAAGCCATTGATTTTGATACTGAGTATGGAAACCAAGAGCAGAGGTGAAAACCCTAGACAAAAACTCTTTTCTTTCGTGAGGGGAGCGGTAGGAATAGAACCAGATTGGGGTTGAATGAACCGAGCCATGCATGAAGAGTTGTACCTCATGCTCTCCTCATTGTACATTTCTTAAATTTAAGAAATACCCATATTCTCTCTTATCCCCATTATATATAGTTATAAGATTGGATGTCTGAAAATCCTTTCTTTATGGTTATTTTATATGTTACTGTATTTGTCTTGGGCCTCTGTTTTCATTAACTCCACTTGCTCACATCTTGTTTGTTTATCATAGAAATCTTTTTATGGCCTCAAGGAATCACCTCATGCTGGGTTTTGAAAGCTATTGTATGCTCTTACTACTTGGTTTTTTTAGTATGTTTTTATGAGACATCTCTCTATTTGTCTACAATAGTTGTATAAATGTTTGCTACGTTTTGGGATATGTTAATGACATCATTATTACTAGGAGCTTCACTAGTTTTGCTATGGATTTAATTGAGTTCTTACATCTTAGTTCGCGCTTAATGATTTAGGCAGTCTTTCTTATTTTCTTGGCATTCAGTCTATATTTATTAATGATATTAACGTTATTTCAACTAGCTAAAATTTTAACCAAAGTGATGTCATATGTATGATTTAACTCTCTTACATCCAAGCTTCATGTTGTTTTTCACGTTTTGCTTGAGATGCCATGTTAGACCTATTTATTTTATTTCCTTTGCTCATACTACGCCGCATCGTCACAACTGTTATATTTATGAAACCTGTATCAAATAAAAACAAGTTTATGCTAAAAAAACATAATAACATTTATATTTTGTCCTGAATTTGCTTTTTTTTTCTTAGTTATTTATAGTACAAATAATAAAAAAAAAGTTCAAAAAAACATAAATTTAATGTAAAAAAATTATGTTTTTATACAAAATCTTGTGCTATATTTTTCTTAAATATAAAAACACTTATTTTTTTACTGAATTTGAATTTTTTTATACTGTTTTTTTAAATACTGTACAAAAATACATAAATTATTGAAACCAACATAGATCTGACTACCTCACATAGCACGAAACATGGCCTCCTGCAACGGCTTTATAATAAACTATAAGATGTTTACATCAAATTGCATATACGTTGAATTAGAGACAACGACACCCGAACTACAACCTTATTATTAGATTTCTAACATAAAAGTTCATGCTTAAAGATAAACAAATAGTCGTAAAATATCTCAAGGATATGTGTTATTAGAGGTGACTTAGGCGTGAAGGGCCTCGGTGATGCCCTCGTGGCGCCCTATCCCCACTATAGCCCGGGCGTGACCATAGATGGCGTGATGTTGGTCACGGGTGAAGCCAAGGTGACCATGGAGTGATAAGGGTATGGTGACGAGGGGTTGATGGTTACACATATATATGTTAAAGGAGGTGATGGTTTTAGTTGTTTATGTGATGTCTACGTGACGTGATAAGGGTGTGGTAAGTACATATAGTCTAACAATCATAATATAATGGATTTGATTAAAATTTTGCGCCGAGTATGACTATTGAAAAACATGATTCACAATAGAAAAAAAAACTAATTACAAATTTAGGGATGGCAATGGGTCAGGTTTGGGTCGGGATTGAGTAATCCCAGTCCCATATCCGCTTATAAAAGTATGTCTCATGCCCATCCCAAAACCCATCGGGTATCTATTGTGTATTTACCCGTCGGGTATCGGGTATCCCGGCGGGTTTCGGGTATACCTGTTAGTTAGCTAAATACTCGTTGAGAAATATAGTCTTAAATCACGTCAGGTATCGGGTAACTAATAATAAATTTATTTTTTTATAACCAAAAACTATATGTTAAATATGTCAAAACAAACTATTAATATATCAAATAGCATGAAATTTTAAAATATCATAAGTTGATTACCATCATTCAAGATATACCAAAAAATAGCAATTATTAACAATATGGTTCAAAAAAATATTGCAGTTGCCACAAAAATACAAAGATAAAAAATAGATTCAAATTCTATGAATAATTTTAAAGTTCAAAAAGAATAAAAAAGAAAAAATATATATTTACTTCAAATGTATATAAATGAGTATTTATAATCAGGTACACGGGACGGGTAAACGAGTATATGAACAAATCCCAAGCTCGTCCCATACCCACGAAAATTTTAAAAATTATTCCAATATCCGGCCCAATACCCATCGGGTTTAGAAATACCCGTCTCATATGTAGCGGGTTTCGGATAAACCCGTCAGACGCGAGTTTTTTTGTCATCCCTAATTACAATAAAAGTAAATATAGTATTTGTTTATAAACAAAAGAAAAAACTAGCTTAAGTCGAAAGTGAGCCGTCTAGTCAACACTGTTCCTTAAATTCTAGAGTATCTGATTATATCGGGTCAGCATCATGTTCCCAGAAGTCTCCACCTGAATTTTTTTTCATTTTCTTTTCGTTCTTTCAATCTCTTAGACTCAAATCATCCTTTTTATTATGACAAGGGATTCATTTCTTGTCAAAGAGCTGATTGTAACCAAGCTCACATGATCTAAGAGGAAACTCATAATTTAAAAAACAGCTGGTATTATATAAAACGTTTTGCTTACTTTAAACAAGACTAAAACTCAATATCTTTGATCATCTGAGAAGTCAAAGAGGTAATAATAGGTTTTAAAACGACAATCTACAATCATTAAACAAATAATTAGCTTGTGATTGGACCTATAATAAATATATTATATTACAATAGTTCTATACGCATGAATCAATACAAATATGATGAGATTTGTTGCTTGAATTATCAATAATAGCTAAATAATAAGTGAATTTCATATATTCTTTATTTAAAACTCTAATTAAATATATATTTAAGTCAAAAGTTAAATCTTATAACCAAAGGTCTTCTAGCCTAGTGGTTATAGAAGACATCTTTTATATTCATGCCATTTTTTATGTTCTGATGATTGTTTCATACGTGCCTTATATAACTTGTAAAGAGTTACATTTTTTAATTAAGAGTTCTTTTATTAATAAAATAATCATAATTGAAAGTTAGGTTGGTGAGAAGTGTGAGAAGGATTGTGAGGTTGACAAGTGACATTTTCTCTAATTTTTTTAAAAAGTGTATTTTGATCATTGTGTTACTGCTTCATGTCATTGTGTAATATGTCTTTATTGTTATATATTATTTTTACATCATAGTGTGCTATTTTGTTATTGTTTTTTATGCATTAAATAAATTGTTTTTATTTAATTTTTTATGTTTTATGTATTAAAACTACATAATTGTGTTGTTTTACCGTTGTGTTTCTAAAACTCACAATTTTAACAAAATATAAATTATCTTAATTTTTAAAAAATACATTTTCGTCATTGTGTTATATGTTTATGTTATTGTGTTTTATTTTCAGGAGACTATGTAATATACTTATCATTGTGTTTTACGTTCAAGTCATTGTGTAATATACTCATTATTTTGTTTTACATTCATGTCATTGTGTAATATACTCATCATTGTGTTTTACGTTCATGCCATTATGTAATATACTAATCAATAATCATTATATTATACATTCAGGTCATTGTTTAATATACTCATTAGTGTGTTTTACGTTCAGGTCATTATATATTATACATAGCATTGTGTTTTTACGTTCAGGTCATTGTGTTATACGTTTTAATTTTTTCATGTTTTTTTTGTTATACTTTTTATATATTAAATAAATTTGATATATATTTTTTATGTTTTTTAAATTAGAAGCATACAATTGTATTATTTCAATTTTTTTGTTCAAGACTCCTTATTTTAGTAACATATATTTTAGGTTATTATGTCATATATTATCATCATTATGTTTTATGTTTTTAACTATTTGGTTTTATCTTATCATTGTTTTTATGTATTAGATGAATTTGTTGTTGTTTAATAATTATCATTTACATATAAAAACTGCGTGATTGTTTTGTTTCATTATTATTATTATTATTAAAGCTCATCATTTTAGAAAGGGTTATTGGATTTTAATACTCCCAACTTTCACCTATTGGCCGGAAATACTCCCTACTGAGAAAATGTTTACTAACACCCCCAACTTTCAACATACTTTCTTGTGGCACTCCCCGGTTAACGAAATTCAAACGGTGTTAATTTTTTGATGACGTGGCACTGAGTTTTCCACCTCACCTGCTGATTTGGCTTACCATTTTACTTGAGGGATCAATGTTGCCAAATTGTAAAACTAATGTTTCAGCTTTAAAAAAATAAAATTTGAGAAATATCTAAACATGGGGGGCTGAATGGCAATTAACCCAAAGTCTATTTCTTCCTTACCCGATTCCTCTATTCGGTACCCCTTGACCCGGTTTCGACCCACCTCTAACCCGAATCGCAATCCACACGATTATAGCCAAATTACAGTTCATCCTCAGTCGTTTAGGAAGGTATTCGAAAGCATTAACATCCTTAATCACCAGTTATTCGAAATCAATTCCATTAAACGTGTGTTCATAACCTTAACCTAGCCCTAAAAAGCCATAAATGGCAAACTGGCACCATGATTGCAGTCAACATAGCAAAATACGCAAGAAAAGCTATGAATATTATAACAACGATCATTTAAGGAGTTGAAGAATAACCGTGATTTCAATTGGCACACGAGTGTCAATCCTGTGCTGATAATACAGATCGATGCAATCAATTTCAAGTCGCTGCAGGCTAGCTTCACAAGATGCCCTCACATACGCTAGATTGCCGCGAATCTCCCACACACCTACGTTTTTGATCCCAAATTTAGTCGCCAGCTCTACTTTCTCTCGAATTCCCCCCTTTAAAGCCTGCAATCAAAAAAAAAAAAACCCTAGGTTCACTAATCGGAAGATGATAATCGATCAAGACTCTCTGTGTATCTTGAACCTCTATCAAACGAACACCAAACCAAGTATACATTACATCATTGAAATCGTAGGAGTGTGAGGATCAAAAGCCCTATGCTTTTGATCCCTCACAATCAACAGATCGAACGAATTTGGGAGCGATTCAAATTAGGGTTCATAGGGTTCAAGACTTCGTTTATAAGATGCCATGTGTGTAAAAGAAAAAACAAAAAAAGGGGGGGGGGAAGCCAAATCAGCAGGTGAAGTGGAAAACTCAGTGCCACGTCATCAAAAAATTAACACCGTTTGAATTTCGTTAACCGGGGAGTGCCACAAGAAAGTATGTTGAAAGTTGGGGGTGTTAGTAAACATTTTCTCAGTAGGGAGTATTTCCGGCCAATAGGTGAAAGTTGAGAGTATTAAAATCCAATATCCCTTTTAGAAAAAGTAATTAGACATAATGACGAACAAAAAGAAAATAATGGCAAACAAAAAGACATAATAACGGATAAAAAGATGAATTATAAATATACAAAGTAATGGTGAATGACACCATTAGTCGTCTCTCACCGACCAGTCCCACGGCCAATATTAGATAGGTAAATCGCGTGACCCAAAGAAAATTGGGTAGTACCGAGCTTTGAACCCTAGACCTCCATTATAGATTCTCCCTCCTTACCACTAGGCCACCAGTTTGAGTTTAAATAAGTCATATTAAGAAACATAAATTTCGTTCAAGTTAAATTGAGTTGTAATTAAACAAATAGTATATTATTGATAATTCTTACACATTTAAATCCATTATATTCTCATAATTTTGAAGTTATTTATCTTGACTCGTATTGTGTTAAAGTGTTACTTATCTAGTTATCTCAACTCATTATATGCCATAATAATACATATTTCAACTCAACATACAATAATTATTTACTCAAATTTATTCTTTTATCCTGATATGGGTCAAGATTGTCAAGTATCAATTATACTATGTTGATATATTGTTCTTTTTTATTATATCACTAGGTTAGTACCGCGTGTATTACACGGGTTTATCATCAATGATAATAATTATATTATTTTTTTAAACACTAATTTTTTCAATGTTCGTTTCCTTAAACATTTTGTTTTAAAATGTTGTTTCTAAAAATTGTATATTTATATTATAAATTTGTTTTTTAAAATGTGTTTTATTAATATTAATATATTTTTAATGTACTAAAAAATATTTTTCTTAATTAAAAATGTATAAAAACTATATTTAATATTTAATATTATTATTTAATATGAGGTGCATTTAATAGGTGAAAGAGACGGGAAATCAAAGTTGAGATGTTCTAAGAACGCGCCATGTGTCCTTAGAAACTTTGATTTATTAGAATAGATAAATTTATATTATGATTATGTTAGAAGTTATAAAAAGCACACATTATCCTTAACTTTTTCACCCATTATATGTTACTGTTACGTGGCTCCGACGTGACGTGTGCGTGGCATTCATTGAAAAGAATAATAAAATATCAACATGATTTTTGGCATTCATTGAAATAGTTGGAATTTTATCTCTACGGTAAATCTATTCTAACTCTTAAATAAAATGCTACAACCTAATTTATCTTTTGATTGAATTTGAAAATGTGATCTTTAATTTCATTTAGAGTAGCAATATCACTATCAATTGCAATTAAAATTCTTTTTAAACAACCAATTTGCAATGCAGTTTCCACACCAACCAAGTTAGTTGACTTTGTCTTGTTCAAAAATCAGAAGCAGCCACTCCAGTCCACTCTCAGCTTATATAAAGGTATAACTAATTTTCAGATGCTACTGCATTTTCAATTTCAAGTACTCTCCAATGCTAATCGATATATTCTTTATGTTGATGTTAATGTGCAGGCCAGTCGCTAATATATAGCAGGCGAGTTCGACACTGGTGATGGATCAGCAAACAGTAAACATTCCAAATACTTCTAATGGCTCCCGATATATATCTGGATCTGGTAATGATAATCATCTTTAGATCATGTGAAAAGCTAGCCTTCTATTGAACCCTGTTGGATTAATCTTGATGGGTCGGGTTATGGGTCAACATGGTTTTAATTTAATCATATGTTTTTAATGTTTAATTAGATCATGGGTAGGTTTATATTTGTGAAAGTAGTGGGTCTAGGAAGTAGGAGTAATGGGTTAAGAATGTGGGAACATGGTTCCTCACCCATGCTTGTTTCTAGGTGTGTTTACATTTCTTATATATGTAAGTATGATTAATGAATGAAAGTGTGAGTGAGTTTTTCTACAGAAAATTCTTGTTTGTGAGTATTTATTTGTGTGTGATTTGGGGCCTGATCCAACAAACCCATGATCAACAGGAAAGACTTGTCTTTAATAACGTCCCTCTATTTATTTATTTATTTATTTTAAAAGTTATTGAATCCCATAATGAAAGTAATCTATCGGATATGTTGACCAAGGCCGTGTATTTTTTTTTTGGAACAACAATACTATCATATTTATACTCTTAAACTATTCTCAAATATTCCCTTTTGCTTGGATTAGAACCCAAAACCTCCGTTCTAAGAGACAATGTCTCTACCAAGTGGGTTACTCCCACCATTGGCTCAAGGATTCATTTCTAAGAGATAATGCCTCTACCAAGTGAGCTAGTCTCACATTGGCCTAAGGCCGGCTCTTTGGTTGAAGAATTTAGACGGGCGCCTATGGCTCCACTCTAAAAAACACAATAGTATTTTTATATATTTGTTTCATAATTTATATAGAATGCATCATAGATCAATTGGTTAAGAAAAATTTCTGTTATGGATTGGTTTAACGGATTGGCTTAAAATTATTCAAAATCGAACAAATCGAAAATTATACCATTCAAAACACTTAAATGATAGTTGACTCCAAGCTTGAAAATGGGTTGTAAACAAATTGAAACTAGCCTGAGCTTGGCATTGTTCGAGCTCGGCTCATGAGACTTTTCTAAACCTCGATATCGAGCAATCGAATAGCCTATTTTTCTAAGTTCGAACTCGGCTCTTGTATGAAACCTAAAGCTAGAGATCGGCTTATTTAGGCTCAAGAATCAGGAAAGCCTCAATCATAAACTTGTTTATTGATATAAATAGATTATATTATATTACCTCGAGAATTTGATCTTCTATTACCATCCAAATTAGTGAAGAATCGACGTAGGAAGGAAGGAACAATCGACACCAGGATGGGAAGAACGATCAACAATCGACCCCAAATTAGTGAACACTCGCTCCAAATCAGGGAAGCCTCACGAGTTAGGACTCGCACGAGAATGAGATGAACAATCGATGAAGGATGAGAAAGGGATGAACAATAGATACAGAATGAGCGTCGATCAAGGACGGCCGTAGGGTTTGAATGTTTGATATCTGTAGTTTGTTGTAGATTAACACATAAGGGCTTAGTGGGTTTATTACAATTATACCAGATAGGGAAAAATAGGAAATTTATAATATATTAAGTTATATACTATAAATAAGGGTAAGCTCAGTATTGTTCGCCTTAACGTGTCTTACCAAGCTATGAACGCAAGGCTTGGGCTCGATAATTAAACGAGCCATATTTCCGGGCTTCCGTGTAAATGGATGTTATGATGGAGTCAGGGTTCAAATTGTTTGGGGTACTATGATGCTTACTATGTGAGTGATCATTCTATTCATCACTCCACAACTAGGTATGTGTGCATGGTAATATCTAGTGTCATGTCTTGGTGTAGGAAAAATACACTTTATTGTATTATTATCTATAACAGAAGCAGAGTATCAAGCGCCAACTATGGTTGCTCAAGAGTGTGTTTCATTGATATTGTTGCAAAAGGATCTCAACCAGGAAGCAATTTTATCGCGTGATGATCTATTTGATAACGTGTTATCAATAATACTAGGCAAGAATCCTAATTACCTTGCAAGAACAAAAAGATAGTTTTAATCCATCTTTACCATGAAGAAAATGTTAAGGGGTGAAAATTGACTTGAAGTGCATGGAGACAAATGATCAAGCAACATACTTGTTTACTAAGCTTGTCAAGTTGGAAAATGGACAAGTTTTGTGGATATATATGCATGATGGATCCAAGTTTTGAGAGGTAGTATTGGAAGAAAACACTTGGAGTCAAAACCAAAGCTTGAGCATGAAAGTGTTAAATGAAGGAGTATTGGAAGATATCACTAGGAATTAAACCAAAGCTAAGCCAAACCCTACCAAAGGGTGAGAAGAAGCATGAGTCATGGCTAGGAATGAGTGAGTTGCCGCTGGAAATGGCGTTGCTGATTTCTTTGATGCAAACACATTATCTAATTAAGTGGGTTTATGTAAAGTTGGTTGTTGGGTTAATCGGGTATGTTCACGGGTCAAAACGGGTCACTGGTTCATCGATCATTCGAATCGGTCTCCGGGTTATTTGTTTCTGCTTGTATTTAGCCTTCCAAAATGAAGGTATATAACTGGTCAAAGATGACCATGTTTTATGTAAAGTGGGGACGTTGGAATTGCTGCTGGAAACAAGGAGATCGTGAGTTTGTGGTTAATTTAAGCATGTGTTTTATTTAGATTAATTAATATAAATAAGCGTATTTTGCTTTTAATTTACCTTGTAATTGTTCGATTAAAAGTTACAAAAATACATTAGAATTTAAGTTCTATAGTGTCTGATTTGTGTGTTATATTGGGGTCTGAACCAACATTTGGTATCAGAGCCTAGGGATCGAGTTGCGGGTTTGAAGATCGGAGGTAAACCTCCACCGGCGGGGGGGGTGTCGGTCGGTGGAGGGCCAAGTGTTTTCGATGATCACAGGGTTGTTTTACAGCAGGAAAAGGAGGTGTTTGGGTCCATCGTTGGCACGGGGTGATTGCTGGTTTTGAACGATGCGGGTGACCGGTGATGAACATCAGAATTATGTGGCTGTTAGCAGTGATCAAAGGAGGAGAACGGTGATCTCAGGTGACTTTAAACAGTAAGGTTGAAGAAGGCAACAAGCTTCATACATGGCCTGAAGGTGCATGTTAGTTGTGATAAAAATAAAAAGGCTGGTTCAAGCAATTTTTCAGCAGGGTGCTGCTTTCGGGTTTCACATTCCTTGATTGGCTTGGTTTCGTGATAAGAGGAGACCGACGTATAAAAGCGGGCAGCAGTAACCCATCAAAGCAGGCTGCTTTGGGGTTCAATTCGCTTGGCAATTGAAAGGAAATGTTAGAAGCAAGTTGCTTTGTTTTCTTTCTTGATGGTGAACCTCTTGAAAAAAAGGTGATCGGAAAAGTTTTTTACGTTTCAATTTTGCTGCAAATGAGCAGCTTAATTTATATATGCATGTTGACATCATAATGGTTGCAAGAGTTCAAATCAGATGGCTTAGGATGTGGTCGGGGAAAGAGGCCATTGATCCGTGAAAAGTCAAGATGTTAATGAACGGTTCGAGCGTGATGCCATGTTACATGTTGCAAGTGTGGTGGATTGTTTCGGGTTGAGCTGGGGAGACTTTGGACGTGACCGGTTGAGGTCGTGGTGTCCGGAATAGGTCAGGATGGTCCAAAAGAAGATGGTTCGGTGTCGTGAGTGAAAGTGTGAACAAACCGATTAAGGGGGTGATTGTTGGGTTAATCGGGTATGTTCACAGGTCAAACGGGTCACTGGTTCATCGATCATTCGAATCGGTCTCCGGGTTATTTGTTTCTGCTTGTATTTAGTCTTCCAAAATGAAGGTATAGAACTGGTCAAAGATGACCATGTTTTATGGAAAGTGGGGACGTTGGAATTGCTGCTGGAAAGAAGGAGATCGTGAGTTTGTGGTTAATTTAAGCATGTGTTTTATTTAGATTAATTAATATAAATAGGAGTAGTATTTTGCTTTCAATTTACCTTGTAATCGTTCGATTAAAAGTTACAAAAATACATTAGAATTTAAGTTCTATAGTGTCTGATTTGTGTGTTATATTGGGGCCTGAACCAACATTGGTTGTGTCTCATACCAATACAAGTTTATAGATATGATCATGTTTAAATGTCAAATTTAATGGTAAGGTCAAGTTAAAAGATAAAGACAAGTGTAGTTATCTTTTGGTAGCGTTTTGAGTCGAATTGGGAGACTCGAAGAACAAGTTAGGAGTAGCATAGATCAAGGTTTAGTTTCTCATTTTACATTCATATTATTCATTGAAAACTATGTAATTATTGAAACTTTCCTAGTAAAAAATGTTACCCTAGCTCATCCAAATCATTTTGTTTCTTTAGTGTTCGTGGCTTAATTAATGTCCAGCCATATCTTGTTACTCCTTTGTCTGGTTTAACATAGTTACTTATAAATTAACATTGTGTAATGGTAAATATTTTGAAGGAAATAAAGAACACCACTTTAATTTGGTTGGTCCATTACATGCGGCTTCGATTATGGGTGACTGGGAAACTGCAAGGCTCATCTTTGAAAAATGCCCAGATATAGTAGGGTCTGATCTCAGTAATCTCGGCACAACACTTGAGAGGCCCCGAATCCCGGGAGTCCCCTCGGTTGGTACACATCAAACCCATAGTCCGTAAAACATATTTACTTTATTACAGCAGCGGAATTTAAGGTGATTACATAAAATATTATACATATCTAAACAAACATTCATACATAACCCACGTCTTTAATATTCTATAACATAGTCAGGTCATGCCAGGGTAGTTCTCAAGGTATGCCTCGAGTTTTCTTGCTATTCTCTCTCAATATCATTTAACCTGATATGCATGTAAAACAAGTCAGCTTTATGCTGGTGAGTTCTAAGTTACATTTTTAAACAAATCTTTATACATTTATATCATCATATATCATAACTCAACTACATAACATACATGGCATCAAACATAAATGCATTTCATACACATATTCATATCATCAATATCCCGGTACAGGAAACTTAGCCTCAACTGTTGACCCGAAGTCAACAGGCTTGTGCAGCACAAGACACCTCAACTGACGACCCGAAGTCGACAGGCTTGTATAAATACAAGACACCTCAACTGCCAACCCAAAGTTGACAGGCTCATACATGTATAAGACTTCCTCAACTGGCGACACATAGTCGACATGCCTGTTCTTTCACAGGACTTCTTAAACCATCAACCGAAATTGACGGCTCATACCGGTACAAGACTTCTTAACATACCTCATTCATACATAACATGGTTTAAAACATTTAAACCATCATAATCATAACAGATTCGCACCGCAGTGCTCAGGTTTTGCCCAACCGCAGCTGGGATTTCAAAACCCCATTTCCTTCTCGACCTCAGTCGATGTCTTTTAAAAATAATCATTTTCTTCTCAACCACAGTTGAGACTTCAAACATTCTTTACATCTCAGCTGAGACTCTTAAAATCATTAACTTCTCAACCGTAGTTGAGTCTTAAAACATTCTTTACATCTCAGCTAATATTCTTTAAGTCATTTACTTCTCAACCGCAGTCAAGACTTAAAACATTATTCATTTCCAAACATTCTTTACATAAACATTCCTTATCTGAGAACATACTTTACCTGAATACATACTTTACCTAAAAACCTTCTTTACCTGATCATAATCAGGTTAAAATCACTCTCATACCATAACTTTATAACATACATATTCTTTTATCCGACCGTAGTCAGGTAAAACAATCGTTTTCATAAAATAACTTTATAACATGCATATCAGCCCAAAATGATAAAACATTTAAAACAGGGCTATAAAAACTCACCTGATGTCTTACTGTAGCAAGATCCCTCGTAAACTGGTACTAACAGTATACTTCTGCATTGGTTTTCGTTTAATAAGTTATTTATGTTTTAACTTACTGATTAAATCTTTTTGAACGTTCAATGCCAAAGACATTGCCTTGAAAGTCATCAAACTGATATTAGGTTAATGACACACTTGATTAATCAGAATAATCTCGGATTAATCAAATAGCTAATGTTGTTGATTGTCATGCTAAAACAGGTTCCTAGATAGATTAATGGCTTATAAATGATCAATCCTTGTTATTGATTACCCAGATATCATGAAATATCACAACTTAGCATTAGAATAGGTTTAACAACCATGTTTAACATACTAATCTGCCTGTTATCATAAACATTAGATAATCGTTCCAATGAGTATGTTAATGATTGTGATTAGTTTGAAACACCTGGATTTCACGTTGCATGTCAAGGATTAATCAAACTAATCACCTATAGTGTCATAATCAAATGGTTTAAACCATTGTAACCATTGTTATGATTCCATGCAAACCGGGCATTACAACGGATCAAAACAAGGATTTACCCGTTAACAGTTCGAGTTTGTCATTTATAATCAATCCTAGCCATCATCTAGGCAATAATCAACAACCCTAACTATATCATTACGTTCAAAAACAAGATTTAATCAATCATTATCAATCTAGAAGGTTAAAATGAACCGTTACCTATTCAAACGAAGTTCTGCGCGTAAAGAGACGATCCAGACTTGTATTAACGATCCTTGGTGCGATCCATGTGATCAAGAGGCTTCAAACTTGAAGATTTTATGGATTGAAGATGGTTTTTCGTGTGAGGAAAGCTGATCGTCGAAGATAGGAATATAATTTGAGTTTTCTAGATGAAAATTGACTTTTTAAGCTCAAATCCCGTCCGGATGACGTCAGGCGCATCGCCCCAGGCCAAGCGTCGAGCTGGGGCGTACCGTGCGGATAGGGGTTCCAGATATTTTCATCCACTTTTCAATTTTATCTTCGTTTCGCGATTCCGGACCATCCGTAACTCCGTTTCGCGCACGGTTTTCGCGCACGTTCACCATTTCTCGCATACTATCATCCTGTAATAATTTCGTTTGTCAAATCAACGTGGATTTCAAACACATTCAAATGTGGTAAATCTTCGGCTGTTACAACACTACATGTGGTAGCGACAACAAAAGAGACCGAATGGACCTTAGCTTTCGTAAAGAATCTAGTATGTATGATGACAATGACTGAGTTAGAACTTCCAAATAAGGATGGCAACACTGCCTTTTGGATAGCATGTGCATTTGGAAAAAAGAAAATGGCTGAGATTATGATGGAAAAAAATCCCATACTCATGGACATCCATGGTAAAGATAAATATTTAATTTGCCATTATCCATAGCTGCTAAGAGAGGGTCATACAACATAGTGAAGTGGTTATACAACAATTATAAGACGATTAATCATGTTTATTGGACAGATAGAGACATGGATAATACCCTCTTGGGGTGCTTGGAGAATGATATGTTTGGTATGTAATTCTTGTGTTTTACATTATCATAACACTTAAAATGGAGCAATAAGTTTGAAATCTTAATTAAAGAAGTATTGAATATCTACCATAAATCCTTAAATATTAAAATTATCATTAAGTAAAAGAACCATGCTAAAGCTTTTATAAATCATTGTTCATCAATCTCAAATATGCTTTATTTGCAAAGAGACATTTGGCTCAACAACATTAGTAAATTCCTCTCAACCAAGATTTGAGACTTCAAAACCACTATATTTTCTGCTTCAATTGTTTTCTTGTTTTCCTATCATTAAGATACAAGAGATTGTCATACATCTTATATAGATCTTGCACTCGAGATCCTGACGGACAGTCTAGAACTTGATCGGCACGTGTCTGTACATGAAGTTTTGGCAGTTTTGGCTCGAAAACAGGAAGCATTTAAAAGATACAAAAGCAATTCCTTCAGCAGAATCATAGTAGAAAGTAAGTATTATACATCTAAACATGCATCACTCGATAATAGCATTCATGTTTTCATTTACTGTCAATCGAGTATTGGTGTGTCGACTTTGTCTGATACTTGTTTTCAGTTTCTAGATCTTTTCATATGAAAGAACAAACTGAGGCCGAAGAGGATACTGACGCACTAAAATTACTAAAAATCATTTGGAAACATGCTGTGACAAGAATGAGCCTTAATGAATTTGAGAATATGATGAGTGGGCCTCCTACTTGTTTAACTAATGGAACAATACAACATTCTTGCAGAATATTATTTGTTGCAGCAGAAATTGGCAACACGAGGTTCATAATTGAGCTTCTTCGAAGTTGTCCAGATCTTATGCTTAGTAAAAATGATGACGGGCTCACTATATTTCATATAGCAGTTATGAACCGTCATCAAGAAATCTACAACCTACTGCACGAGATAGGTGACTCGAGTAACTATGTGTACATGTTACATGACAAGTTAGGTAATAATATGCTTCATTTAGTTGGGAAGACTTCAAAGGAAATGATATCTAAGATGTCTAGAGCAGCTCTGATAACGCAACATGAATTAATGTGGTTCAAGGTACGTATTTTTTAATTTGTATTATTTAGATGATTGCATCATAGATTATATATTAGATCTACGGGGTGTTCACGGTCTGATTTAGCTGGCTTTGATGAAAAATCTTTGCTGAAGTGTTCAAGCTTTAACGGTTTAAAAATATTAGTTTAAAATAGTTCGCACTTTTAAAAGATTTTGTCAGTTTAAATAAAAAAAATCATATTTTACAAAAGTTCACATTTTGTAATAACTATATTTTATCTGCGAGTTCGCATTGCGAATTCCCCTATGATCGCAAATATCAAAACATGTGTACACTTTTCATTCGATGTAAAATACTAAGATATCAAGAAACCCAATTGGATAAACATGTTACAACAACACCTATACTCTTAAAACAACCAAAACAACGATAGCAAGCCCACAAAAAAATACGAGTGGGTTCAAACCACAATCCCGAGTCATTGACAATGACAAATTCTTAATACCAAAATGAAAAGAGAAAAACATGTCGTCATGGTTGTTCGTCATTCATAAACCTTAAAGTGTATCATGTTGTAAAGTTGAGTATTAATCCGTCATGAACCCAAAGACTTACTAAGCTATTAAAGTCAATCTGTATCATAAAAGTGAATGTCATCACTTCGTTGTAAAAATTAAAAGCATACAAAGTTCTAAAAATAAGAGTCAAAAAGTCAAAGTATAAGAGCAGATTTAATAAACTATAATGTTAAAAAAAAAATAAAACTTTAAACTTACTTATTAAAACAAGCAATTGGAAGGAATTTTTATGTTGAATATTAAAATATTCAAACTTTTATGATTAAAATAAAATAAAAACTAAAACTATACTATTCAAACTTTTGTGTCAAAAATAATAAACCAATAAGTTTGCAATTTAGTTTATGTTCAAAATTAGCATACATGAACTTTTGTGGTTAAAATAAATAAACAAATATATATATATATATATATATATATATATATATATATATTGATGTGTTGTAAAACACATCTGTTTTTCTATTTGTTTTTATTTCATTTCTTTACAGTTTTATTCAGTTTTAGAGTCGATTGATTCTGGTTCTTCACATTTCCACAAATTGTTGATTGCAGGTAATAAACATGTTATTTTGGTACAAAAGATCAAGAAAACGAGCTCCCGGGTGAACGAGAATGAACTGAAGATAAAGGAGGAGGATTTCTGGAAAAATACCCTTGTCGCGTAACGCGACAACCACTTGAAACCCTGTCGCGTAGCTCGACAGGTGGAAAATGTCATTTTTACCCCTTTTAATGATTACGGGTTTGACCCGACTATTTTGTCGGGTAGCGGACTGTGTCGCGTAGCGCGAAGGGTTAGAGGACTCCTGTCGCGTAGCGCGACAGGGTTAAAATCTCATAATTTTGAGTTTATTGTTTTGAAAACGGCTGAGACACATTCATTCGATTTTGGGACGATCAGAGACGACTGGGGAGGCGACTAGAAGCAAGGATTCAAGATTGGAGTGGAGTTTGACCATCGGGAAGCCCTAAGCGAGTGATCCGAAGGGAGTAACGTGATCGGTTCTTCTTTCTTTCTTGTTATTATCCTTTTACTGATGTTTGAGATGTGTTTTAACATTGATTGCTACTGTTTATCTAGTATGAGTCGTGGCTAAACATTCTAGACCACCTAGGGTTTTATGAATATGCATGTTTGATATCGATAACGATTGATTGTGGAACAAGTTTGGATTTTTAATGGTTTAACGATTTGGTTTGAATTCTTGGATGTGGATGAATGTTTATGATGTTTATGATTGACTTGTTGTTTCCACATATGCTTTGGCGAATGTCTTTCGTGTAATGAGCATGTGTTAGGTCATTTACTTTGTGTTTATGATTAGTGGATGCGTTACTAGACGTAGTAATTCATAGGAGCAATAATTAGGTCGCAAATGATTTAAATGTTTAACCAAATTTAACAGCCGTGAGGTGAGGATTTGTTAGCATGTCTTGCATGTTTGAAAACTAGTTAAAGTCTTTGTGAAAAAACTAAGATTAGGTTAATGAAACATAGTCTTGTATGTTATGTCCAAGATGAATTTCCTTATTGTCCTTTCATTTGATGTATTGAAACTATCATTTCCGTGAGGAAGATGGTTTTTAGGACATACCATTAATGGGTTGGTTAACTTGTGAGAGTAATTAACATAAACCGGTGCACAAAAGACTTGTAGGCATTTTAGTTGAAATCTTTAAAAAGGGTTAAAGAATCTCTAATCTGTTAATGAGTTAATATTCAAAGATCCCGGTTCCATAATAACTTCCATAATCAATCTAAACATTTCAAACATGTATAAAGTAAACCCTAGGTAGTCTTTTCATCATTATTAAAGTCTAGTTGAACTTTCTCATTTGAGCTCTGATTTGTTTTCAGAATCTTATTAGTTTCAGTTTAATTAGTTAATTATAAAACCCCCTTTTTAAAAAAATCATTTTAATTCAAGTCTTTTGTGTATATAAGTCCTTGATTTTATTTTGCACTTTCTATAGGAGTATGTGGGTTCGATATCCGGACTTGCTTTTCTGTACTATTTCTCGATAGGTTCACTTGCCTGTTAGAAGTTTAGTTTAGGGAGTCTAGAGTATTACTTAGTGTCTAGGTTAGTTTTGATTTTTGTTAAGTTTTAATTGAACTACTTTGCACACATCAAGTTTTTGGCGCCGTTGCCGGGGACTTCTTAGTCGATTGTGCAGTCTAGTCTTGAGTCTTATTTGTGCATATTTGTTTTAGTTTTAGTTTTACTTTATTTTATTTTATTTCTTTTAATTTATTTTTAATTGTTTGCAGGTTTGGTAGTGTATGCCTCACCTACGTTCACACGGACCGCCACCTGAGCTTTCTTTGCATTTAGGGAGCGATTCGCGGGACTTCTCTGAGGGTTCTACGAGCGAGGTAAGTGCTTCTACTCCAGTTTCTGCAGATTTTTCTGAGCACACACCACCATCTTCTTCTAGTTCTTCCACCCATTCTAGTCCACGTTTGCACTTTATTCCACCTATGGCTGAGCATCGCACGGTTCACCAGCAGGCCACTGCTGGATTCACGGGACTTAATAATCCCATCACTGTGCCAAATATCACGAATGAAAATTCGTGACAGATTCCTTCGTACATCATGACGGCCATTAACAACACTCAGTTTAATGGCCGGGATGATGAGGATGCACCAGCCCATATAGCTCGCCTCACTCGCATCTGTGGTACCTTCAATCTTCAAGGTGCCACTGAAGATGCCATTTTCTTGCAGCTATTTCCTTTTTCTCTTGCGGGTAGGGCCGCCACTTGGCTTGATTCGCATGCACCCGGATCTTTCACTACTTGGGGCAGTCTTAGGGACGCATTCCTTAAGAAATACTTTCCACCTGCCAAGGCAGCTCGCCTTCGTGATGAGATCCATTCTTTTCGTATGGCACCCGATGAGCCATACTACCTTGCTTGGGAGAGATTCCAGAATTTGCTTAGCAGATGCTCCTAGCATGGTCTCTCTGATTGGGCCCTTGTAGAGAAATTCTACAATGGTTTAACTTATGAGACCCGGGCTCGTTTTGACACTTCTGCGGGTGGTCATCTTATGGGAAAGAGAGATGTTGCTGAGTGTACTGATATGTTTGAGAGCTTTGCTTTGCTCAGGCTGAGTATGAGCAGAGGTCTGCTAATAGGAATTCAAATCCTATTTCTAGTTCTTCCTCTTCTACTAGAGGAGTTCACCACGTTAATGTGGATACTAGTGTGGCAGCTGCTCTCGAGGCTTTGTCGAGGGATGTGAAGGAGTTGAAGATGAAGGTGGATAGGTGTGAGATTTGTAGGGGTGGCCATGCCACATCTGAGTGTTTGGTGGTCAACCAGGAGCAAGTTGACTATCTTGGGGATCAAGGTAGGGGTAACACGAACCCTTTCAATAATTCCTACAATCAAAATTGGAGGAACCACCCAAATTTTAATTGGCGCTCTTCCGGTCATCCCTCTGGTTTCCAATCTGGGTCATCTCATAACCAGGGGCAGGGTCATTCTTCGGTTAGTCATCCGAGTCATACACCGGTGGCGGGTAGCAGTAGTAGTGGTGGTAGTTCTGGGGGTAGCATGAGTAAGATTGAGGAGTTATTGACCCAGTTGGTTGCTAAGGATGCCAATACTCAGAAAACCCTTGCTGAGCATGACATTCTTTTGAAAAACCAACAATCTGCTTTTCTTGATCTTCAAAGATCTGTTGGTGATATTGCTAAGCGTTTGGATGAGAGGCCCCAAGGCCAGTTTTCGGGCAGCACTCAGCCTAATCCAAATGCTCATGTGAAAGCAGTAACTACTAGGAGTGGTCGAGGGGGTGTGAGTGTAGAACCACCGGTTGAGGTAGATGATGAGGAACCGGTGGATGAGGAGATTGAGATGGAGACTCCTGGGGGGGGGTACACATGAGGCCAGTCCCAGCAAGTACCGTACCGACCAGTGAGTCTCCCGTAGTGGTCCCGGTTGTGAAGAAACCGGTTGAGGTTAGGCAGAGTCCTAAGATTGATCATTCACGACTTCCTTACCCTGCTCGCTTATCTCACCAAAAGCATGCTAAGGAGTATGGTCATTTTCTTGACATGTTCAAACAGTTGAAGATCAATCTTCCTTTTATCGAGGCTCTTCAGCATATGCCCAAGTATGCCAAATTTCTTAAGGATTTGTTGAAGAGAAAGGAGAGGTTAGGGGAACTTTCTAATGTTCCATTGAGTGGGGGATGTTCTGCGATGATTCTGAACAAGCTACCGGAGAAATTGACAGATCCTGGGATCTTTACGATCCCATGTTTGTTTGGTAGTGACACTCAGAGGCACGCGTTGGCAGATTCAGGTGCTAGCATCAATTTGATGCCCTATTGATTATATGAAAAGCTAGCACTTGGTGAACTTATGCCTACGTGCATGACATTGTCCCTTGCTGACCGAACAGTCAAGTGTCCACGGGGTATTGTTGAGAACTTATTGGTGAAGGTGGACAAATTTGTATTCCCCGTGGACTTTGTGATTCTTGATATGGAGGCCGATGAGAGTGTGCCTATCATTCTAGGCCGTCCTTTCTTGAGGACCGCTAAGGCTGTCATTGATGTGTTTAATGGGAAGCTCACTCTTAGAGTGGGTGATGAGACTGTCACATTTGAGGTTGTGAAGTCTATGAGGCATCCCGGTGATCATGATGACTTTAGTGACCCATGTCATTCTGTGTACTTCATAAACTCTTTCATGTCACACGTAGATAGGTGTCTTGATTATGTGTGCAGTGTTGATTTGGTAGTTGAGAGGAGTGAGGAGGAGTGTGAGATTGATGATGAGTGTGTTGGTGTCATTTCTGAGGTGTTAGAGATAGATGAGTTGAGGGAGGAGAGTAAGAAGCCCTCTGTTGAGTCACCACCCACCCTAGAGCTTAAGGTTTTACCCTCACACTTAGAGTATGCATTTCTAGGAGAGGATTCCACTTTACCTTTTGTCATTTCATCTAGGTTAAGTGAGGAGGAGAAGAAGAGATTGCTAGATGTGCTGAGGTTGTATAAGGGGGCTATTGCTTGGAGACTCTCTGATATTCAAGGCATTAGTCCTGCTTATTGCACACATAGGATACTCATGGAGGATGAGTATAAGCCGGTAGTCCAACCTCAGAGGCGGTTAAATCCTAATATGCAAGAGGTTGTGAAGAAAGAGGTGTTGAAGTTGATGGATGCCGGTTTGATCTATCCTATCTCGGATTCATCGTGGGTGAGCCCTACTCAGGTTGTCCCTAAAAAGGGAGGGATGACAGTCATTACGAATGAGAAAAATGAGCTCATTCCTTCTCGCACGGTCACGGGGTGGCGAGTTTGCATCGACTATAGGAAACTTAACGATGCCACCAGGAAAGATCACTTTCCCCTTCCTTTCATTGACCAGATGTTGGAGAGATTGGCGGGACAGCAGTTTTATTGCTTCTTAGATGGTTTTTCTGGGTACTTCCAGATCCCCATTGCACCGGAGGATCAGGAAAAGACCACATTCACGTGCCCTTATGGCACTATGCTTACCGTCGCATGCCATTCGGGCTATGCAATGCTCCTGCCACATTCCAAAGGTGCATGGTAGCCATCTTTCAAGATATGATTGAATCATCCATGGAAGTGTTTATGGATGACTTCTTAGTTTATGGTGACTCATTTGATCAATGCTTGGTGAATCTTGAGAGGATGTTGAAGAGGTGTGTAGAGACAAAGTTGATGCTTAATTGGGAGAAGTGTCACTTCATGGTGACCGAGGGGATAGTTCTTGGTCATAAGATTTCGAGAATGGGGATTGAGGTAGACCAAGCTAAGATAGAAACTATAAGTAAACTCCCACCGCCTTCAAGTGTTAAAGCCATTAGGAGTTTTCTTGGCCATGCGGGTTTTTATAGGCGATTCATTAAGGATTTCTCCAAAATCACTAGGCCTATGACCCATCTCCTAGAGAAGGACACCCGATTCGTTTTTGATGAGGAATGCATGAAGGCATTCAAATTTTTGAAGGAAAGGCTTGTAAGTGCTCCTATTTTGGTTGCCCCCGATTGGAGTTTGCCCTTTGAACTCATGTGTGATGCTAGTGACCAAGCCGTCGGGGCGGTCTTGGGGCAAAGAAGAGAGAAACATTTTCACCCGATATACTATGCTAGTAAAACTCTCAATGATGCTCAAGAGAACTACACGACTACCGAGAAGGAGCTTCTTGCGGTAGTGTTTGCTTTTGACAAATTCCGGTCTTACCTTGTGCTTTCAAAGACCACCGTCTTCACCGATCACTCGGCTTTGAGGTTTCTTTTTGCAAAGAAAGATGCAAAGCCTCGTCTTATTAGGTGGATTCTTTTGTTTTCGGAATTTGACATTGAGATCAAAGATAAGAAAGGGACTGAAAATGTAGCGGCCGATCATCTCTCCCGGTTGGAGGACCCGGAGAGGAGTGAGATTCGTGAGGAGGAGATTGGTGATAGGTTCCCTCATGAGATGATCGACTTTGTAGAGGCGGAGAAGCAAGGAATGCCATGGTTCACCGACTTGGCAAATTTTCTTGCTCATGGAGTAGTGATTGAAGGGATGACCTCTCAACAAAAGAGGAAATTCTTTAGAGATGCGAGTAAGTATGTTTGGGATGATTCGTATCTCTATCGTGTGGGAGGTGATAGGATTCTTAGGAGGTGTGTGAGTAGAAAGGAGGGACTTGATATTTTAAGACATTGCCATGAAGGCTTAACGGGTGGACATAATGGACATCATTCCACCGCCCAAAAGGTCTTCGATTGTGGATTTTATTGGCCTTCGGTGGTGAAGGATGCTCTTGAGTTTGTGAAGAAGTGTGATCCTTGCCAACGCACCGGGAACATCTCCTTTAAGGATGAGATGCCTCAAAACCCGATTCAAGTGTTGGAGGTTTTTGATGTTTGGGGCATCGATTTTGTTGGACCTTTTCCTTTGTCAAAAGGGAATAGGTATATACTCGTGGCCATAGATTATGTCTCAAAGTGGGTGGAAGCTCAAGCCTTACCTACAAATGATGCCCGAGTAGTTCTCAAGTTCCTTAAGAAGTTGTTTAGTAGGTTTGGGACTCCTAGAGCTTTAATAAGTGACCGTGGCACGCACTTTGGTAACACTATGTTAGAGAAGGCACTTCAACGCTACGGTGTCACTCATCGTTTAGCGACTGCTTATCATCCCCAAACAAGCGGTCAAGTGGAGAATGCAAACCGAGGGGTGAAAAGGATACTTGAGAAGACCGTAGGGAAGAGTCGGAAGGATTGGTCCGACAAGTTAGACGATGCGTTGTGGGCGTTTAGAACGGCTTATAAGACACCTTTAGGAACCACCCCATACATGGTCGTCTATGGCAAAGCATGCCATCTTCCCGTTGAATTGGAACATAGAGCTCTTTGGGCTCTCAAGACGGTCAACCTTGATCTTACCGAGGCGGGTAGGAAGAGGTACTTCCAAATTCATGAGTTAGAAGCCCTTCGTGATGCGGTTTATGCACGTTCATTGAGCATTAAAGAGAAAACCAAATCATTGCATGATAGGAAGTTGAAGGGTTTGAAAGAGTTTAAGAAGGGAGATCGGGTTTTGCTTTACAATTCCCGATTGAAATTGTTTGGAGGAAAGTTGAAGTCCAAGTGGACGGGTCCATATGTGGTTGAAGAGGTGTTTCCATATGGAACCGTTGAGTTGCAAAACGAAGTTGATAGGAACACTTGGAAAGTGAACGGTCATCGATTGAAACATTACATCGGAGGACCGATTGATGAGAATGAGGAGGGGGAAGAGATCATCTTAGAGAAACCCGAATGAAGACAATGTTGAAGGGTTCTTGGGATGAAACCCAAGTGTAGAGTGTGTAAATGTCAAGTTTTAGAGTTTTTAATGCATTTTTGGTATTTCTTTCGTAATTTTTTTTTCGTTTTTCGTTTTCCTTTTTTTTTTGTGTTTTCTTGAGTTTTGCAGGTGTTTAATCATTTTGATGCAAGAAAGATGGATTTGAGGCACTAGGTATGTATTCTTTACCTTAGAATTGATTTTAGGTGTTTAGGAAGAAAAAGGGAGGTGAAAATTTGGCTAAGGCATGAAAATGCAAGAAACTCTCTGGAAATTGGACCCCGTCGCGTCACACGACACTCTCAAGCCATTTTGTCGCGCTACACTACAGGATTGGTCAAACACGCGGGTCAACAAGTTGTCGCGATACGCGACAACATTCTTGTTACCTGTCGTGCTACGCAACACGTCCCCAGACCAGTTTTTATCTTTTTCAAGCCCTAGATTTCGAATTTTAACCCCATTTCTTCTTCTCACAACCGTCGCCCACCTCCCCTTCATCACCATTTTCATCTTTTACCACCATCTACCACCAATCTCACCACCTAAAACCTAAAACCATCAACCCCAACTTTGATTTCACCCATTTCTTCCACCATTTCAACCCCATTTCATCACTTCATCATCTCCATCCTCCATTGACGGGTCTAAGCAAGAACACGGGAGATTTGTTTCAAAGCTTCATTTTTTCTTCTTATTCTCGTTGTGTAAATCGATTCTAAGGTAATGTGACTAACCATTTACAATTTTTCTTGCATTTTGATGAATTTTGTCAATTTTAGTTTTAGCCTAGTTTTAAATTTTTAGTTATTGAAGGTTTTGTGTTGATTTTAGTTTAATGTTAGTTTAGTTAGTCTTGTTGAATGTTTCTAGTTGCCTTGTTATAGTTGAATTTTTTGTTGGATGCCAAATGACCATAGATTATAGTTTTGGGAAAAAGGCTTAAGGTTTGAAAATGGTTCTTTTGGTCTTGGCAGGTTAAACAAACTTTTTTTTTAGCAATGAAATTTGTCATGATAATGTCCATTTAAGATGAAAACTCAGTTTGTGGGATGGTTTGTTTACGTGTTTGTTCTTGGAACATTAAACGGTATTGTTGTGTAACCGCGAATGAAATGCTATACGGTTACACATTTTTGGTTTCTTCACTAACTTGGCAGCTTGTGTTTGTTTTTGATGTTGTTTCAGGATGTCTGGAGCAAGCTCGTCAGGTGCAGGGGGGAAAAGAAGAAGAGGCCCTGTTCCAAGGCCACGGGGAGAACCCAATTCCCCAGTTCAACCACAAAGGGATCAAAGGACGATCAAATATCTTCAAGCTGAACAGATACCGGTCATCAAAACCAGAAGATTGAGGGACCACACACTCTTAATGTTTGAAATGGGTACTTTTGAGAGTGATAGGCTTGACAGGTTTATATCTCTAGAACTTTTGCATCATAGAAATATCAATTGGGATCTAGTTGACCAATTAGGGCAAAGGGATAGGTTGGAAAGGTTGCTAGGACCCAAGTGGAGGCGAGTGTTAGCTTGTGATTGGCCCCAATATAAGGAATTGACCATAGAATTTCACTCTACCTTTATGTATGATGATACAGAGTTTGAGTCTTTGGATGCCATTTCTTTTTCACTTGGTAGGCGGGTTTATGAGATGTCCATTCCACAGTTTGCTGTTGTTTGTGGGTTTTACACTGAGGGCGAGGTTCTATCCCCAGATTTTGTGCAGGCTTTGAGGGGAGCCACCAAGAAGGACAGAGATTTCTGTCTTTCTGAGGTGGATTTGAGTGAGTTCTGGGCCACGATTGCTGATGCCCCGTTTTCCACCAGTATGCTTGAATCGAACATTAGAGATCCTTTGTTGCGATACATTCATAGGATTCTAGCATGTACTATTGTGGGTAGGAGTTCAGGAGAGGAAAAGGTCAACTGGATTGACCTTTTCTGCTTATATTGTATGGTGACTGGAAGAGAGGCGAATGTGGCATGTGTGTTGGCCACATCTTTAGCTAGAGCTAGGAGAGGGGGAGGACGAGCTAGACTGGATATGAGCCCATACATATACCGGATGGCAGAATATTTAGGAGTTTTTGACAGGTATCGTCCTGACCTAATGATCCTAGGACCGTTGACCACACCGATAGACCTGAGGGATTTACAGAGAGCTGGGATTGTTGACAGGGATGACCCACCGAGATGGGCTGGATTTATGGTTGGGCCTCAGGTGATGCCTCCACACGGAACACCTGCAGCAGATGTAGTGATGGGCTCGGTCCCAACTCACAGGCAGAGGCCTGTCTTTAGGAGAAACTTTCCACCGAGGCAGTATCCACTTAGGGAACCCATCCCTGATCCACTTACATGGGAATCTTTATGTCACAAGATGGACGGGTACCATGATCAGTACCGAGACTGGAGGGACCATGATCAGAGGAGACAGGAAGATGCTATGAGATATCTGATGACTTCACTCAACATCAATATACCAGAGTCTTACAGAGCCCCTGATGAGCATGATGGAGGAAATGAGGACGAGTAGGTGTGGGGAGGTTTGAGCTTGATGGTTTGATGCAGTTGTATATGCTGTTTGAACATTTGTACCTTTTGACATTTGTGGTTGGGTTGGCTATGGGTTGGTAGTTTATTTTGAACTTATTTTAGTTGTGGTTGGATACTGTTTGTTTTTGGAACTTATGGTTGTTTATCTTGATCTTTGTGATGTTTGTTCATATGATTGTTTATGGCTTGTGGAGCAACTTGTAGAGTGAAGAGCTTTTGTGGAAAGACTGGCACATGACAGTCTTCTTCTTAACCAGCTAAGTCATTTTCCTTTTTAATTTTCTTTTTCTTCTTAAGTTTCATATTGGGTTTCCTTTTTCTCTACATTGGGGACAATGTACAGTTTAAGTGTGGGGATGGGAAACTTAGTTTAGTTTTGTTTTAGTAGTTTTTGAATTTTAGTTATAATTTTTGAGAATTTTTGTTTTTATTTCTGTTTTTACATCTTTAGCTTAGATCTTCCTTGTCCTTGTTAAAGTTGGTTGCAAAAAGCATGATGGGAAAAGATAGAAAGTTGGGTTTTATGGTTTCATGCATGATTAACTAGTTGGTTTGGGTTTATGCTTTGGTTATGGGATGTGTAGGTAGGCTCAACTGATTGTATTTGTCCCGTAGGATTGGTAAAATCTTACTTAAATGCATGAATTTCATGGGAAACATCTTGGGGGTTTGAAATTGATGAAACTATTTTCTAGTCATAAATGAATCTTTGCATAATAACAAATGAGAGTTTTGAAAATCTGATTTTTGCTTGGCACATAAGTACTCTTTTTATGAGAATAAATCCGAGTCTTATGGCGCCTCCATTTCACCAAATAAGCTGAGTAAAAAGAAAAATTAAAGAAAAGAAGTTGGATGAGAAACTTATGTGTCACACGCCGGGTTGCAGCCTGGTTGAAACACCACTAAGCTAAGTTCAATAAAAAATTTGAATAAAAGAAAAATGCTCACGCTTTCATCTGATTCCATCATGAAAAATCTGATTTGAGAAATTTCTTGTTTGTTTATATGTAAGGATGACTTGAAAACTAGAATCCAGGATTGATTTGGTTTTAAATTTCCTAAGTGTGGGTCTAATGAAATGAAATGTAGAACATGAACATAATGGACCATGACTAAGGGATTGAGAGAATCAGTATGGGTTTAATAGGATAACAATACTTGCAATTTTTTCCAAGGCATTTAATTTTGAATTAACGAGTTTAACAGTGTGGAAACCATTTTATCCAACTGTGATCCCAGATTTTTGAATAAGTCTTTTTCAGGGACGAAAAAGAGATAAGTGTGGGGATGTGATGTGTTGTAAAACACATCTGTTTTTCTATTTGTTTTTATTTCATTTCTTTACAGTTTTATTCAGTTTTAGAGTCGATTGATGCTGGTTCTTCACATTTCCACAAATTGTTGATTGCAGGTAATAAACATGTTATTTTGGTACAAAAGATCAAGAAAACGAGCTCCCGGGTGAACGAGAATGAACTGAAGATAAAGGAGGAGGATTTCTGGAAAAATACCCTTGTCGCGTAACGCGACAACCACTTGAAACCCTGTCGCGTAGCGCGACAGGTGGAAAATGTCATTTTTACCCCTTTTAATGATTACGGGTTTGACCCGACTATTTTGTCGGGCAGCGGACTGTGTCGCGTAGCGCGAAGGGTTAGAGGACTCCTGTCGCGTAGCGCGACAGGGTTAAAATCTCATAATTTTGAGTTTATTGTTTTGAAAACGGCTGAGACACATTCATTCGATTTTGGGACGATCAGAGACGACTGGGGAGGCGACTAGAAGCAAGGATTCAAGATTGGAGTGGAGTTTGACCATCGGGAAGCCTTAAGCGAGTGATCCGAAGGGAGTAAGGTGATCGGTTCTTCTTTCTTTCTTGTTATTCTCCTTTTACTGATGTTTGAGATGTATTTTAACATTGATTGCTACTGTTTATCTAGTATGAGTCGTGGCTAAACATTCTAGACCACCTAGGGTTTTATGAATATGCATGTTTGATATCGATAACGATTGATTGTGGAACAAGTTTGGATTTTTAATGGTTTAACGATTTGGTTTGAATTCTTGGATGTGGATGAATGTTTATGATGTTTATGATTGAGTTGTTGTTTCCACATATGCTTTGGCGAATGTCTTTCGTGTAATGAGCATGTGTTAGGTCATTTACTTTGTGTTTATGATTAGTGGATGCGTTACTAGACGTAGTAATTCATAGGAGCAATAATTAGGTCGCAAATGATTTAAATGTTTAACCAAATTTAACAGCCGTGAGGTGAGGATTTGTTAGCATGTCTTGCATGTTTGAAAACTAGTTAAAGTCTTTGTGAAAAGACTAAGATTAGGTTAATGAAACATAGTCTTGTATGTTAAGTCCAAGATGAATTTCCTTATTGTCCTTACATTTGATGTATTGAAACTATCATTTCCGTGAGGAAGATGGTTTTTAGGACATACCATTAATGGGTTGGTTAACTTGTGAGAGTAATTAACATAAACCGGTGCACAAAAGACTTGTAGGCATTTTAGTTGAAATCTTTAAAAAGGGTTAAAGAATCTCTAATCTGTTAATGAGTTAATATTCAAAGATCCCGGTTCCATAATAAATTCCATAATCAATCTAAACATTTCAAACATGTATAAAGTAAACCCTAGGTAGTCTTTTCATCATTATTAAAGTCTAGTTGAACTTTCTCATTTGAGCTCTGATTTGTTTTCAGAATCTTATTAGTTTCAGTTTAATTAGTTAATTATAAAACCCCCCTTTTAAAACAATCATTTTAATTCAAGTCTTTTGTGTATATAAGTCCTTGATTTTATTTTGCACTTTCTATAGGAGTCTGTGGGTTCGATATCCGGACTTGCTTTTCTGTACTATTTCTCGATAGGTTCACTTGCCTGTTAGTAGTTTAGTTTAGGGAGTCTAGAGTATTACTTAGTGTCTAGGTTAGTTTTGATTTTTGTTAAGTTTCAATTGAACTACTTTGCACACATCATATATATATATATATATATATATATATATATATATATATATATATATATATATAGGGGATGGTTCCTTTGTTAACCCTCCCTTATTGCGAGAACCCGTGTTAACCCGGCATTTTTTGCCCGAATCTTTGTTTTCTTTTTTTCATGGTTTTTGTTATACATAAATAGGGAGGGTTTCTTTTTTGTGTTTTTGCTAATTCATCACCGTTTAGAAATTATTTACAACCGTAAGTAAGTGTAAGTTACTTACATTACACTTTCCATAAATGGAAGCTTTTACAACTACCTACGTGATTTACGTAAACGTCACTATAGGCTGGAGTCGTAGGATGCATAATAAAGTCCTATGTACGTGTCATGACACATAAACGAACTAAACACAACAAACGTGTCACCAACGATTCGTCGAGTTAACACCAGTCAACACACACACTCGGTTGAGCACACCGACACTTGAAGTTTTATGTGACACAACACACCACAAAACACATACTCACAACCTATATGGTTATAGGTGTTTACTAGCAGGAATGCTAGCATTCGCTGTTGCGAACACAAAAACCGGAACTGCTTTACCAGGTGAGTTCACGACCCTTTTTATCTTTTCTACCTTTGGGGGAGAAAACATTACATTACAAACTGTTTTGAACAACAAACTTATTTTTGGATACATATGGACATGCTTTGTCACTATATGTATATGTGTGGCACACATCACAACTCAAAGTCCTCACAACCACCACTCGGACCGTTAGTAGCGCGGAGTGTCTAGCGTGGTAATCTTGGATAGTACTATTTGGGCATGACAAGCCCCACCCATCGCGCCTCGGAGGGCAACCCGACTGGAGGTCGGAATGGGTGCAATATTGACCAACACACTTTGCCATTATCTTGTGATGGACATGGCGGGAGGCACAACAGTCAGCTTCGGTACGAACCCACATATAATATAATTGTATTAACTAGCTATCAATCGGTATTGCATTGTAATGATATGTAGTCCTACGGCAGGTATTGCCACACTTACTTTAAACATTGGATGTTTATTGCTTATGAAAAACCTGTGCTCTCACCAACCTTTGTGTTGACATTTTTACTGGCATGTTTTCTCAGGTAACTAAGGCATGCGTACAAGGAACTAGGATGCTAGGAATGGAGTCCATGCATATGTTGTAGTGTCTTAGGCAGTTGCATCATTTAATGTTTATTCTGATGTGTAATGCTAAACAACTTAATCGCTTCCGCAACTATTACTATGTATTGTTTTGAGAACTGTTTTAAGAACGCTTCCGCAACTTATAAATTCAACGATGTTTTGATAAACACATACATTAACTTCCGCAACTTTGATTTTATAAACTATTTTATCCAATTTATTGGATGTACGTATGCAACCAGACATGTAGGTCTCGCAAGTATGGTCGGAGACTGCGATCCTGCCCGGTCTCGATCGCGCCCTCGAGGGACGGAAATCCTGGGGTGCGACATGTAGGCCAGTATATAATGATAAACATTTGCAAGCTGGCACTTTAATTATTTTCAAAGTTAAAAGTATTAATTTTAAACAACCACTTGCAAAGCTCACTGTTTTGTTTTTTGTTTTTTTTTGTTTTTGATTTTGTATTAAACAACCACTCACAGCTTATGATTTTCAGATGCAACTGCAAATTCAAATCTCTTAACTGTTAATGTTATACTCTTTATGTTCATGTGTGATTGTGCAGTTCAAGCTCAGAAGCAGTCTGTGAACATTTGACAATGAAAGATATCGTGATGAAGGATAAGCAAACAATTGACATTTCTAGTGGTTCCCTTCCATATCTATTTGGTAATTTGCATGCTTCTACTTCTGATGCTTAATCGAACGAAACATCGGATATGTCGTTTGTTGGGGAATTCCTATCGTATATGGTATCTTTTTTTAAAAGTAGTGTTTCAACTTTCTAGTGGATGGCTTACCTGAAATTAACTTCAAGATAACATAGAAAACGAACAACATATAAGATAATAACTTAAGCAAAACTCATAGAAATATATTATAAGAATGTATTTTGTATCTACTCAATACTAAACAATATTAGGTACATGTACATCATCTAAAATTTTACTTTTGAGAAGACATGCTAATGATATCATTAGAGCGCTTTTGGGCCGGTGCTACTTATGATGTGTTGAAATCATGTCTTTTCTAATAAATTAATGGTTCAAGTCTCATAGTAAATCGTGTTGAGGATAACTCAAACTAAGTTGTCACGTCAACTAGCTGTTGTTATTTAAGTTCTCATGCACGTGTTCTTAATAAAAGTTTACGTTTGTTTTGGTTGTTGTCTTTTGACCAGGTTTCATGCTAAGAACCCAAAAGTTGTTGTTTCCTTTGGTTATTTAAGAGTTCTTTTGTTTCCTTTGAATGTATGCATTACTTTTCAAGATTACCAAAAAAAGCTTTGTTGAGTCTTGATCTATTGTTATTTAAGAGTTCTTAGTACAAATGTTGTGGTATTAGAGCTCGGTATCTACCTGCCTTTTCATCTCATCTTCTTGGTAGACAAGGTGCCCCATTTGCGGAGCACACATATAATGTATATATGTGTGGGTCCTCAAGAAGCCAAAGTAAAATTGCGCTAATTTTAACGTTATTTTACTTATTTTGTGAAAATAACGTTAAAAGTGTTGGGATGATTAACTTCAAACGATAACTTTGAGCCGGGAACTCCTTAGAAGCAGCCTCTCTATCCCTACTGGGATAGAGGTAATGTTTGTATCCATCCTTTTGTATCCATCCTTCTCCCCCAGACCTTACTGAAAAATAAGAATATATTGGGTAAGTTTGTTTGTTTGTTTTCTTGGTAGACAAGAACAATTCAAGAGCTTCATCTCAGATCATACAAGTGTTCAAGGCCGAAGGCTATGAACACTATAGCATTCAACAGAAGACCATTCTAAGATCACAAGAACTATGGGAAACTGTGGATTCTAGTATTACTATCACTGTCAATCACATGAAAAGAGATTAAATAGATGTTGCAATACAACCAAGTCACTTATGAAGATGGATGAATAAACTTTTCAAGTTTTTTTAAAGCCCAACAACCAAAAGGTCATTCCTTGACAAGATGGGCAATAATTTTAGAGGAAGAAGAAGCGATCGTGAACATGGGAATCCTAGAATACCAAAATAATTCCATTGTTATTGTATTGGCCATATTAAGAGAAATTATAGGTTTAATGAAGAAGTCTAAGTCAATGTAGCCATAGACCAAGATAATGAAAAAAATTCAAAATGAAGATAGACCACCAATCTGCAATCTAGCAGGAGCACCGATTTAGTTCTGGCCCATAGTCACATAAATCGCGGTTCGTTTTGGTACGAAAACGAGGTTCGCTAGGTTCAACGAATTCAGTACGAAGGGGGTAGGTTCATTTCGGTACGCTCAGGTACGATGTACCATATAGTCCAGTTCGTTGTACCCCATAAAACAGTTAAATGTCAGATTAGAAACGTTAAATGTTAAATATGGATGATTTATATATATATTAAATAATTCTGATTAAACTCGATCGACTCAAAATATGAAAATCCCTAAGTCTCATACTCCTTTTATATCTTCTACAAAAGTCAAAAGGTATAAGTGGGTCCTTCATACATCTCAAAAGCTCCAGAACCTTCAAATTTTTAAACCTCGACGACGCCAATTCCCTCGTAATCCGCATGCTCTTCACCTCCAAAAACGACATCGCCGGAATCAAGTACAGCGATTCGAATTTCACCATCATGTACCGTGGAGTACCGGTGATTCGGGGAGTTGTACCGGGGTTCTACCGGGCGGCGCATAGTGTGAAGAACGTGCAGACGACGTACGGTGGCGGTGGATCCAGAGAATTTGATTGCCCACGAAATTAAATCGACAAAAATCTGTTTCAATAGACCCAAAATCGACGTACCATATCAATGAAATTTGATGTTCCAGATGATGGAAAGTCGAAAATTCCTTTGATTGAAGTCGCGATCCATGTTGATTGTAGTCGACGAACCCAGGAATTGAAAATTGCCGTACCATAGCGAACCAAATCGCTAACGATTTCCGATTGGGTAAGGTACGTACCAATACGAAAATCGCGGCCTCTCTAGCAATTTCTGTGACTATGTTCTGGCCCATAGTGCATCATCAAGGACTCGATCCTTTTGACACTTTGCATAATTCTTTTATTGGGCATGCTAACAAGAGTGATTTTGGACAAACAGATCTCTTTAACCCAAATACATAGAATAATTTTCCACATTTTGGTCTTCGCTGATTTATCAGGCATTTGTAACGTTATGTCATGGACTTTGAATTTGGGTGCTACTTTTCATGTGACATATGATGTTCCATACTTTTTGGAAAAGGTCGTTGTTCTAATGGTATGGCTACTATCTCCAATATTGGTTGTCCTTTACTTCATCCTACTCATATACATGGAAATGTTTTGATTGAGATTTTCTTGATCATGTGTTTTCATAGACTAATCATTATTGAACACATCCAATTGGCTATGATTTTTCATGGTTGTTACCCAAAGAACATGTTCTTTGGTTGTAACCCCCGTATTTCAAAAACACCCAACACGTGTTTTAAAATGACATTCAAAGTAGGTCCCAAATTTTTCAAAATTAAACCTTCAGTTTAAACACTCAACATAACCCAACTCATCACCAAAAAGAACATTTACAAGTGTTAACAACAAACACCTAACACATCCTTAACAAACTGATGTGTAGCGGTCCGTACCATAAAAATAAGATAAATGAAACTGTCTAACCTAAGCTAAAGACACTAAAACTAATCCTAGACTTAGACTCGGCCTAAACACCTGGTTAAAATCGGAAATCCTAAACTAGACCGCTGCGTAGGCAAGTGTACCTATCGGCACTGTTGTAAAAGTCGGTCTCCAAGGCCGAGTACTCTCCGAGTACTCGCTCCAAGGAGTTGTTCCGAGGCCGAGTACTTCCTGCGTATTACCCGATTACTCCCGCCTAGGACCGAGTACTCTCCGATTACTCGCTCCAAGGACCTGTTCCGACCTAGGACCGCCTAGCGACTTTTGCAACCATGCCTATCGGTGACAGTATAGCTTATGGAAGACCGGATATCGAACCCTAAGGACACTAGTTTGACAAAACTAACCTAGACTGTGAACAAATAAAATAAAGGGGGGGTTGGTGCAACTGGTGAAAACCTAATTGAGACTGTAACTAACCAACTAATTAAGCTAACGACTAAACACTAGAAAAGATGACTAACACTGCAACTAAAACCGGGACTGTAAAATGAATCTAACTGCAATAGGGAAAACTGGTATACCTAGGCTGTGAATCAAAAGTGTGGCAGGTGATGACTTGGACCGACTTGTGAAGGATGAAGACTAGGATCTTAAGAAAGTAACATAGAATGACCTAATGGGACCCAGATCAGATACCAGGTGACACTAATGGAAATCCTAAGAATGTAATGTATGCACTAGTCTACCGGGTCACCTTTCGGATTTTCCCGATATGCAATTGCACTCAAACGGGTGGATCACCTCCCGGATTTCTCCACCCGCGTGTGTCCTAAGACACTAGAGGATTGTAAAGTTGACTACTTTGACATGGATTGACACAAACACTAAGGAAATCTAAGACAACGCCCTCCCGGTCGTTTAACTCAAATATCCCAAGTGAAATAGACCAACCATCTAACCTATCACCTCCCGGATTTCTAGGTTAGGTCACACATGAGAATTACAACACTTAATGCTATTAAATCCTATGGAATGTGATCACCAATCCACAAACTAACCTATAACACCAAGTAGTAGGCCTAACATGCATCTGATGATGGAAAGACATTCCTAGATTCTTGTGGATCTAACATTCATCAAATATCATCATTCAACACATGCAAATATCATCAAAGATCATAACTTTACAACTGATTACAAAGCATATAACATCCATAATCATAAATCAAGTCCAAACATCATAAAGTTCACAACTTTATCATCCCAAACCTAGGTAAAACCAAGATCTAGCCAACCAAAGTCATAACAGAAGCTAAACAGTAGATAACAAGGTCTGAAATCATCAAATAACTACTGAATACAAGATAAACAAAATGAAGAAAGAACAATACTCAAAATCTTCCTTGAATCTTCACTTCAATCACCCAAATCAAGCCCTAACATCCATGGTTAAGCTCCAGCTGCTCTAGGGGCTTGATTAGGGTTCCAAAATGCCAGAAGACTCCCCAAAATCGGCTGGATCACTTCCCTTTTGTAGAGAGCAAGAAACTAGGGTTTTTGGGCTGATAATGGTTTGGGGCGCACCGCATAACGGGGGTGTGTGAGACTGGGCGGTGCGCGCGGGACAAAATAGTCACGCGGTTGAGCTGACAGGCGCCTCGCCTGCGGCTATGCATCCTAACTAGGCGGTGCGCGTGGGTTAATAGGAATCAGAGAATGTTTCCAGGCGCACCGCCTAGGATCAAAGCTTGGCACGGGCCGATGCGCCTAGGGTCAAAATCTTCAATTTCTTTGCTTGGTCAACCGCTCTCGATTCCGATGCCCGTTTGCCTTCATTTCTGCTCCCCAGGGACAAGATCCTGTACAAAAATAAGGAAATGTAAAAAGGAACGAAAAACTACTCTAAAATGTAAACTATATACACTAAAACAGACTCAATTATGTACAAAATAAGATGTGTTAAACTAACACATCAAAAATACCCACACTTAAACCTTTTTCGTCCTCGAAAAAGCTTGCAAAATGGAATCACAAATCAGGGACTTGGCTTTAATTTGCAAAGGATATAACAATCCTAAATCCTTGCGTATTACCTCGATTGTTGGTATATTGGTCCAATCTAAACCGAAACACCAATTTCAAGTTCCCGAATCATGATTCTTTACGTTTAAGTGTAATCATTCATCTTATGGTCCCCATCCCTCGGTCAAAACAAGTTATCCTAATCCCAAGCAAAAGCTTTCAAGGCACAGGTTTAAGTCTAATGACTTAAACCCACCTCTATATGCAAACCACCTAGAGACAATCAAAATTCAACCTAATGATGGGGATGGATGAAGGCGTAAGCATTTTGCCTTTTTATTCTCTCATTTTTCTTTTATTTTTACGTCACTTGATCGTATTACAGCACTGTTTCACTCGGTTGCTAGCCGGGGTATGACAACTGCTTTTTAGCTCTTATTCTCTCTTTCTTTTATTTGCACATGCTCAGCTTACTTAGTGGATTGTGGAATTTCTTTTTTTATGCGGGCGCCATAGGCCTCGGATTTATTTTCATAAAAAGAGGACCTATGTGCAAGGTTTGAATTTTAAAAACTCTAGGTTGCAGGTTTACAGAGGTTCCTTTATTCACTATTACCCGGTTTCAAATTCCCCGAATTTCCCAAGTCTTAGACCCACAAGAATCATGAATTTAGGTGTATTCTATCAATCCTAAGGAACCTTCTATCGGCTGGGCCTACCAACAAATCCCAAATCAATACACAAGTTAGCCTCTAAAAACCAAAGCCCTAATCATAATCCAATCATCTTCCATTATTAAGTGCAAACTAAAATCAAGGACATTTTGTAGACTCTAGCTATATACAACCTAAAACTCTAGACTCGAACGAAATATGCACAATAAACAATAATTAATATTTACAGAAAGAGTAAAATAAGGTAAAAGGTGGAAAAGACTTAGCCGATATCGTGAAATCAACACACGTGAATCTAATCCGAAAAGAAGTTGATCTCAACTGCCGGTCGTTTGCATATGGATAAAGTCTTAGTCGCCACCCGAATGGAAATTGAGTATGAATGGTTAGAACTAGACTGCAATTAAGATCTCAAACAACCAACAAAGATCAACTGTAAAATAAAAAGACTCAAAGACTGACTTGATTTATTTATTTACAAATGACTCAATTAAAAGAAAAATCTTTTTGTAATTTTTTCAATTTTTTTTTTGTGTTTTTAACTTTAAATATTTACAATTTTTATTATTTATTTACCAGTTTTCATTTATTTTAACAAAAAGTTTATTCAAAATTTGACTTGATATATACAATGACTTGATTTACATAAATTTACAACTAAAAGGGGCGCCAGCCTGACATACCCACACTTAGAACAACACATTGTCCTCAATGTGGATTCAGAAATGGCGATCAAAAATGAAAACTAAAATACAACAAGGAAAGCGACGAACTCCCTGGTAATATTGCAATCATGTCGTGAGTGGAGTCGCGCGCCTTTCAATATACAATGACAACTCAAATGTACAATTGTTAATACAACAACAAATGAATTACAATTTATTCAACAACATCATAATACAACCAATAATATACAAAATTTAGTAATCATACAACAACCACAAATTTACAAACACTTTTGATACAATAATTGAACAAAAGCAACCTATGAACAACATTAAAATACAAACAACCACAACAACAACAAATATGTAAACACAACCACAAACAACACATAAAAAGAAAACAACATACCAAAATATACATATATACAATGTCTGTTTGAATACATACAACTGAAAAAGAAAAATAAATGCACTAAACTAGATACAACTACTCCTCATTCGCCCCGTCATCTGAGTCAGAGTCGGAGCCGCGCTCGGGGTCGGATGGGATGCGGGGGTCGGGCATCCGAGAGGGAATGTCAACGCTGCTCGCAGCCGCCATACGCCTGAAAATGTCCTCAATCAAGTCCATCCTCTGAATGACATATCGGAGGGTGAGACGAGGAGGAACAGGCGGTCGGGGCGGCTCGTCACGAGGTGGCCTCTCCCCTCGGTGCCGAATACAGTGTGTCGATGGCGGAGGAACGACGGATATGGGGTCAGGGAGGGCAGGAGCCTCCAACAGAGGCATCCAGCGGGGTGGTGTGTCAAATGTCACCATCCCCAAATTCTGCATGTCGTATAGAGCGTATGGCATCATCTCGGGGCCGAGAGTGAGATGCTCCACTGGATAAGAGTCAAACACCCGAAGACGACTGGCCAAACGGCAGACGTATGGACCCTTGTCCAGCCGTGCAGTTTGCCCTCCCCGACGAGGCCTTGCGAATGATGTCAACAAGATAGTCGCGAGGTTCGTCGGGTGGTGGCCCTGAAGGCAGTATAGGCAAAATAAATCAAAATAGCTCACCTTGTCCTTGCCAGAATGGCGAGGGATCAAGGTGCACGCCAGAACTGATGTATGTATCGAAGGAAAGGATCGCACATCTGGGTGGCTAGCCGTCGGTCCGTGTGTGGAGGAACCGCTATCGTCCTCCGGTACACGGCCATCTCTTCTTCGGTGACGTATCCGGGCCTGGCTGCCCTAGATACGCCCCGAAGAAGGCCCTCAAACTCTTCAGCAGCCATCTCCTCCCGTGAGAAGATGCCCATGCTGACAGCAAAGTCGGCGACACTCATGGTATGTGTCGTTCGACCTAAGGCGAACGACACAGCTCCGGGGTAGGTGAGGGAGCGTGTATCAAAGAGGAAGGTGGATAGGAACTCCACGGTGAGCTCAACATACTGCGGCCACTCGCAATGCAGTAGGCGCCCCCACCGTGGAGTCACCATGGAGTCAAACTCCTCTCCGCAACCAAGCTGCTCGATGACTGCTCGGTCATATCCACGATGCTGGATCGTCTCTAAGCCTACGACCGTAGTCATGTGCGAGTACTCGAGCGTGTCCGTCGCGAACTGCAAGAATGTGTGATCTGATATGGCATGCAGGTGCGGTGGAACTGGGCGAGCTTCTCGAGGTGGAAAGTCAAGCGGAGCGGAATATAGAATCTGACGGGCCGCGCGGAAACCGCTGTGCCTGCTGCTCGGCTGTGGTCGTGCGTCTGACCCTCTTGGCCCTCGAACTCGATGCCTCAGCCATCGCTGCAATAAAATACAACAAATATATACAACAAGTTAATATCTAACTACAATCCTAATTCCTAAGTTGATTAAAAATTTTATTTGAAAAACAATTATTTATTTATATACAACTTTGTTTGATTATTATTTTTTTGATTATTAAGTTATTTATACATATTACAGTGTGTTATTCTTTATTTATATACAAAATAATGATTAAGTATACTTTTATTTATTAATTTACAAACATTATTATTTATTGAGAAACGATTATTATACATTATTTATTATGATACATACATTTTTAATTATTTATTGTTATACAAGTATACATTCAAAAATTTATTTATGTCAAAAGTGATACATACATATTGTTTATTTATTTTTAATATACATAATTACTTTATTCATATACGTATGGTAAGTTATTATTGTTTATTATTTATTTCACAATTATTCTTTATTATTTATTTGAATACAAGTGTTTGTATAAGATTTATTTATGTGCAAAATTATTTATTCATAATACACTAAATTAAATTATTTATATACTTAAGTAAATTTATTTATAAAACAAGTGCACATAAATATGTGTATATATATATATATATATATTTTATTTTTGAGATTTTGTGTATTAAGTATGTATATATATATATATATATTATATATATATAATATATATAATATATATATATATATATATATGTACTTATGACATTTTATTGGTTATTATTTATTTACAACTATAATGTATAAGTGTTTTATTTAAATTACATGAATTGCATTTATTTCAATTTATTTAACTAATCATATACACGGTTACTTATTATTTATTTATTTACATTTTATTTTATGTTATTATTTTTATTACTTTCACATAATACTTCTACTTTATTTATATACCAAGTATTTATTATGTTTATTTTATATTACATCATATGCTTATTTATTTTACAAAAATATTTATTTATTTTCATTAGTTATTTTGTTACAAAAGATATAACTTATTATTATTATTATTCATTATTATCTTTCCGTTTTTGTTTTATTTTATATATATATATATTTTTTCTTTTCTGAGACCATAAAGAATTTTTATTTATTTATTTATCTTTTATGATTATTTTTATTTTTATTTTTATTTTTATAAAATTGGAAACATCTAAAATTAAAATTTAAATGAAAATAAAAAAAAACTGTAAAATTGGGACCGGGCGTATCGCCTGGGGACCCGGTCTTGGTCTCGGGCGGTGCGCTTGGGAGGAGAATCACCGGCAAACCCGAAGCTTTCCCGGACCGATTTTCATCCCAAAATCATGTTTTTCTCAATCCTAAACTAACCTAACCTATCCTAATCTAAGAAAATTGAAAAGAACAAGAAACGAGGGTTACCGGTGGAGTGGCGGTGGCGGGGATCGGAGACGGTGGTGGTCCAACCGGTGAAGCAGCTGCGGTGGAACGGAGGTGGTGGTGATGACCCGTGGCGGTGGTCGAGCGGTGGTTGTTGCATCCGGAGAATGGTGGGTAGGTGATCGGTGGTAGGAACGACGGGTGAGCGGGTGCGGTGATGGTGGAGTTCGGTGGTTGGTGGTCGTCGGATATGGTGATCGGAGGCGCTGGAGTGGTTGGAAGTGGTGGTGGTGGTCGAAGAACGGTGGTGGAGATGGTGGATTGTGGTGGCCACCGGTTATATATTTTTTTCAAAAATTTTGGATCCGCGCGCATCGCCCCAGACCAGTCATTGGTTCTGGACGGTGCGCCTGAAACATTTCTTTTTGAATTCTGGAGCAAACATCCGCGCGTACCGCCTGGGTTCACTGCTTAGATTGGGCGTACCGCCTAGGGCTATTTTTTTGTTTTTGTTTTTGTTTGTTTGTTTTTTTTTTTAAAAAAAAAAGAAAACCTAAGAAAATTAAACTAATTAAAACTAAATTAAATCCTAATAATTTTAAAACTAAAATTAACCTAATAGCAATTTAACTAAAATTTTAACTCAAAATCAAGAAAACCGAGTCAAGTGTTTCATGATGCAAATAGTGATCAAATTCTAAGCACGGAATGGTAGTCAACTGTTCGAAACGGTGATTCGAACGTATGTGACAATTACCCACACTTGAATCTGACATAGTCGTATAGGCGTAAATCCGTCAATGCTCACGTAAGACTCGATATGCTAAGCTAAAACTATGTACACTATATACAAGTTGGTACGAAGCCCGAATCCCTAACCTGCGCGGGATTCGAGGAGAACAACCTCATTGTCAGACGGAATCAGGCCTCCAATGTAGGGCTTCAAACGGTGCCCATTTACCTTCCATGTATGGTCCTGAGACTCCAACTCAACCGCACCATGCGGGAACACCTCTCGAACAACAATAAGGCCTCTCCAACGTGACTTAAGCTTTCCTGGGAAAAGCCTAAGTCTCGAGTCATAAACCAGCACTCGATCGCCCTTCTCGAACTCCTTGACCTTCTTCAACCTTCGGTCATGTAGCGCCTTCGTGCGCTCCTTGTAACTCCACGACTGAGCATATGCCTCATCACGTAGCTCATCCAACTCATGCATCTGAAGAAACCGGTGCTTGGCGGCCTTAGACAAGTCTAAGTTCACGGCTTTCAAAGCCCAAAAGGCCTTGTGCTCAAGCTCTCAACCGAAAGATGACATGCTTTCCCATAAACCATCCGATAAGGAGTCGTCCCAATCGGATTCTTGAATGCAGTCCTGAAAGCCCACAATGCGTCATCTAATTTGTCAGCCCAATCCTTCCTACTATGGCCGACAGTCTTCTCTAAGATTCTCTTCACCCCCCGATTGGCGTTCTCCACCTGACCGCTAGTTTGTGGATGATAGGCGGTTGACAATCGATGGGTGACCCCATACTTTGGTAACACCTTCTCCATCTGGGCATTGCATAAATGCGTGCCTCGGTCACTAATCAACGCCTTCGGGGTCCCAAACCTACAAAACAGATGTTTCAAGAATCTCACAACCACTCGTGCATCGTTGTCGGAAGTGCCTGTGCCTCAACCCACTTTGAAACATAGTCAATAGCAACGAGGATGTTCCTATTCCCTCGCAAAGCAGGGAATGGTCCCATGAAGTCAATGCCCCAAATATCAAAGACTTCAACAACCTGAATCGGGTGTTGGGGCATCTCATTCTTAGATGAGATATTTCCTGTCCTCTGACACGCATCACACTTCCTAACTAAGTCATGAGCATCCTTAAAGACTGTGGGCCAATAGAAACCGAAACAAATACCTTCTTCGCGGTGGAAGAAGGTCCATGATGGCTGCCGGTTAGCCCCTCGTGACAATGTCTAAGGATCTCCAAACCCTCCTCACGACTCACACATCTCCTAAAAACTTGATCTGCACCCACACGAAAGAGATAAGGAGCATCCCAGATGTAGTGCCCGCTGTCGGCAAAGAACTTCTTACACTGCTGGGATGTCAGCCCTTTAAGAAGGAAACCATTGGCTAAATAATTAGCAATGTCAGAAAACCATGGTAATCCCTCATCAAGCCTCTCCGTGCGGCAGATCTTCTCAATCCCCACGCTCATCAGCGTCTCCTGGGGAAACCTATCCGTCATCGCACCCTCGCGAATCAATTCTCTCTTCGGATCCTCTAGCCTAGACAAATGGTCTGTGGCTACATTCTCGGCACCCTTCTTGTCCTTGATCTCAATATCAAACTCGGACAGAAGGAGGATCCACCGAATCAATCATGGCTTCACGTCCTTTTTCGCAAAAAGGTAACGCAAAGCTGCATGATTGGTATAGACAATCGTCTTGGAGAGGACGAGATAAGACCTGAACTTGTCAAATGCATAGACAACCGCCAACAACTCCTTCTTAGTAGTCGTGTAATTCTCCTGGGCGGCGTCTAAGGTCTTACTCGCATAATAGATCGGGTGGAAGTGCTTCTCCACCCTCTGTCCCAAGACAGCCCCCACTGTGAAATCACTCGCATCACACATGAGCTCGAAAGGTCGGCTCCAATCGGTGGCTATCAAAATAGGTGCACTCACCAGTCTCTCCTTCAAATACTCGAAGGCTCTCACACACTCCTCATCAAACACAAACTCCACATCCTTTTCAAGCAGACGAGTGATCGGTCAGGTAATCTTAGAAAAATCCTTAATGAAACGCCTATAGAAACCCGCATGACCTAGAAAGCTACGAACAACTTTAACATTCGTAGGAGGAGGGAGTTTGCTAATCATCTCAATCTTAGTTTTATCAACCTGGATGCCGTCACTGGATGCTTTATCAACCTAGAAAGCTACGAACAGTGACCGTGAAATGGCATTTCTCCCAGTTGAGCATAAGATTGGTCTCAACACATCTCCTAAGCATCTTCACCAGGTTAGTCAAACAATGATCGAAAGAACTTCCAAACACAGAAAATCATCCATGAAAACCTCCATGGAAGTCTCGATCATATCCTGGAAGATGGCAACCATGCATCTCTGGAAAGTAGCTGGAGTGTTACATAACCCAAAAGGCATACGTCGATATGCAAAAGTACCGTACGGGCTTGTAAAGGTGGTTTTCTCCTGATCCTCTTGTGCGATAGGGATATGGAAATAACCCGAAAATCCATCAAGGAAGCAATAGAACTGCTGTCCTGATAAACGCTCCAGCATTTGATCAATGAAAGGGAGAGGGAAGTGGTCCTTCCGGGTGGCATCATTCAACTTCCTATAGTCGATGCACACCCTCTATCCTATGACTGTCCAGGTGGGAACTATCTCCTTCTTCTCGTTCACCACCACAGTCATCCCTCCTTTCTTAGGGACCACATGAACTGGGCTCACCGAAGAAGAATCAGAAATACGGTATATGAGCCTAACATCCAACAACCTAAGGACCTCCTTCTTCACTACCTCTCCCATGTTAGGATTAAGCCGTCTTTGTGGCTGTACCACTGGCTTGAAATCCTCCTCAAGCGGATGCGATGCGTGCAGAAGGAAGGGTGTATACCCTTGATGTCCATCAGCTTCCAAGCAATCACCTGCTTGTGCTCTCTCAGCACACTAATCAGTCTATTCTTCTCTAACTCTGTCAGAGCTGATGAAATAATGACAGGTAGAGCAGAGTCCCCATCAAGGAATGCAAACTCAAGGTGAGGTGGCAACTTCTTTAGCTCTAAAGATGCGGGAGCCTCAACAGATGGCTTGTCAGTTGGCTCAGATCTCTCAACCTCAAACACCGTGGGATACTCGGGAGGATCTAATGCTAAACTGCTAGGAATGTAATCAAGGTATGCCTTAATAGCAGCAGCGTGGCCCTCATCCCTCACATCCTCATCTCTCACAACCTCATCACCTAAGTCCTGATCTCTCAATAGATCTGCTCCACTGATGTAGTCCAGGCAACGATCCATAGAAGAGAAGAATGCATCTAAGAAGTAAACCTGATCGTCCTGGGCACTGGAGTTCTTCATGGACTTCACTACATCAAAGGTGACGGTATCATCTCCAACACACAATGAGATCTTCCCCTCAAACACATCAATCATCGCCTTCGCCGTGCGAAGGAAAGTGCGTCCCATAATGAGGGGAACTCTATCATCAGTCTGCATGTCAAGAATGACAAAATCCACCGGGAAAACAAACTTGTCCACCTTCACTAGGACATTCTTCACAATTCCATTAGGATACTTGATGGAACAATCGGCCAATGCTAGGCTCATGCGCGTAGGTGCTAGCTCTCCAAGATCTAGATGCTTGTAAATCGAATAAGGCATCAAATTGATGCTAGCACCTAGATCAGCCAAAGCATGGTTCACAGAAGAACCGCTAAATAGACAGGGAATGGTGAATATCCCTGGATCCTCAAGCTTCTCTGGCAGTTTGTTCTGAACCAATGTAGAACACCTAGCTCCCAAAGTGACAGTAGAGAGTGTCTCCAACTTCTTCTTGTTATACAGGAGGTCTTTAAAGAACTTAGCATATTTGGGCATATGCTGGAGAGCCTCTACAAATGGGAGATTTATCTTCAGCTGCTTAAACATCTCCAAAAAATGTCCATACTCCTGATCACGTTTCAACTGCAATGCATGTGCAGGATATGTCAGCTTGGTCAAGTCAACCTCAGACTCAACAACTACTTTATTCCCTCTCTTCGTCTCCTCTAACTTCTCCCTCTTCAACCTCTCAACAGACGACTCACTGCCCGGTGCGGTACTTGTTGGGTCTAGCCTCAATGGCACCCTTGCAAGAGTCTCTAGCTCAATCTCCTCATCCACCTGCTCATCATCAACCTCAACTACCGGTGGTGGTAGCTCTATATCTCCTCCCTTACCACTGCGTGTGGTAACTGCCTTCACGTGGCCTCTCGGGTTTGTCTTAGTGTTTGCTCTAAAAGCGCCACCCGGTTTCTCATCAAACCTCTTCGCGAGCTCACCAACTGACCGCTGTAGATCCAAGAATCCTGCCTGCTGGTTCCTAAGCAGAGTGTCATGCTCCGCAATCTTCTGGTCGCGCAGCTTGTCCTTGTCCATGATCTGATGTAGCATCTTCATCTGCTGAGCCATCATATCCTCCAGCTTCGTGTCACGATCCCTACTGCCCGAACTCTCAGGTGCATCTCTCTCAGCTATCGGAATCTGGTGCGTCTGCGGTCTCTCATAGGAATTGCTGTTGTTCCCTCGCCATCATGAATGCTGATGCTGATTCTGGTTCTGTCCCTGGTTCTGGTTCCTCCAATTCGAATTCTGATTCCAGTTGGGGTTTGGATTGAAAGACCTATTCCATCCAGAATTGATGGCATCTAACTGTGCCTGATCAGTGATAGGGCACTCAGCAGTACTATGTCCTCCCCGACATATCTCACATCTAGCAGCAGCCATCTTCAACTCCTTTATCTCCTTAGCCATTGCTTCTAAGGCTGCAGCAGTGCTAGTGTCGGGTGTGACATGATGCATCCCTCTAGTCGAGATCGGCGATGCAACAGTAGGCTTAACAGCCGGTGCAGCTCTCCTCACGTAGGATGGATCCTCGTACTCAGCCAAGGCAAAATCCTCAAACATAGCCTCACACTCCTCCGGCTCCTTCTTGTCCATAATATGTCCCCCAGCAGCAGTGTTGAACCTTCTCTTCGTCTCCAAGGTAAGTCCATTGTAGAAATTCTCAACCAATGCCCAATCACATAGGCCATGCTGGGGGCATCTGCTCAGAAGGGAGTTCAAACGCTCCCATGCCATATAATATGGCTCATCATCATCCATCCGGAACGAATGGATTTGATCTCTCAGTCGGCGAACTTGGAAGGAGGATAATACTTCTTCAGGAACTTGGTCTGCAGATCAGCCCAAGTGGTGTTGGAATCCTTGGGAAGTAAGTTCAACCAGGTAGCAGCTTGGCCCGCGAGAGTGAACGGAAACAGACGAAGCTAGACGGCCTCCTCAGAAACACCATTGATGCGAAAGGTATCACAGATACGAACGAATAGAGAAAGATGGCCGGGGGCGTCCTCATCGTCAAGTCCATGAAACTGAGTGGAGTTCGTGATGGTAAACATAACATGTGAAGGAATCTGCTAGTTGTTGTTGTTGTTGACTCCCGGACGTGTGATCGCAAATCTAGCTCCAACAACTTCATGACTCACAAGCTCATGAACAGTACGCCTCGGTGGCAGGGGTGGTGGTGCCTTGGCCATGTCGAAAGTAGGGTCAAGAAAACTTACCTGATGACATGCGAGCAAAATCTGCTCCGGTGAAGTAAGCTCAAACTCCGGTGCTCCCTGCGAACGGGTGTGGGGCATACACTTAGGTACACCCTAAAAAGATATGCAAATAAGACTCAATTATGCACAGATAAACCTAATCTAAGGCACAAATAGCAATTAACAAGTAAAGGCACTAAAAGGAAATAAAACTAAACCCTAAAAATGGAAAATTGAGCTAAAAGAGGGAAAATAAGAAGATAGGAAAATAAGCAAGAAATGTCGACAATCTAAGTAATCTTTGCTATTGCCTAGTGTCCACGGCAATTGCGCCAAAAAATTGATGTGCAGCGGTCCGTACCCTAAAAATAAGATAAATGAAACTGTCTAACCTAAGCTAAAGACACTAAAACTAATCCTAGACTTAGACTCGGCCTAAACACCTAGTTAAAATCGGAAATACTAAACTAGATCGCTACGTAGGCAAGTGTACCTATCGGTGACAGTATAGCTTATGGAAGATCGGATATCGAACCCTAAGGACACTAGTTTGACAAAACTAACCTAGACTGTGAACAAATAAAATAAAGAGGGGGGGTTGGTGCAACTAGTGAAAACCTAATTGAGATTGTAACTAACCAACTAATTAAGCTAAGGACTAAACACTAGAAAAGCTGACTAACACTATAACTAAAACTGGGACTGTAAAATTTATCTAACTGCAATAGGGAAAACTGGTATACCTAGGCTGTGAATCAAAAGTGTGGCAGGTGATGACTTGGACTGACTTGTGAAGGATGAAGACTAGGATCTTAAGAAACTAACATATAATGACCTAATGAGACCCAGATCAGATACCAGGTGACACCAATGGAAATCCTAAGAATGTAATGTATGCACTAGTCTACCGGGTCACCTTCCGGATTTTCCCGATATGCAATTGCACTCAAACGGGTGGATCACCTCCCGGATTTCTCCACCCGCGTGTGTCCTAATACACTAGAGGATTGTAAAGTTGACTACTTTGACATGGATTGACACAAACACTAAGGAAATCTAAGACAATACCCTCCCGGGTCGTTTAACTCAAATATCCCAAGTGAAATAGACCAACCATCTAACCTATCGCGTCCCAGATTTCTAGGTTAGGTCACACATGAGAATTACAACACTTAATGCTATTAAATCCTATGGAATGTGATCACCAATCCACAAACTAACCTATAACACCAAGTAGTAGGCCTAACATGCATCTGATGATGGAAAGACATTCCTAGATTCATGTGGATCTAACATTCATCAAATATCATCATTTAACACATGCAAATATCATCAAAGATCATAACTTTACAAATGATTACAAAGCATATAACATCCATAATCATAAATCAAGTCCAAACATCATAAAGTTCACAACTTTATTATCCCAAACCTAGGTAAAACCCAGATCTAGCCAACCAAAGTCATAACAGAAGCTAAACAGTAAATAACAAGGTCTGAAATCATCAAATAACTACTGAATACAAGATAAACAAAAGAAAGAAAGAACAATACTCAAAATCTTCCTTGAATCTTCACTTCAATCACCCAAATCAAGCCCTAACATCCTTGGTTAAGCTCCACCTGCTCCAGGGGCTTGATTAGGGTTCCAAAATGCCAGAAGACTCCCCAAAATCGGCTGGATCGCTTCCCTTTTGTAGAGAGCAAGAAACTAGGGTTTTTGGGCTGATAATGGTTTGGGGCGCACCGCCTAGCGGGGGTGTGTGAGGCTGGGCGGTGCGCGCGGGACAGAATGGTCGGGTGGCTGAGCTGACAGGCGGATCGCCTGCGGCTATGCATCCTAACTAGGCGGTGCGCGCGGGTTAATAGGAATCAGAGAATGTTCCCTGGCGCACCGCCTAGGATCAAATCTTAGCACGGGGCGATGCGCCTAGGGTCAAAATCTTCAATTTCTTTGCTTGGACAACCGCTCTCGATTCCGATGCCCGTTTGCCTTCATTTCCGCTCCCCAAGGACAAGATCCTGTACAAAAATAAGGAAATGTTAAAAGGAACGAAGAACTACTCTAAAATGTAAACTATATACACTAAAACGAACTCGATTATGTACAAAATAAGATGTGTTAAACTAACACATCACAAACATTTACAAAAATGTTGGGTTTTCAACCAATAATGCGTTCAACCCGAGTTCTTGCGAGCAATCCGATCACATCCACCTTCACCCCTTCCATTCACCTGTAAACACCACAATTAAGTCACCATTAGTTCGTTAAAACCAAGTAATATCACCATGCCCGAATATCCAAGCATACATGACCAAAATAGTCAATTTTGGTCAAAATGTGCTCCCGGCGTGTTGGTCAGCGTATGACAGGGATTTTTGAGACTTTGAGCTGAAGGTGGCGTATCATACGCCCCTGGCGTATCATACGCCGGACCCAGTCTACATATCGTTTTGTGCTGTTTTTAACAGTAGCAACACATTCCGCTCGTTTCCGACCTTGCCAATACCCCCATAAGAATTCTATAACACCATATAAACATAATAATCAAACTTTAATCACCTTTTGATGACCATAATAGTCATAACATCAAACGATTTACTAACGGGTCGTTTTCACCCATATCACCAATTAAATTTTTTTACACCAAAGATTTCTCAAGTTAAGCAAATCACACCACTTGTGATTTACCCAACTTGATTCCACCAATTTAGGACATTCACACACCTTGCGAATAATCCAATTTCATGATCACACCACTTGTGATTCAAAACACCAATTTAAGTCAAACTTAAAAAATAAATTCACACTTCTTGAAAATTATTTCCATTCTTCCACAACACACACAAAACACCAAAAGCAAAAATAACTAACCAATTTAAAACACATATTGCATGTTATTGACCACACTAGGTCAAACATACACCTATTCACCAAATTCAACATTCAATGCATATTCCACATACATATCATGTTATTGACCAACAACAAGTCAAACATACATCTATTCACCAAATTCAACATACAATACATATTCTACATACTGTCACACAACCCACGCCGCGTGCGGAATCCACGGCAAGTGACTATGTGTTCATATGCCAATGTTGGAAAATAACCCATGATTAACTATGTTACATAAAATTAAGTTTATTTAACAAACATAATACACCTCCGATACAACAACAAGTTTACTACAAGATGACTATTATACAATACGATATTTATGTTTTGTTTCTAAGTCACGACTATTTCTGGTGTTGATCCTGAACTAGATTGTTTTGCTGTCGCCCCTGATTACCTGAAACATGTAAATAAAAGTCAACTACAAGTAGTTGAGTGAGAACATAGGTTTTGTAGATTCAAAACAATTATTCAAACAATGATTTCCATGATCTGGTAAGCACAAGTGATCAAACAGGTACTTTGAAATTGAATCTAATTGAGCATGCAAACATCAAACCTAATGATAAATGATCATCAGTAAATGATTGTTAGTTCATATGATGATGTCCAACCCACGGTTGAATCGATTATGATAATGATACTTATTTTCCCACATATGATCATACCAGTACTACCAAGGGCTTGATAACAAGTTAATGATATTTACATAAGAATGTCCTCAAATAGCATCCATATAACCAAAGTTCCCAAGTGATCCACTTGTTTTAATGATTTGATAAATGATTTTCTTGATAAATGTTTATCATGATTTTCCTGATGATACTGATATATGATTTTAAAATGGTTGACAAAATATGTTTTGAAAATGCATCTACATGTTCCACCCCGAGTTTTGGTACAAGTTTAAAGAGAGAGAAAGAGGGCTATGATCTCACTGTTATATGTTGCTGATGATGATCTTGATGTTCAGCTGATGGGAAATCTTATATGATTCCTAGTGTTAATCCTCAGATCCCAAATCTGTAATTGATCAAAGTTCTATAAATTGTTTGTGCTTAGTTTGATTTCTCAGTTTAATGAATACCTATTGTATGGAAAAATCCTAACAAGGATTAATTATATCACCTGAAATGTGATATACTGGGAACCTATAATAACTTAGGTTCTTATTCAAACTCAAGGACTCATTGGATTAATCAAAATCTCTTCTGATTAATCAAATAGGTATTGTTGTTGATTATATCACTGAAACAGTTTTTGAGATGAATTTCTGATTTAGGAATGGTCAATCCTTGCTACTGATCACGTAGATATCATGAAACATAATAATGTGACATTAGACTAGGTTTAATAACCATGTTCAACATACTAATCTGACTGTTATCATAAACATCAGATAGTTGTTTTAATGATTATCTTAATGATTGTGATTAGTTTGAAATACTTGGATTTAATCTTGCATTTCGAAGATTGATCAAAACAATCACAACCAATGTTATAACTAAATGGTTAAAACCATTATGATCTATGATATGATTTCATGATAACCGGGCATTATAACGGATCAAAATAAGGATTTCACCGTTAACCTGTCGAGTTCTACGTTTCTAACCATTCCTAATCAACAACTAGGCAATAATCAACCACAAATCTCAAATCTGAGCTCAAGCAATTGATTTAATCAATATATTGCTAAATTAGTAGGAGAATCAAATTTTTACCATTTCGAACGGATTTTCGATTGAAAAACGATGATCCAACTTTGTAGAACTGATTCCCAGCCTCAATATGATCTTCCTTTGGACTTTCAGCAGGGTTTTGAAGCCAAAATTTTGATCAGATCGAGTTTTAAGTGTGTATGTTCGAGAGAATGAAAATTATGAAATATCTTTCATGAAATCTGATATTACATTCTGATCTTCCGAACCTACGCATACCAGCCGTACCGCCTAGAGAGACCCACTAGGGCTAGGCGTACCACGCGGGCGCCTGGTCTCAGATATTTCTGGGGTCTCGCGCGTACCGCCTTGCATGGCTGAGTGGAGCTAGGCGTACCGCCTAGGATCCCTGATTTCAATATTTTTGAACTTTTCTTCGTTTTACGATTCCGGAGAATCCGGAACTCCGTTTCTCATACGGTTTTCGCCTACATTCACGATTTTTCGAGATCTTTTCAATGGTTATAATTTCAAGGCCTAAAGAATTAAGATTATTTGAGCTCCTATAATGTTATTGTTTAGCTTCTCGTAGTTTGAAATCGGAGCTTCGTTTTGAAATTCCTCTTACACTCATTTTCTCTATTTTTGAGTCCCGAATATGAATCTGAAATTCATTGGTCACCTATATGAATGAATGTTAGGTGACGAATGTTTTATTATGAGGTTCTGAAATTATATTATAAAGCCCCATAATTGCATGTCATTGACCAACAAAAGTCAAACATATATTAATACACCAAATTCCACTCAATTGACTTTGGAAGTTCACACCACATGTGAATCATTCCAATCTTTACCACCATTTGTAAACTACTACATATCAACCATATCAAATGCAATTATAAACACGTATTGCACATTATCACCAAACACCAATAAGTCCTACACCAAATCAAACACCCAACACCCAATATGCATATTCCACATACTTTACAACACTTTCACACCACTTGTGAAATCCCTACATAACAATAACATTTAAGCAATTATAACATCTATTGCACATTATTGTTAAACACCAATTCACCAATATCCACTCATCAATGTAAATCCTAACAACATCTCAACACATATTCATATACATATGCATAACACACCATATCACATGTTAATTAAGATGATTTGAGTGACTTACCTCGCTCCGATGTGTTATCCACAACCATCTCCTTCCCGGTTCGTTTGATTCCACTATTGCTTCCTATTATCACAACTAATAGGTTTAACAATAGAGTTGACTACAACTAGTCAAATTACACCTATTTGACCCATTATCATCATTTCAATATAATTTTACATACAATTGCCCCATATTCATACCAATTCACCAATTTTGATTTTATACATTCATATTTCATATCACCATACACTTATAACTAAGTTTTAAGTTAAACACCTCAATTGGCATTTCATCAAACACCTCATATGCATACATTTATCTACTTATAATCATTGATCATTAACACCTCTATCAAACTCCATTTTTGATTTATAAGATGAACATGTTCATCATCATGACAACCAAACTACAACAACTTCATGAAATCATCAAATTCCCAACTTTTAAAACTAACTTTAACCCCTAGTTCATAAACTCCATGAACCATATAAACCCCATATATCATATTGCTTCAATCATGAAAGAAATGATCAAAAAGTTGTTCTTGGATGTTTATCACTAAGAATAACAACCTTTAACACCCTCCAAACACCAAATTTGAAGTTTCACCCATTTTTCCCACACCCCTATGAGAGACCCTCGAAAATTTCATCAAAAACACCCAAAACTTCTTACCTTGTTGTAGTAGAATGCTAGAAGAATGCCAATTTACTCTAGCCTTCAAGATCCACTCACAAATCAATCACCAATTTGATCTATCTTGTGTTTTTTGGGTTTTCTCCCTTCTTGCTTCTCTCTTGAACGACACAAACAAAAGAAATGGTCTTATGACCAATTTTGACCACCCACATTTCCATATAACCCCCTTCTATACCACTTTCAACTAATTACACATTTAGTCCCTCAATTACTTGTTAAATCTAACTAGTTATAACTAACTTAGTTAAATTAGTTAACACCCACCATATAGTTATAGTTAACAAATACTATTAAAACACCCACCAAATAATATTTAAGATAATTAAATCTTATGAAACACCCAACATATAAAACAACATTTCAAAATGTCACCAATTATATTTGTTTTATAATATTTCCCAAAATGGGTCGTTACATTGGTGCTAGGAAATCATGGTTCATGAGGGTTGGAAAGGATGGGATAGAGGCCGAGAGTTGGACACATTCGAATGGTGGATTTAAACCATAAATATTTGAGAATGGAAAATTAAATCACCTTTAGAGATTTTTTGATTTATGGTCTCTGAGAATCGTTCCAATGGTGTATCGAATGAAGATGATTATTACGTTTTCAAGGGAGTTTGTGGTTTGTTCATATTCGAACTTGGCCATATACATAAAAATTTTGATGAGAACCTCCGGTTCATATATATTGACGATCTACATTTTGGAACCGTTTTTCTTTTGCATTCTCATAGGTGTGGGATTCATAGTCACGGCTGAAAATCCAAGTGATTCGGGCGGAGACCATGGTGATGGCGATGGCAACCTAATGTGGTGATGAGTCATGGTGGTCAACAATTTGGTCGTGATATAAGTCGGGATCAAAAGTACGGTCGGCTTACTTGGGGTGTTCGAAGCATAGGGTGGCGGCACATGCTTATCGGCCGTGTAGGGTTAGCTTGGGTGTGGTCGAACCAATGATGGTGGCCATGGTGGGTTGTATGATTGGATTGTATGGAATTTGGAGCCCGATGTCATCCTCGCGGCTAAGGGAGGCAATGGGTCGGTGGCTTATAATATTCTTTTGGATTCCGATTGCATTATTATGTGGTTTATAGTTGTCGGCAATACATATGTTCATCGTATTGGTTGCAAAACGTGGAAATGGTGCATAGCATATGGCATATGTATTGTCGGTTGGGTTTGATTTTCATGGAAGGGTGCATGCATGATTGTGGCTCAATCTCCAATATGGAGATAATGGGTCGGTGACTTATTCTTAGCCAAACAAAATTTACGTGGGGCTGCATAAAACTTATGGCTGGCATTTTATTTGGGTTGGGTCCTTCGAGGTTTGGCCGATAAGGCATGATGTCACGATGAGGTTTGGCCGATACAAAGCCACAAGGTGGTCGAGAAGCATGGTTATTCTCAAGGCTGGAAATCGTGGTGCCTAATATGTTTGTATGGGTTATGGTTTGCATGGCACTATCGATTGTGGATTGCATGGTGGCCGACTTGTTTGCACCGGCTTTGTATGTACTCAGCTTGTTTGTGCGATGGTTTTGCATGGCTTATAAGGTTTATATGGTAGATTTCATGGCTTTTGCATAGTGCTGTAAACGAACCGAACGAGAACGAACGAGCCCTTGTTCGTGTTCGTTCGTTTAACTTTTAACTTGTTCACGAATGGTTCACGATCGCTAACCGAACGGAAATTCTTGTTCGTATTCGTTCATTAAGAAATTTAGCTTGTTCACGAACGCTTCACGAACAGTAACGAACACATATTATTTAAATAATAAAAATCAACATTCTTAATCTCAAGCATTGGAGATAACCATTTATAAATATATAAATTAAAATATTATAGTATTAAACTAAAAATAACATAAATATTATGGTATTAAACTAAAAATTAAAAATTAAAAATATACAACACATTTAATGAATAAATATAATAAATTGTTGGATCGGGTTGTTAAACCTAACAACACTTCACTAGTATTTTACCAATACAATCTAACAGATGCGGAATGTCTGTTAGAAGGATCTCACAAACTCTCAAATGGTGAACAAATAATCTTTGAATGACACTTAGAACACAAGAGTAAATTCAAGCTCAAAGATATATTTCTCTCAAAGGATTACAAGTGTGAAACATACAAGCACCCCATACCGGTTTACAATGAGAGGTTATATAGCTAAGGCTACAACCGTATACACGTAGGAATACAAGTTGGGTATACTAGACAAGTACATAAAGTAAAGCTTATTCTAGTATGTAGAGTGTCTTAACAGGCTAAGACACTCAATTACAATTATTACAAATATAGACATTGACTTAACCAAAGACTAGATAAATACAAAACGCATTTAATGTTATTGATCTTCAAGGCTTCAGATGATCTTTTGCATTTAATGCTAGGTAAGAGAGGTAAGGTGCTGTCTGACTATCGGTATGTTCTTTTTGTATTTAATCAGACCAGCATATCTTGTGTCAGTCCCTTTTGTACTAAGAAAATAATCAGCTACAGTCTTTGTCTGAGGATAAACCTCGAAAGTCCTTGTCTTTATCTTTGGTGCAAAGGAGAGTCTTCGGAAGCTGTCAGTCTTCGGAAGTCTTTAATTCTTCAGAAGCTCTATGTCTTCGGAAGTTATGAAGCTTTATCTTCTAAGTACCTATCTTCCGAAGTGTTTATCTTGTACAGTCTTCAGTAGAAGTGAGTTACTCTTCAGAAGCAATGCTGCTTCCGAAGAGGAACTCCTTCTTTCAGAAGGTTGTTTGTCTGTGTAGTCTTTTATACTTAGACAAATTTGAAGTTTGGTGAGCATCAGCCTTTATTAGTCTTTACAGTCTCCCCCTAGGCTGATGCTGCCAAAACTTCCTATGGGACTCTCCTTACCATTTTCTCTCGTCTCAGGACTTGTGCCCTTGCTGTTACTCATCTGAGTGCTTGCCTCCCTTCTGATCCATTGTCTGGATTTTCAAGAGCGAGGTTTTCCAAATCAAAAACAAAGGGTGCAGCCGGCACAATCAGTTGTGCCAAATCCAAAACCTTTATTCCTCCATTGAGCAGAGTGAGAGTAAACTCTTTGTGAACTATATTGTAGCTCCACTTTACAACAGGAACGTAGGTATGATAATGCTTTAGATCATATAGGTCCTTTGGATGATCTTTGGGCATTGAAGCTGCTGGTTTGGCTTTTGGTCCTGGGGGAGGTGACTCTGGCTCAGAGTCAGAGGAGATGGCAGATGTTCTCTTTTTCCTTCTGGCCATGCTCTTTCTTCTTGTGAATCTTGGTCTTTCTTGAGCAGTGGCTTGACTCCTCTGATCTCTGGCCTGCTGTACTTCCATATTTGAGCCCACTGCTGCACCTGTTGTTGTAGTGGGCTGTGGATCAGCATCCTCAGTTATTGAGGGTTCTGTTCTCCTCTCATCAGCCTGTGTTTGTCTCTCAGGATCAGGATCTATTGATGGTTGTTTCCTTGTATTCTTTTTACCCTTATTGATCTTGATCACTAAAGAGATTGGCATGTTGTCCATAGAAGGATTTGATGGAGGAGATGTTTGTTCTTCTTTAGGGTCTAGGGGAAACATGTTGGGGAACGTGGCCTTAGTAGCTTCCCCACACATGACTTCCTCACCATCTCTGATCCCGGATCCAGAGATGGGAATTTCAATTGTAGCTCCTTCCCCTAGACCAAAGCCTCTAATTAGGCTTGCCCTTTGAGCCTGTATCTGATCAATTGGAAGCAACTCACCTCTGGCTATTTTGGCCTTGATGTCTCTGATATGCATGTCCATGGTTGAGTTCTTCATAGGGCCTAGCTGCCGAGCATGGAAGCCATATTCAAGGAGGAAAGCCTTTGACTTGTCTCTGTAGGCCTTATCCTTCTGTGTCTTTGTGAGCTTCACTTTGGCTATTGATGCAGCAGCTGCCTGTTCTTGCCGCTGCACCTTGTCCAGCTCAGCAGCCATCTGAGGCACCGACCAGAGCAAAACTTCATCAAAATCATAACCCTTCTCCTCGAGTAGAGCAGAGAGTCTGATGCGCTCTTCATCTTGAGAGGTGTCTGGTCGGCCCATCTTTTTCTTGGGTACCCTCTCCTCTAGCACTGCTTCCTCCTCTGGGGTGAGTTTCCTTTTTCCTTTGTCCAATGCTTTTGTCCCAGAGGAGATGGATCCTGTAGCATCACCAACTGGTTCATTGGCTAGTAGCTCCTCTGTGGAGGAATCATCAATAATGACTGGGCCTTCGGAAGCAGCTGCAGCTTCGGAGTTAACCTTAACATTCACAGCCTCCTCCAGTTGACCAACCATCTTGGGTGACTCCTTATCAGTATCAACAGAGTGCTCAGGAGTGGAGGAGAGGTCTTCAACAGCCTTTATCCCAGAAGGGGATACAGGTTCCATGGAGATTGGTTCTTCTTGAGTAGTTTCCTCCATAGCAACCTGGACTGTAGTCTCAGCAGGAGACTTAGTCCCAGAAAGGGACTGTTGAGTCCCAACAGGGGACTGAAGCTCCATAGAGACATTTGTGGTTGTGAGCACATGCTCTGTCTCTATGAAAGCCTCTGTTGCCTCAGAAGAAGAGGAAGAGGAAGTAGTAGTAGAATCATGGAAGTATGTGCCCAAGAAGTCATCCCATTCAGTAGTCAAAGTGACTATGGATGGATTGACATCCTGTTCCACTTCCTCTTCTCTTACTTGTGGTCCTGACCCTGCAGAAGGTGCATTCTCCCCCTTTTTGGTAGCATTAGGGGAGATGAAGGTAGTTGTAGCAGGATCAGGATGGAAGGGAGTGAGGATCACTGGGGGGCACCTCCGGAGGTCCAGAATAGTAGCATCTTTAGTCTGAACCTCAAGACGCAGGGTAGCAACCTCAGCTTCCCGGTGAGCTACCCTGGCTTGGAGGGATGTTATTGTTGCCGTCAATTCCTTTGTTATGGTGCCCTCCTCCACATGAGTGGCGTCATTGGGCGATGGAGTTCTGAGCCTGGCTCCTGCAGCTCCTCCACCAGTTGTGGTTTCTTGGCACCATAGATTCCCTTCATTGAGAAGGGCTTCAAAGAAGTCCTCCCCAATATGGGTTGCCGCAGGTGAGGTCTTAGTGCCTGTACCACTGGCCTGAAGATCCTGAATAGGATCATCAGTAGTGGCAGCCTCATCTGCATTGACCCTTTCTGTACTCCTGGGGTCAACCTCTGAAGTGGTAGACTCTGGGTCAGGAAACCTGGCTTGCAGCTGTGTCACCACTCTCATAAGTGTTTGGGTAGTGAGAGAGAGAGTGGTTCCTCCACAGCAACAACAGAGGATTCTTGAGCCTGGATGGTGGTATGGGTGGGGGGGCATTTCTGGGTGATAAGAGCCTGGAGACTTGGGAGACAGTCTCTGATATAATGGAGTTGCTTCATCAGAAGCAGACTCAATAGTGGGGGTATCCCTTTGGATATTCTCAGGTATGTGTTGTGACATACTCTGAGGGCTATCAGGCTGGTTAAGGGCAGCCACAGGTTCCAGAGGAAGAACCTGTGGAGTAACAATAGGTGTGTCCTTCACCTTAGGTGGAATTGTCCCTTGAAAGTTCTTTTCACCTTTTTCTTGAGGGGTTCAGAAGAAGGAGCCAGAACAGCTGTAGAGAGCTGTTTAGGGGTTCGGCAATGTTTGTAAGTGATTGTGATGGGATGTGGAACTGAAATGGAAGGTGTGGGTTCAGCATCTGTGGGTGCAACAGAGCTGTCACCTTTAGGAGTTGGTAACTCCATAGAAGGAAGAAGAGGAGAGAAGTTTCCAGAAAACTTAGCACTCTTCTTCTTCAATTGTACAAAAACCTTGGAAGAGACCAAGGGAATTTTGTATGTATTCCCAGTCAGTGAGAGGACAGAACCCAACTCACCATAAAATATATGCTGCAAAAACCTGGGGTACATACAAAACTTCTTTGGTGACGAAATATTGTCAACCATATTATTGAAAATAAAAGCAGAAAAGTTAAACATTTGGTTTGAGATTAAGCCATGAATAGCCGAAGCTAAGTCAGATGGAACTTGATCCCAACCACCTGTCTTATTAGAAAGACAGTGCAAAAACAAATGTATGAGGTACTTATAATTATAGGACACTCCACCCTTCAAATTAGTAGTTGAAAGGAGAGGACCTTCGTACCCCATTGACCTAAAGGTCAATGCTACCTCATCCTTAGTGAATGAGACCCTTCCCCCGGCATCACCAAGTTGAAGATGCTGACAGATGGTCTCCACTGTGATAGATACGGGATGAGCATCAATGGTGGCATTAAGAATCCGACCAGTGGGAGATGAAGAGACCGAACAGGAAGCCCAAAATTGTTGGTGATGAGATTCATACACCATGGGCTTAACAGTTAGAGCAAAATTATACCTGCACCTTTGAAGAAAGGAGATGATCGGTGCGAAGTCAGCATCATGTTCTGCTGATAACTCCGCCGGTAGGTTGTGAGCAGGTTTGAAGGGAAGAAGAGCCATGATGATTGACGGTTTTTAGGTTAGAGATCGACGATTTTTAGGGTAGATTTGAAGAGAGAAGAGAAAAGCAAATTGAAATGAAACGGTGAGAGAGAATGAATGAGCGGGAGACCTTTTATACCTTTAGATGTCAACATTTAATATAGAAGCACATTAAATTTTGAGATTCGGATGTCATAAAAAGGTCTTCCGAATACAGCTCATTTATTATTCAAAGTTTCTAAGTACAAGGTTCTTCCGAGAGGTTATGTATCGGAAGAAGTTCATGAGACCAAGAATGTTCTTCGGAAGATACTTACTTTCAAAACATATACAAGTATATTATCGGAAGTATATCTTCTGAAGACTTAGATAAATTCATCAGAGGAATTGTTCTTCGGAAGACACCTTGTTCTGAAAATAAGATTCAGAAGATGTTGCTTCCGAAGTTATAATGTATCGGAAGTATAAAACTTCAAAAGGAAAGTTATCTTCTGAAGTGTGATATCTTCCGACATAAGGAAGGAATAATGCTTCCGAAGACTTAAACTATCTTCTGAAAAGTAATCACTCATCAGAAGATATTTAAGTTTATCTTCCGAAGAATTATTGATTTCTTATTAATTCATTTACTCAAAGTTAATCATGCCAATGGCTGTTATTAAATACCTGAATCTTCCTTCATCAAATGCCTTGGTGAAAAGATCAGCCAAATTGTGTTCTGTATCAACTTTGACTAGATGAATTAACTTCTTCTCTGCACAATCTCTGATGAAGTGATACCTGATATCATTGTGCTTGGTCTTGGAGTGCTTGACAGGATTATTAGTGATGGAGATTGCACTGGAATTGTCTATCTGAATGGCAGTATTGAAGACTTTACTCCATAATCCTTCATCTGATTTTGAATCCATATAACTTGTGCACAGCAACTTGAAGCAGATATGTATTCTGCCTCTGTAGTAGAGGTAGAAACACATGATTGTTTCTTACATTGCCAAGACACAATTCTGGATCCAAGAAATTGACACCCTCCTGATGTGGATTTCTTGCTGATGTTACAACCTCCATAATCACTGTCAGTATAAGCCATGAACTGAAAATCTTCATTTCTAGGATACCATAATCCTAGACCAGGTGCTCCTTTGAGGTATCTAAAAATTCTTTTCACAGCAAGCATGTGTGAAGCCTTGGTATTGGCCTGAAATCTTGCACACAAACAAGTTGCAAACATTATATCAGGCATTCTTGCTGTTAGATACATCAATGAACCAATCATAGCTCTGTATTGATATTGATCAACATCCTCCCCCTCAAGGTCAGGGCTAAGAGATGTTGTCTTAGACATTGGAGTACCTAGAGCCTTGCAATCAGTGAGTTTGAATCTTTCAAGAATGTCCTTGACATATTTTGATTGGCTAATGAAGATCCCTGTAGGAGTTTGTTTCACCTGGAGTCCAAGAAAGAAGGTAAGTTCACCCATTGAACTCATTTCAAACTTGGACTTCATTAGTGATTCAAATTCCTTGCTGAGAGATTCATCAGTTGAACCAAAGATAATGTCATCAACAGAGATTTGTACTAACATGATATGTTTATTGGACTTCTTGAAGAAGAGAGTCTTATCAATTGTTCCTCTCTTGAAGTAGTTGACCAAAAGAAACGAAGAAAAATTTTCATACCATTTTCTGGGAGCATGATGCAGCCCATATAGAGCTTTATCAAGCTTACAGACATGGTCAGGAAACCTTGGATCTTCAAAGCCAGGAGGCTGACACACATACACCTCGTCATCAATCCTTCCATACAAAAAGGCACTCTTTACATCCATTTGAAAAACCTTGAAGTTTTTGGCAGCTGCAAATGCTAAAAATATTCTGATTGCTTCAATTCTTGCAATTGGAGCAAAAACTTCATCATAATCAATACCTTCTTCTTGTGTATATCCCTGAACAACCAACCTTGCCTTATTATTGATGACCACTCCCTTGTCATCCTTCTTGTTTCTGAAAACCCATTTTGTTCCAATTGGATACTTACCCTTAGGTAAAAGGCAAATCTTCCGGACACCTTGTCTTTCAAATTGAAGAAGCTCCTCCTACATGGCGTCTACCCAACTATTGTCTTTCAATGCCTCAACAACTTTCTTTGGTTCTACTTGAGATAGAAAGCAAGAAAACAAACAAATGTTTGCTTCATGCATAGAGCTTCTTGTTCTTACTCCTTCTTCAACATTACCAATAATGTTCTCAACTGGATGAGTGTTATGAATGCGAGTTCTAGGAATCACATCCAGCTGATAAGCTAAATCCAGATTTGTTAACTCAAGATTAGGAAGTACCCCCTCAAGTTGAATTTCTGGCAAATCTTGTAGTCTTTGAGATTGGACTGTTGTAGGGTCATTTTCTTTGGGAGAAGAAGCTTCCAGAGTGTTTGGACCTGATTGGACTGTTGAGGGACTCACATCTTCTTCCTGACTCATTGGTACTGAAGTAGAATCACATAAAGGGACAGCATGAGATGTGTTCACTGTCTCAGACTGAGAGACATCATTTTATGCTGAAGTGGATTCTGCCAAGATTTGTCTTGAAGCTATTGGCAGTTCAACATGAAAGTCTTCTTCTCTTGTGGACTGGGAGGAGTCTTTGGTAGTTGTCTGTAAATCAGGAACGAACTCTTTCACAAGATTAAATGTAGATGTAAAGCTATCAAGATCAAATAACCAATCGGGACCAATTCCAAGCTTATTGATAGTATGTTCATTGAACTGAACATTTGCAGACTCTTCAATAATCCTGGAATCTTTGATGTATACTCTATATGCTTTTGCATGAGAAGAGTACCCAAAAAAATATCCCTCTGCTGATTTCTCAGCAAACTTGGCTAGATGATCTTTGGTATTCAAAATGGTGCATTGACATCCAAATGGTTTGATAAATCCAATGAATGGTTTTCTCTTATGCCAAATTTCATAAGGTGTCATTCCATGTGTCTTAACTACCAATACTCTATTTTGGACATAACAGGCAGTGTTGACTGCTTCTGCCCAAAATGTTATTGGAACTGCTTCTGCCCAAAATGTTATTGGAAGTTTGGCATCAGACATCATGGTCCTTGCAGCCTCAATTAGTGTCCTATTCCTTCTCTCAGTAACACCATTTTGTTGTGGAGTCCTAGGAGCACTAAATTGTCTAGTTATACCTTTTGATTCACAAAAAGAATTTAAAAAATGATTCTTGAATTCTGTTCCTTGATCTGATCTGATTATTTTTACATGGTGATCACTTTCATTCTCCACCCTAAGTATAAATGACTTTAGGGTCTCAGCAGTTTCATCTTTGGTACTTAAGAAAAATACCCAGGTGTACCGAGAGAAATCATCAGTGATTACCAAGCAATATGACTTTCTACCAAGACTTTTAACATTAGTGGGACCAAACAAGTCCATGTGGAGTAAATGCAGGACTGTTGTGATTGAGTTTATCTCTTTGGCATGATGAGATGTCTTGTGTTGCTTACCTTTTAAACATGCAACACATTTATCAACACAAATAAACTCTTTTGATGGTAAACCAGTTACTAAATTGTTTTTGACAAGTTTATTCATATTTTTAAGGTTTACATGACAAAGTCTCCTATGCCAAAGAGATGTCTCATCAAGTGAAGCTTTAGAAAGAAAACAACTTATATTGCTAAGTGGAGTAGCTGTGCTCATGTCTAACATATACATGTTGTTCTTCCTTGGTGCTCTGAGCAAGATTTGTTCATTTGGTACAACAAAACCAGGTTTTAAAACTATACATTCATGCTCAGTGAACAACATGTTGTGTTTTTGATCGCACACCTGTGATACACTCAGCAAATTGTAGTTTAGTTCTTTTACAAAATGCACATTCTCAAAGCTTACCTTGCCGTTTGTGATTGTGCCCCTACCTGTGATGTATCCTCCCACTGGATCACTTCCAAATGCAACAGACCCACCAAAGAATGGTTCGTATTTGTGCAGGTGAGTCTTATTACCTGTCATGTGCCTAGAGCAGCCACTGTCAACAATCCTCAAATTGCTCCTTGATTCCTGCTGCCCCTGCACATGACAAAAATGAATTTGTCTCTGATGGGAACCCAAGCCCATATGGTCTTGGGTTTTCCATTTGCATCGTTGTAAGTAAATTTCTTAGACATCATCCTAGATGGAACAGATGATGTGCTTGAAGATGGTGGAACTGGTGATTGAACGCATGGTTCAGCTATTTCCTTTTTCTTCCAAATCTGTTTGACTTTTGAGGTTGTCGGAAGAGTTTGATTATTTTGATAGTCATCGGAAGCACATTTTGTCTTCCCTTCCGATGACTTGGTTTTTGCTGACCAGCTAGACTTTGCTTCTGAAGTTCTTCTTCCGAAGGGAAAAGATTTCTTTGGTTTGTAGGAAGCCTTCTTTTCATGTGCTTCCGAGGTTCTTTTTCCTTCGGAAGCCTTTCTTTTAGGATCTTTCGTAACATTTTTCTCGGAAGCCTTCCTATTCTGAGTGCTTGCTTCCGATGCATTCATTCTGAAACCCTTCTTGTCTTGTTTCTTCCGACTATCAGAAGTACTTGCTTCCGATACTTTCTTTCTTGAGTTTCTTCCTGATTCTTCCGAAGAAGAAGATGACTTGCTACCACTCTCCTTTCCTTCTTGTTTCCCAGAGAACATTCTGCTTCTTGGATTATAGAAGCAATCAGCAGCAAAATGGTTTTTGTCACCACACATCAAACATACAGTTTGATTGTTTAGGAATTGTTGATGCTGATGGTTGTTGAAGGAAGTTGAACTTTGATTCACAGGAGATGATGATTTGAATGTTCCAACAGACTTGTTGGTTTGAGAAGTTACCTGTTTTCCTGAAAAATGGACTTTTCTCTCCTTTGATCTACCCCTTTTGGACTTGTCAGATGGACAAGTAACATATTCATCTGAGGAGGTACTCCCAGTTTGAATGTTCTTGGCTTTGACAACTGATGAATGTTTCTTAGTTTTCTTAGTTCTTTTCTTAGTTTTCAAAGCTGAATTTTTTGTTTCTGGTTTAATGGGAGTATCATCCTCATCTGAGCATGTTGAGTTACTTGGGTTTAGATCAGAGAGATTATCAGTTTTGACCACCTTGTGTATATCCAATTCTTCATCATACACAAGGTCAACTACTGGTTTACACCTGATCTCCACTATAGGAGTATAGGCAGATGGAGGCTCTACTTTGTTATAACCCAGACCAGCCCCATTTTTATTCACCAATTCAGTTGTGCTGCTCATTCTGAAAAGCTTCTCATACTTTTCACCTTGGCTTAAAATTTTCTCTATAAGACTCAGCCAATACAAGTTCAGTCTTGGCAGTAGTTAATCTTTCTAAAAGATTGTTAATTTGACACTGTTTGTTAGTGTCTTCATGTTTTAAGCTAGAAATGGTCTTTTTCATTTCTTCAATCTTTTCTTTGTAATTTCTTTCACATTCAAAAAAAATTTGCCTTGACTACTTGTAATGACTAAAGTTCTTTACAGAGTTGAAAGTTTATTCTTTTAAAAACATTTAACTTCTCTAAACATTCAGGTGTGCACATGTCATCAGTTACCTTGAATGAGGAAGTAGACTCATTTGCCATCAATGCACTGTTGGAAATTGAAGCATCCTCAGCTTGAAAGCTCCAATCTGCAAAATCTTGCTCTGCAATGTTTGCATTGTTTGTTGAGCATGATGGTCTTTGTTGTGATTGCCCAGAAGTTGATGGTTGAGTTCCTGTGGACTTGCACTCTCTGGCAAAATGACCTAACTGTTGGCAGTTGAAGCATTTCAGCTTGGACTTGTCGAGACCAAACCCAGTCTTCATATTATGCTTTTTAAATTGTCTGCCAGTTCTCTGGTAGAACTTCTTTGCTCTATAGGAGATCATGGCCATCTGATAGTTGATGTCCATTTCCTCAAGATCATCTACAGGAATACCATCTAAGTCTTCTTGGCAAAGATGAAAGTAGTTAGTTTCCTCAGCCATGAAAGCTCCTTGCCCAGATGTTAAGAGTGGAGTTGGGTTGGAAAAAGGGTTTGTGTGTGTGGTTGATGGAGTTGGTGTTGGTGTTTCAGGAAAGCTAACAATGGGTGTAGAGGTAGGATGGTAAATGGGTTGATAACTCTGGTAGGAAGAGTTGTTGATGGGTGCATAGAGTGTTGCTGAACCAAGAGTGGCATGAGTGGATTTAGGTTCCTCAGCATCTATTTCCATATGATATGCACTGAGTTAACCAAACAGTTCATTCAGCTTAAGAGTCCTTAAATTTTCTGTCCTCCGGATGGCTACAGAGTATATGTTCCAATCTTGAGGAAGTGATCTAAGAAACTTTCTGATCACATCCTGGTTCTCCATTTTGACACCAGCTGCTACCAACTCATCAACAAGCTGAACATACCTGAGGTATTGAGAAGTCATCTTCTCATTGTTCTGTTGACAGAAGTTTTCAAACTTTTGTTTCAGCATGTCCTTCTTGTTTTCTTTGACATCTTCAGAACCTTCATACATCTGCTGTAGAGAATTCCACAGCTCTTGAGCAGATTTGCATTTCTTGAATGCATGTATGATTGAGTTAGGAATTGCCATCTGGATGAGCCACAAAGCTTTCGAATCCACTTCCATTTTCTTGTAGTCTTCATCAGAATAGAGAGTTGGATCCTTTGGCACAGGAGCTCCACCAGCACCAGCAGCAGGAACAGTTGGGATGAAAGGCCCTTCAAGAACCGACTTTCAGAGTTTGAAGTCCTGATTCCTGATGAATCCCTCCATCCTGACTTTCCATGTGTCGTAGTCTTCTGGAGTGAACATTGGTGGCTTGTTGAGAGTACCATTTTCTGTATCGTGTTTGTTGAGTGCAGCCATTTGAACAAACAGACATAATATGAGTTTTAAAGTAGTGAGATTTCTAGAAGAACTAGTAACTTAATGATGGTTAGTCACTTAAGTTCAAGAGCCAAAGCTCTGATACCACTTGTTGGATCGGGTTGTTAAACCTAACAACACTTCACTAGTATTTTACCAATACAATCTAACAGATGCGGAATGTCTGTTAGAAGGATCTCACAAACTCTCAAATGGTGAACAAATAATCTTTGAATGACACTTAGAACACAAAAGTAAGTTAAAGCTCAAAGATATATTTCTCTCAAAGTATTACAAGTGTGAAACATACAAGCACCCCATACCGGTTTACAATGAGAGGTTATATAGCTAAGGCTACAACCGTATACACGTAGGAATACAAGTTGGGTATACTAGACAAGTACATAAAGTAAAGCTTATTCTAGTATGTAGAGTGTCTTAACAGGCTAAGACACTCAATTACAATTATTACAAATATAGACATTGACTTAACCAAAGACTAGCTAAATACAAAACGCATTTAATGTTGTTGATCTTCAAGGCTTCAGATGATCTTTTGCATTTAATGCTAGGTAAGAGAGGTAAGGTGCTGTCTGACTATCGGTATGTTCTTTTTGTATTTAATCAGACCAGCATGTCTTGTGTCAGTCCCTTTTGTACTAAGAAAATAATCAGCTACATTCTTTGTCAGAGGATAAACCTCGGAAGTCCTTGTCTTTATCTTTGGTGCAAAGGAGAGTCTTCGGAAGCTGTCAGTCTTCGGAAGTCTTTAATTCTTCAGAAGCTTTTTGTCTACGAAAGTTATGAAGCTTTATCTTCTAAGTACCTATCTTCCGAAGTGTTTGTCTTGTACAGTCTTCAGTAGAAGTGAGTTACTCTTCGGAGGCAATGCTGCTTTAGAAGAGGAACTCCTTCTTTCTGAAGGCTGTTTGTCTGTGTAGTCTTTTGTACTTAGACAAATTTGAAGTTTGGTGAGCATCAGCCTTTATTAGTCTTTACATAAATAAACTTAACCGAACATAAACGAACGTAAATGAACATGTTACCGAACGTTCACGAACACAAATGAACGAACACGACCTCTGTTCATGTTCGTTCATTTAACTAAATGAAGGGATTTCTTGTTCGTGTTCGTTCATTTATTAAGCGAATGAACATAAACGAACTTCCCCTGAACGGTTCACGAACTGTTCGCTGAACGTTCGGTTCGTTTACAGCCCTACTTTTGCATGTGGATCGCAAATCATTTCATAGACATGTGGATTATTGAATAATTGGATGGTTTCATATGCATGCCTAGTATATATCTATGAAGTGCATGAGGAATGGATAAGGTTAAATGATAAAGTCTTGAATTGGGAGCATGGTTGCTTTGAATGATGGATTTGCATGGCCTCATGTACGTCATTGTGTTGGGTATGGCATACTTCTGTTTATTACAAGCTTTCAATTATTTAGGGTTTAATAAATTCAGTGAACATCATCAACACTTAAAGAGAAGATAATTCTTGTTTTCTTAAAGGCCTTAGAAATGGGGGAGAAAACACACCTAAGTATGGGCTAAGGTGGACATCTAGTACAAGATAGGAAAGCGTTTGTTGCTATCTTTCATTTGGGTGTTAGGTCCTCTAAATGAACCTTAGAAATGGGATGCAGATTGAACCAAAGTATGGACAAGGTTGATGACAAGTAGTGAATGAGTTAAGCATGAAGAATGGAGTGGGCTTGTGGATGCTTTGGAATATTTGGGCTTTGAACACTCATCACATGATATTTCTTGAGTTAGTATTAGTCCTTGTTTGCATTGGGCCTGCGTGCCTTAGTTTATTTTTCTCGTTAGGCCTGCATGCCTATTTTTAGTTTGTTGCATTTGTTTTATGCGGTTTTAACCCCCTCTAAGGTAAAAAGTCCTGGAGGGGGGAATGCGTTTTGTTTGTAACAAATATTCTTTTTAATAAAATTTTTCAGGGCTTGGCGTTTTTCAAAAAAAAAAAAACAAGGCTCTCATGTCCATTACTCACTTAGTCTTAGATCATCCAATTGTTCTTATCTTTTCCTAATGTGGTTTGTGTCTAAACTTTAGCCACAAAATTCCTTCACCGCATGCTTCCTAGACCTCATCAGCTATTTCTTTCTGCATCAAGAGAGTTGGGGCATTCTTGCTTCGAACATCCGTCTAATTCAGTTTTGTCTCGTCTTTCCTTCTTGAACATGGCAATAAGTCCAAGAATAAAAAAAGTAACTCATAAAGCATTTCAATGTCTACTAAATTGCTTTGTAGTTATTGTCACTCACACTAATGAACCTTTACATATTGTGCATTGTGATATCCAAGGACAAAACCAATCATTTCTTGATTTGGATATCGTTACTTTATTATTTTAATTAATTGATGATTTTAGTCATGTTACCTGGATGTACCCCGTATTCAATCGTTTTTTAAGCTAGTTAATTCCTTTAGAGATTTCAAACATGTTACCAATCATCTTCAGTGTGGTCATACTCCCGAGCATATATGAGGTCCTATGGGAAAGTTCATTTCCGAGTCTAGTATTACTTGCACATACACACCCTAACAAAATGGGGTAATTGAGGGGAAAATTGTCGATCATGATCATGATCATGATCATGAATGAGATAGTTTAAGCCTTACTATTTCATGCTTTTCTACCTCAGAAATTATGTTATGATACTAGTGCTACATCTGCATTTCTCATCAATCACTTACCATCACCGATCATACGACATTCGTTTTATTTTGAGATTGTTTTAGGTTCTTGTCCTAATAATTCTATTTTACGTACCTTTTGATATTTGTGTTATCCATCTTGGTTAATATGTTATGATCCTCATGCTTGTCATACCTTTACCACACGTCATATTACCTTGTATGAGACTTTTTTTTAACATTCATGCTACTACTCTTCCTTAGTTTTCTACTTTCACCACAACCTATCTCTTTCATTAATCCTCCTTCATTGTTATTTTCATCACCACCACCACCATCACGACCACCTACCATTCCAATTCATCCTATGGTCACCGTTCTTGTGATCATACGTGTCAGCCTAGACAGTTTCCAGATAATGTTCTATTTGATGTTTCTAGAGCTCCTACTACTAGGACTACCACTATTGACTGGACTCTTAAATGAAGATCCTTGTGATGGGATGTGACACATGCTAAGGTCGTCTCCTTTCACTTTAACCATACTTGGGTATTGGTATCGCCTCACTCTCAAACAAAGATTGTTGGTTGTATGTGGGTATACAATATTAAACGTATTCCTAATGGGTCTATTATCACTGAAAAGTTTGGCTTCTTATTAAAGGATTTCATTAGACATAGTGTGTTTATTACACTGATACGTTTACTCATGTGGTTAAACCTACTATGTGGCTGTATTATCAGTTGGTTTTTCTCATAGATTAGACATGCAACATGTCGACGTCAATGATGTCTTTCTTCATGGTGACTTAGTATAGATTTGTGCATGACACAGTATTTAGGCTTTCTTAACTCAACTCGACCAAATCATGTGTCTTTATTGTTGAAGGCACTTTGTGGCTTCAAGGAGGTGCATCGAACTTCGTTTCAAAGCTTTTTCTACTGTTGTTACTTTTTGTTCTTAGTGTATGTCTTGGTCTACATTCATGACATTGTTTTTTATTTTGCATAATTAATCTTTGTGCATGCATTGTCTCACTTTCGCGTACCACTGTGTTCTTAACACTAATGCTCTTGCAAAAGAAGTTATCTTGGAATGAGAATGATCAACTACTAATTAACATTTGTTTGGTAATTACTTTGAAGGAAATAACTTAAACTTGGCTGTTCCATTATATGAAGCATCAGTTATGGGTGATTGGGAAACTGCAAAGTTCATCTTTGACAAACATCCGAATTTGGTTCGGTTTAATCACAGTAAGAATTTTGGCACAACATTACACGTGGTTGCGATAGCAGAAGAGACCGACTTGACCTTAAATTTTGTGAAGAATCTAGTAAATATGATGACAAGGGAGGAGTTGGAGCTCAAAAATAACCATTCCAACACCGCGTTTTGGGTAGCATCTGCATCTGGAAAAAAGAAAATGGCTAAGATTATGATCGAAAAGAATCGAAGCCTTCTAGACATCCGTGGTAATTGTGATTATCTGCCATTGTCCATCAGTGCTTTGAATGGGATGCACAGCATGGTGACATATTTATACAAGAATTCTCAAAAGATGACGGGTGATAATTGGACAGATAAAGATAGGAGTTTGACACTCTCACATTGTGTGAAGCGTGATTTCTTTGGTAAGTGATTCTTGTGTTTAATTTCCTTAAGAAAAAGACCCAAATTAAAGTTTTTAAAAATCGATATTTATATCAATATTTTTTACTATTTCTATCTCAATTTTTCTCTTGGTTTCATATCATTTTGTGTAGCTGTTGCCCTCCAAATCCTAGAGGACCATCCAGAACTCGCTCAAGACGTGTCTTTACTTGAAGTTTTGGCCAGGAAGCCTTATGCATTTAAAAGTGTTGAAAAGAATTTGATCACAAGAATCATAGTAACAAGTAAACATTAGTTATATTCATAGATATAGACATTCCTCATTAATAGTATTCACGGTTCTATTTTATATTATTAATTTTGTTTTTTTTTTTTGAACAACAAACACACCCCTGTCTCGAGCAGGATTGAAACTAGTACTAACTTCTTCTGGTTTTATATACTTTTTTGGTTGTTCCTTGTTTTCAGCAGTTAGATTTTTTCATATGAAAGCGCAACCTACGGCGGAAGAGGATACCGAGTCACTAAAATTACTGAGAGCCATCTGGGGACATGCTACCAGAACAATGAACCTTGATGAAATTGAGGTTATGCTCAAACGCATTGGAGTTTCATTTGTTGCTGCAGAAATGGGCAATACGGCGTTTATCGTTGAGTTGCTTCGAACCTATCCAGATCTTATGCTTGATAAAAATGAGGAAGGGCACACTATATTCCATATAGCTGTTATGAATCGTCATCAAGGTATCTACAACCTGTTGTATGAGATAGGCAGCAACAGAAACAATGTGTGCAAAACAAGGGACAAAGACTGGAATAATATGCTTCATTTAGTTGGGAAGAGTTCAAAGAAAATGGCAGCCAAGACATCAGGAGCATCTCTCTTGATGCAAAGAGAATTATTGTGGTTCAAGGTATATCTTCATGTATATTCCTAAACTCCTTAATTAGTTGATTGCTTTGGATTTTAATAATTTACTATGACCCATTATCTGATAATAATTCATACTAGTATTTTGGTCAATTATAATACTAATTTATACTTTAGTTAGAAAGGGCAATCCTAATTGCATAATCAACATTGATTTACACTTGATTTTGCTCACAATGATGATTGAACGAAATAAAAAACATAAGCAAAATCATGTGAAAATCAATGATGATTATGATACTAGGATTTTCCTTGGCAACGAAAATAAAGGCTAGGTTTATCATTTGTTAAATTGTTAGCATGGATTATTAACGGCAAATGCGTCATAGTTTAGATTATTAAAATTCAATTTGCCAAGATTAAATACCATTCCTAATGTTTCAACAACCATAAATGTTACGAAACTATTTAAATGGCGTGAATGATTGAGCTTAATATTCACGACAGGAAATGTGACAGTTCGAGCCAAAAGGTTCCAACCATAACATGAATGTGTAAAATGAGTCCTTTTAGTGAAAACAAAAGTATCAAATTTAGTTCAATTATATGTTTATTTTATGGGGGCTAATAGTGACAGGTGGAGGACCCGGCAAAGGTGGTGGCAACATCACAATGATGTCGTTGTGGTGGCGGTAACGAGAATGTGGTGTCGGCATAGACAATGATGGTGGTGTAGAAGGTGGCGATGATGATGGTGGCTGCGGTGATGAGGTTGGGTTAGATTGTGAATAAGGATGGTTTTAATTAACTAACAAGTTTTATAAACTCGATGTAAAATCTAATTAGACCAAAATTGACTGGCTATATAATTTGAGTCGACCCAAATTAAAAACTTTTCGTCGATTGCACATACTATTAAAAGGAGTATTTACTGTTGTGTGTACATTGTAGGAAGTAGAGAAGATGATGCCACCTTATTTGAGGGAAGCGAAGAACAAAGATGGTGAAACACCATATGAATTATTCAGTAAAGAAAACGAAGATCAAGTTTCCCAAGGGTTGAAATTGTGACAATCCGGTATTTCAGATTAACCACGTTAACCAAAAGTTGACATAAACAATATGAAATCATACAAAATCGAACTAGAAGGACAGAAATTTAACAAAACAAGTTTACAAACATCCAAACTATGAGGATTACACTTGTAATTGCATCAAAGTGTCAATGGTGACTTGGAAAAGTCAAAATTCGATCTATAACCCTAATTGAAACCGAAATTTGCATTAATACCGATTTTAATTCTATTAAATTATCATTAATCATCATATTAATGATACTTAATTCAATAATTAATTCGATCATAATGACGAATTAAACCAAATTAATACCTCATAATGATGAAACCGTCACTAGTGCTTATAAAATCCTCACAATTCGACAAAAAAAAAAAAATTCTTGCAATTGAACATCTAAACACCCAAATCGGCACCTTTAGGAGCATTGGCAGATATCAATTCGATCACAAAAGCTTCGAATAAAAAGATCTTGATCGAGAGTTGGTCGAATTCAACTTTGTAGTCGAATCACATCAATTTGGCATCAAACCTGGTAAGAATCGAATCCTACACAATCCTTCTATCATTTTGAATGAAAGCCTTAGGGGTTCTAATATCGAATTACACGAATTCTGTTATTAGGGTTCTTCGATTAAGGTGTGTTGGGGGTTTCGATTCAAACAAGATCAAAAATCAAATTAAATTATACAGAAAGCTTCGGAAACATTCCTTTAATGAAAACCCTATGAACTTACTGATTAACATCTATGAATTTAAATGATTTTGAATGGGGATTGGGGGTATACACGTTCGAAACAATAAGAATCACGAATTGGGACTTTTTGTTGATTGACGATAGAACTAAAACCATCCTTGAACTCGTTTGGGACCATAGAACCGAAGCCCTATAATTTCAAATTTGAAGGTGATCGGATTATGGCTAAATTGAACCCATTTGGTTCGGCTAAGGGACAAAGGGGAACCGGGTGTTTGAAGGTTAAAACAATTTAGAATGGAGTTCTGTTGCGATTCCCTAGCGGGTTGGATTGGTAGATGGTGTGTGTTCTTAGTGAGGGGTCGCGGGTTCGATCCTTGCCTCTGCCATTTTTATTAAAAATCAGATTTTTACAGTTTTGATCATAACTCATTCATTTTGACTCCGATTTAACCTGTTTAAAATGCGTTGGAACCGAAATGGAATTACGAACAAGTTGAAACAATAAAAATTATACTTTTAATCCAAAAACACCATCGCGTATAATTATGCGTGTTTAAGTATAATCGTACGTACGTACACGATTTAAACAAACAAACTCGAGGGTGTGCATACTTTTGTATGTACATTTCAAACAATATAACATACGTGTGTTGACACGTATGTGACCCCAAACACGATTTGACATTACGAATAACGTGACGTTATTGTAATGACACAGATTTTCCGTAGAAGGTTGTCTACGCGAACTCATGAACAGTTGATCATTCAATTCGCATTATCAGGTGCGTACACGGCCCCTTTCTTATTTTAACTGTTTTGGGGGAGAAAACATGTGCAACAAACACTTTTTAGATACATATCACTTGCATGAGTTAGCTGTTTACATTAAGTGCAAACATAGCATTACAAAGCCTTCCATTTCGAACCGTTTAATTTGCCGGAGTGCAAAGCGTGGTAGTTGAAGATAGATCTATTGGGTTTGACAAACCTCACTTGGTAGATGGGATCTACACAGGTGTTTGACTGACCAAACACACACATTACTATTGTTCGTGCTAGACAATAGTGTTAAGGCAAAAACATGCTATAGCATGGCAACGTCAGCTTCGGTGTCGACCACTTATGTAAATAGTACAAATGACTAGCTATCATGACTATGTACGTGTGATTATGTTATCTGTAAATCTTATATTCAAACTGTGGTTTCAACATTTGTGAATGCTTAAACCTGTGTATGCACCAACCTTTGCGTTGATTTGATTTACATGTTTTCTCAGGACACTAAGACACAAGCAAGGACAAGCAGGGACTAGGATGTTGAGTCGCATGCATGCATTTCAGTTCAAGTGTTTTAGTTTTGATCAATTAAGACATGGAATGTTATTGGAATTGTACTTTACATTTTCAAACCGTTACGGATTGTTATTGGTTTTAAAACGCTTCCGCAAACATTGAAACTTTGATGTTACAGTTTTAGACCAACATATGTTTTGGAATTCATATAGAGGTCTTCGTTATGTCTAATGATCTGAGATCCTGGTTTGTCACGTTCCCAAACGGTATAATTCCGTTAGTTGAAAATTGGGGGTGTGACAGATTGGTATCAGAGCCATTGGTTATAGCGAACTAGGTTTGCATTGGTAGACTTAGACTATAACTGTTGGACATTAGACACACTTGCTTACACAATAGCTTGCATAGCATTATGTAACAAACATGACATCATCATCCACACCTGTTAGTGAATATGAACAACAATTTGTATCATCACCAGAGTCCAAGAAAAGGTGACTTGAGCTAATGGATGGCACGATCCACTATGATGTGGAGATACACAAACGACTGTGGGAGAACGACCAGTATTGGCAGTGGTTCCCTGATTCATTCGCAGCTGGGTGCGTGAGAAGCGAGTACCTCCACCACCTACTCCTGACACTACTACTAGTAGTAGTAGTTGGACATTACCTACTCTGAGATACCCACCTGAGCAAGCATTTGTAGTTTTTGTTGCACGTATGAATCGGGAGATTCGCAACATGTGAGAGGCAGCTGGATAGATCACTGGATTACTAGAGGGATGAAATAGGCCATATGACTCACTAAAACAAGTCAAGGGATGAAATAGACCCTATGGCTCACTCGAACAAGTCAGGGGATGAAATAGGCTCTATGGCTCACTCAACGAGTCAGCGGATGAAATAAACCCAATGACTCAAACATAATCATTCCTTAGTTCGGGACTATATCTACTAGTTCCACCAAATTTATAGTTTTGACAAATGATCCAACACTCTTTACAACACTGACAGTAGTTAATAAGGTTGTGGCTTCAGCCTTGATAAGAAAACATCAATTTTCTTTCTAAATCCTCTACAACATTCTTGTAGCTCTTGGTAGTTCCACATGTACGATATACAAGGACCACTTTATGAACTCATCAACTGTATGATGAGAATTCAAACCCAACTTGTTGTCATGATTGAAATACCACCAAATGGACACTGTCACTCGAGTAAGAAGAACTAGAGTGATCGTGCGGGAAAGATTTCCGTTACAGGTGCATACATAAATGCAACATAAATATGACCGCAGCAAAACATGATGCACTCATTAACAATAGTATTGCTGAGGCAATTACTAACTACACTCAGACACATCAAACATGACCACATGGTCCATTCGGTGGACTGTTGAACACACCAGTGTGCACGTTCAAGACGTTCCTGGACTGCAAGCTGCGCAATTTCAAAGGATCGGAAGGAGCTGTTGGACTTCTTTGATGGATTGAAAAGTCTGAGTCGGTGTTCGCAATGTTACCTAGAGGAAAACAAAGTTAAGTATGCCACTAGTACACTGGAAGGTATAGCATTGACATGGTGAAACTCAAATGTATAGACATTAGGCCTGAATGCGGTCAATGCTCTCACTTGGGATGGATTCAAAACATTGTTGCCGGAGGATTATTGCCCCCGCAACGAGGTGCAAAAGCTTGAGAATGAATACTGGCACTTCAAGATGGAGGGTTTCGATATCGAGGAATTAACTACCGATCCCAAGAACTAGCAAGACTCTTACCTCACATGGCAACTCCGCCTAGCCAGTGGATCGAAAGGTACATTGGACGGTTGGTACCTCAGATTCAAGAACTGGTCACATCTGCTAATCCCATTCCCATTTAACAAACTGTTCGATTGGCACACCAATTGACCAACCAGGCGGTGCTATAGGGCACACTACCCAAGCGAACAATAGTAGCTAAGGTGGGAGACCACAAGAGGAAATGAGAAAGCAGCGTTACTAAGAACTCCCCTCAACAGTCATTCCAACAGTATCGCAAGCATGAATCGAACAAAACCCATCACAACTCAAACAATAACCAAAAATCATCAGGAGAGTATGGTGGTAAATGCCCAAGGTGCAACAAATATGTATTCCATCATTTTAGGAATCAATGTGACAAGTACCGATGCCAACGGTGCGGGAAGATAGGCCATGCTGCGAAAGACTATAGAGGGAACTACAAACAAACCCAAATAACCAGACAACACACTAAAAGGATGCTATGAGTGTGGCAAACCTAACCATTTCAGGAAGGATTGTCCACAACTCAAGAGAGGGGGGACTAATGATGCAAACACAATTGAGAACGGCACCAACAATTACAATAACAACACAAATGGTGCTAAGGGCATGAATTTGTGATTAAAGGACGTCAGGCACGTGAGGATCCCAACATTGTCACTAGTGCAATCCTTTTGAATAATCACTCTGCCTATATGCTATTTGACACCGGTGCAGATCGGAGTTTTGTATCTAGTACATTTTGTAAATTGCTAAATGTTAGTCTTACCACTCTAGAAGACCCTTACACTGTAGAAGTAGCTGATGGCAAGTTAATTGCAGTAGAACATATCCTTAAAAGATGTATCCTTGACTTGGTCAAACACTAGACATTGACCTTATGCCAATCACTTTAGGCAGTTTTGATGTAGTCATTGGCATGGACTTGTTGTTGAAACACGATGCTGAAATAGTATGCCAGGAAAAGGTTGTTCGTATACCTCTTCCACATGGAGAGACGTTGTATGTACAAGGCGAGAAGAGCAGTACGCCACTGCGTCTCATATCTTGTATGAAGGCACACAAATGTCTGCGTAAAGGTCATACAACAGTTATAGCACTTATAACTGAAAAGCTGGTAGCTGAAAAGAAGATTGAAGACATCCCAGTGGTTTGTGAATTTCCTGAAGTATTTCTAGAAGACTTACGAGGGTTACCTCCTATCAGACAAGTGGAATTTTGAATCGACCTTACACCAGATGCAGCATCGATAGCTAGAGCGCCTTATCGACTTGCACCATCTGAAATGCAAGAGCTGTCTACACAACTGCAAGAGTTGTTGGATAAGGGCTTTATACGACCTAGTTTTTCACCTTGGGGAGCCCTAATCTTATTTGTTAAGAAAAAGGATGGGACTTTCCGTATGTGTATCGATTACCGGGAACTTAACAAAGTTACCAACAAAAATCGGTATCCGTTACCTCGAATAGATAATATGTTCGATCAATTGCAAGGTTCGAGTTACTATTTGAAGATTGATCTCAGATCGGGTTACCATCAACTCAGAGTCTAAGGGGAAGATATTCCAAAGACAACATTCAGAACGCGTTATGGCCATTACGAATTCTTGGTCATGCCATCTGGGTTGACAAACGTTCCAGCAGTATTCATGGATTTCATGAATCGAGTCTGCAAACCCTATCTTGATAAATTTGTCATTGTTTTCATTGATGACATTCTCATCTATTCTCAGATTGAGGAGGATCATGCTGAACATCTTCGATTAATGTTCGAATTACTTAAACAAGAACAATTGTATGCAAAGTTCTCAAAATGTGACTTCTGGATGCAAGAAGTTCAATTCTTGGGTCATATAGTCAATGAAAAGGGCATACATGTTAATTCAACGAAAATTGAGGCGATTAAGAATTGGGAAGCACCAAAGACCCCTTTCGAGGTACGACAATTCCTAGTACTATCGACGATTCATTGAAGGTTTCTCAAAAATCGCTCAAACACTTACAACTCTTACTCACAAAAGGACTAAGTATGATTGGACGGATAAATAGGAAGCTGCATTCCAGCTACTGAAACAAAAACTCTGCAATACACTGATTTCTTCCTTACTGGAAGGAACAAAAGACTTTGTGGTGTATTGTGATGCATTTGCTCAAGGTTTGGTATGTGTGTTGATGCAACGTGATAAAGTGATTGCTTATGCTTCACGACAACTGCGACCACATGAAAAGAATTACACTACTCATGACTTGGAGTTAGGAGCAGTGGTATTTGCTTTGAAGATTTGGAGACACTATTTATATGAAACCAAGTGTACCATTTACACTGATCATAAGAGTCTGCAACATATCTTTGATCAAAAGGAGCTCAATATGAGACAGTGATTGTGGGTCGAGTTGTTGAACGACTATGAATGTGCAATCAAGTACCATCCGAGAAAAGCTAATGTAGTAGCTGATGCTCTAAGCAGAAAAGACACAACATCAACAAGACGGGTTCGCGCACTTATGTTAATGATACATACTGACTTACCTGACAAGGTACGCAGTGCTCAACTTGAAGCCTTAGAAAAGGATAACTTGGAACAGGAATTCTTACGAGGAATGGAAAAACAATTGGAAGTCATGACTGATGGAACTCGTTGTTTCATGGACCAACTTTGGATACCTTTGGATGGTGGCCTAAGGGAACTCGTGATCGATGAAGCGCACAAGTCCAGATATTCAGTCCATCCGGGGTCAAACAAGATGTATCATGACTTAAAGGCACTGTATTGGTGGCCTCACATGAAAGACGACATTGCTAAGTACGTTAGCAAATGTTTGACTTGTTCTAAAGTCAAAGTTGAATATCAAAAACCATCTAGTTTACTACAACAACCATAAATACCTATGTGGAAATGGGAATAGATTTCGATGGATTTCATTACTAAGTTACCCCGTACACCAAGTGGTTGTGATACAATATGGGAAATTGTTGACCGATTAACAAAATCTGCATATTTTCTGGCCATTAAGGAAACCGACAAAATGGAGAAATTGACTCGTATTTACATAAAGGAAATGGTATCGCGACATGGCGTACCAATCTCCATCATATCATATCGGGATGCCCGATTTACTTCAAACTTTTGGAAATCTCTCCATAAGTCTTTGGGAACTCGTTTAGACATGAGTACCGCATATCATTCATAAACCGACGGTCAGAATGAACGTACAATTCAGACACTCAAGGATATGTTACGAGCTTGTGTCATTGATTTTGGTGATAGCTGGGAAACCCACTTACCGTTAGTGGAATTCTCTTACAACAACAGTTATCATACAAGCATTCAAGCGACACCATTTGAAGCTTTATACGGTCGTAAATGTCGTTCACCGGTGTGCTAGGCTGAAATTGGTGACAGTCAGATAATAGGACCTCAACTAGTACAAGAAACGACAGAGAAGATAGTTCAAATCCGGAACCGTATGGCAGCGGCTCGGGATCGACGAAAGAGTTACGCTGACAAACGTCGTAAACCGTTGGAAGTTCAGTAGGAGACCGAGTTCTTCTAAAAGTATCACCTTGGAAAGGTGTAATACGATTTGGTAAGCGCGGGAAGCTTAGCCCACGTTACGTAGGACCTTATGAAATCCTAAGAATGATTAGTCCGGTGGCGTATCAACTCAATTTACCGGATGAACTCAGCGTGGTTCATGATGTGTTTCATGTTTCGAATTTAAAGAAATGTTTTTCTGACGAGACATTGGTAGTACCACTTGATGAAATACAAGTGGACGAACAGTTAGGGTTGATCGAGGAACCAGTAGAAATCATGGACCGAGAGGTCAAACAACTCAAACAAAGCAAACTTTAAATAGTCCAGGTCTGATGAAATTCAAGACACGGACCTGAGTTCACATGGGAAAGAGAGGACCAAATGATGAAAGAAATATCCTCATCTGTTCAAAACAACGATTGCAAACACTGAGAAGACACGTTAAATTTCGGGACGAAATTTCCTTTAACAAGGGGATGATGTGATACCTCACACTCCAACACTTTCAAATCTCAAACTATAAGCACAAACCACAAACATTTTATAAATTTGGTGTTATTACAAACATTTGTGCTGAACACAAACATTGTAAAATTCAAACATTACATTTGATATACTACATTTCATGGTAGTACAGACATGATCAGTTAAACGATAGTAGTGCTACAAATAGAAGGAACCAGAATAATTGTGTAAGGTAAATTGACGAATACAGGGGCCCATGTAATCGTGAATTTACAGGTACGTATGAATTTTGGAAAATTCTATTTTGGCGACTACATCCAAACATTTTTCTATGTGAGAGGTTACACAGTACAAACAGTTGCAAACATTTGCTATGTCACATAGTACAGTATGACCAAACACGAACATTCACAGTTAGGTGCACTAACTGGTGTGCATGCAAACAATACACGAAACGATCACACTTAAGGTGATGTTGTCAGACATTGAACATAGATTATCACACTTAGATGTGGTGTTGCAAACATTGGACTTCGTGTGTGAGTACACACAAGTACGCAGAATGATCAAATATCGCACTAACACGTACACTTTGAACTCACAAGTAGTGTCCTAACTACTTCTAACAATTAACAATTTTCGGGACGAAAATTCTTTCAACAAGGGGATGATGTGACAATCCGGTATTTCAGATTAACCACGTTAACCAAAAGTTGACATAAACAATATGAAATCATACAAAATCGAACTAGAAGGACAGAAATTTAACAAAACAAGTTTACAAACATCCAAACTATGAGGATTACACTTGTAATTGCATCAAAGTGTCAATGGTGACTTGGAAAAGTCAAAATTCGATCTATAACCCTAATTGAAACCGAAATTTGCATTAATACCGATTTTAATTCTATTAAATTATCATTAATCATCATATTAATGATACTTAATTCAATAATTAATTCGATCATAATGACGAATTAAACCAAATTAATACCTCATAATGATGAAACCGTCACTAGTGCTTATAAAATCCTCACAATTCGACAAAAAAAAAAAAATTCTTGCAATTGAACATCTAAACACCCAAATCGGCACCTTTAGGAGCATTGGCAGATATCAATTCGATCACAAAAGCTTCGAATAAAAAGATCTTGATCGAGAGTTGGTCGAATTCAACTTTGTAGTCGAATCACATCAATTTGGCATCAAACCTGGTAAGAATCGAATCCTACACAATCCTTCTATCATTTTGAATGAAAGCCTTAGGGGTTCTAATATCGAATTACACGAATTCTGTTATTAGGGTTCTTCGATTAAGGTGTGTTGGGGGTTTCGATTCAAACAAGATCAAAAATCAAATTAAATTATACAGAAAGCTTCGGAAACATTCCTTTAATGAAAACCCTATGAACTTACTGATTAACATCTATGAATTTAAATGATTTTGAATGGGGATTGGGGGTATACACGTTCGAAACAATAAGAATCACGAATTGGGACTTTTTGTTGATTGACGATAGAACTAAAACCATCCTTGAACTCGTTTGGGACCATAGAACCGAAGCCCTATAATTTCAAATTTGAAGGTGATCGGATTATGGCTAAATTGAACCCATTTGGTTCGGCTAAGGGACAAAGGGGAACCGGGTGTTTGAAGGTTAAAACAATTTAGAATGGAGTTCTGTTGCGATTCCCTAGCGGGTTGGATTGGTAGATGGTGTGTGTTCTTAGTGAGGGGTCGCGGGTTCGATCCTTGCCTCTGCCATTTTTATTAAAAATCAGATTTTTACAGTTTTGATCATAACTCATTCATTTTGACTCCGATTTAACCTGTTTAAAATGCGTTGGAACCGAAATGGAATTACGAACAAGTTGAAACAATAAAAATTATACTTTTAATCCAAAAACACCATCGCGTATAATTATGCGTGTTTAAGTATAATCGTACGTACGTACACGATTTAAACAAACAAACTCGAGGGTGTGCATACTTTTGTATGTACATTTCAAACAATATAACATACGTGTGTTGACACGTATGTGACCCCAAACACGATTTGACATTACGAATAACGTGACGTTATTGTAATGACACAGATTTTCCGTAGAAGGTTGTCTACGCGAACTCATGAACAGTTGATCATTCAATTCGCATTATCAGGTGCGTACACGGCCCCTTTCTTATTTTAACTGTTTTGGGGGAGAAAACATGTGCAACAAACACTTTTTAGATACATATCACTTGCATGAGTTAGCTGTTTACATTAAGTGCAAACATAGCATTACAAAGCCTTCCATTTCGAACCGTTTAATTTGCCGGAGTGCAAAGCGTGGTAGTTGAAGATAGATCTATTGGGTTTGACAAACCTCACTTGGTAGATGGGATCTACGCAGGTGTTTGACTGACCAAACACACACATTACTATTGTTCGTGCTAGACAATAGTGTTAAGGCAAAAACATGCTATAGCATGGCAACGTCAGCTTCGGTGTCGACCACTTATGTAAATAGTACAAATGACTAGCTATCATGACTATGCACGTGTGATTATGTTATCTGTAAATCTTATATTCAAACTGTGGTTTCAACATTTGTGAATGCTTAAACCTGTGTATGCACCAACCTTTGCGTTGATTTGATTTACATGTTTTCTCAGGACACTAAGACACAAGCAAGGACAAGCAGGGACTAGGATGTTGAGTCTCATGCATGCATTTCAGTTCAAGTGTTTTAGTTTTGATCAATTAAGACATGGAATGTTATTGGAATTGTACTTTACATTTTCAAACCGTTACGGATTGTTATTGGTTTTAAAACGCTTCCGCAAACATTGAAACTTTGATGTTACAGTTTTAGACCAACATATGTTTTGGAATTCATATAGAGGTCTTCGTTATGTCTAATGATCTGAGATCCTGGTTTGTCACGTTCCCAAACGGTATAATTCCGTTAGTTGAAAATTGGGGGTGTGATAGAAATGGACACAAGATTGCATGGTTGTTGCAACACTTATTATCACTGTTGCATTTGCCGTAGCCTTTATGGTTCCAGGTGGCTACAAAGGAGATAAAGGCCTTCCCTTTTTCAGTCATCAGTGTAGTTTGTTAGTTTTTGTTGTTACAGACGCCATTTCTTTGTTCTCTTCCTCAACTTCACTCCTTGTCTTCCTATCTGTCCTCACATCTCGTCACGGTCAACAAGACTTCATTTATTCGTTGCCTGGAAAGCTGATGATTGGTCTACTTGCTGTGACACCTTAGGCAAATCCCACATCGGCCGTGGACAGGAGAGATCCTTGGTTCATATGTAATAACCCGCCTCTTATACCAACATCGCGTTTTGGGGCTTAATGGTAGTGGATGAGAGGAGAACTCCATAGTTAAGCGTGCTCAGGTGACAGCAATCCAGGATGGGTGACCCCCTGGGAAGTTTTCACCCGGGCGACCAAAAGCAAAGCCGTGAGCTATAATTTGGCAAAGCGGACAATATTGCTGGTAAAACGAGGCGGGGTGTTACAGAATGGTATCAGAGCCACTCCTGTGCCGATCGGGATGTGGGGCAAACCTCATCCAGGGCGATGAGTCCCGGGGGGTGTCTGGAGGACACCTTAGGCAGATCCTACACGCCAGAGAGGCTAGCGGGGCAAACCTCATCGAGGACGATGAGTCCCAAGGGGGGGTGTATGTGACACCTTAGGCAAATCCCACATCGGCCGTGGACAGGAGAGATCCTTGGTTCATATGTAATAACCCGCCTCTTATACCAACAACGCGTTTTGGGGCTTAATGGTAGTGGATGAGAGGAGAAATCCACAGTTAAGCGTGCTCAGGTGACAGCAATCCAGGATGGGTGACCCCCTGGGAAGTTTTCACCCGGGCGACCAAAAGCAAAGCCGTGAGCTATAATTTGGCAAAGCGGACAATATTGCTGGTAAAACGAGGCGGGGTGTTACACTTGCCCTTTTCATCTCTGTAGCAACAATGATGGTGACTTTTAGTGCAAGTTTCTTTGTGCTATACCACGACGACTTGAAATGGTTACCGATCCTTATTTCTGCATCTGCTACCCTACCGGTCCTTGTGTTTGCAGTATTGCAACTTCCTCTTTGGGTGGATATGTTTCGGTCAATGTATGATTCTCGCTATCTTTTCAAGCCCAAGAAGCACATGCTTTACGCTACAAAACAGAGGTTACATGCTAACAGCTTTCCTTCGTGGCAGTTCTCATATAAAAGCATCATTAAGAGGACATTTTCCAAAAGAGGTTGATGCGTACTTGGACTAATTATGTATGCATTTCGTTTTGATGCTTGCGATGTATTGATGATCTTTTTGTCGTATCCTTACAGCTACTATTACTCGTTCTATGTTTCTTAACGACTTCTTTAATTAAATCCAACTCCCATAATATACAACATCAACCTCAACTTCATTTGTTTCTCTTGCTTAGAACTTGAACTTTAAAAAACTTGTTCGGTTAGTTAGTCAAATACAAAAAGACTCTAATTTTTGATCATTCAGATGTTCTGGTTTTTCAAAAGCAAACATCAAACCATGTATTTTGGTTTAATAATAGGATGTTTGGTTCTGTACAAATGAATATGTAGCTAGTTTAAACTTTTAACATATCTGTCTGGTTGACTGCTCAGATAAACCCATACATCATTTGGATTTGGTGTTGGCTTGTTAAATATTTTTAAAAAAATAAATATGGGAGAAGCGAAAATGAACATGATGATAGTTTAGGGGATCATCAGGAAGAATAAAGTGCAAGAAAAAAATTATGTTTCTATTAAGCAATACCTTCCCTCTGCAAGATAAATTCCACAGCCTCGATCTTCTACAGTGTCAACAACCTGCACAAGACAAGTAATGGAATCAGTCAATGCTTCAAGAACATGTAGATTTCCAATTACTTTGATCACATAAAAGCTTATTTTAACAAAAAATCTGCTAAGACGTAACAAGTGCTTGGGGGAGATAAGAGCAAGGATATTAGGGGATTCAGGTGTTCTTGTTCGGTGACCATAAAGTTATAAAGCCAATAACAAAATGCAAGGCCAAATGCCACCCAAATCCTATGGCTTCCTATCTTCCTAACAAAACAAGATAAAGGAAACAAGTTATCCAGAGCAATACAATCTCATTTAGTGCAAGTTTCCCTTTTAAACTGAACGTTTTGTTAGATGTGAAGTATATTGGATAGTTAACAATATCAGTAAGCCATGCAATTTTTAGGGGTATTTCAACACTAATTAATAACATATTTGAACTCTCGACTTACCTGATCAGCAGGATAATCTATGTGGTTCTCTTTTCCTCTAAAAACACCTGTCGTTGTCAAAATAGAAAACCATGGATGTCCCGCCTAAGATGCAAACATGAGAAAATAAATTCATATAATCCAGACTTGACTAATCAATTAAACTTGGTTCAATTCAATAAATTCAGAAAGAAAAAAGCAAACCTGTCTTGCACCCTTGATGTCATCTGATGGATTGTCCCCAATCATGTATAGGGTTTCAAAATGGTGGGATTTCATGTCTTTGCTCATTGCATGGCTGTTTTGTGGTCCATGTTTTGTATGGTGATAAAGGGTCAATGCTATTAAAGTAAGATGCATACTCGTCTACTGAAACAGCCTTTCTATAAATAATTAAAACAAAATACCAAGATGATATCCAGAATATACAGTATTTTACATTCCATTAAGATTAATTGTACTTACTTGAAGCCATATTCAGACATCACCATTGCAGGCTCTCCTTTTCCAGTAGCAACAACCAATTCATTTTCAAGCCTAAACGCAAGGACAAAAAAAATCATACTACAACACTTGACTAACATTATAAAACCAGAATATAAATCGTAGATATACCTTGCCAGAAAGGTTTTGAAAGGCAAGTGACCCAGTACTATCTGCATAAGGTGGATATTCATGTAATGGATATCAATAATCAATAAACTAATAAGCAGAATGAATTCATCGGTCACGATAACAACTTTTATGAATGAAAGGGTCAATATTCACTCCAAGAAGTTGACTCAACTCCTTAGCCCGTCTAGACTCAGGGATGCCTCCTCCTGTTGCATCAATCAAACATCCAGCAATTTTAAATTCTCTGAGAGAAAGAAGATTAAACATAATTATTCCACTAAACAAAGATCAAATCATCCAATTTACTCACCATTTGTCAGAAACAGGTATGGGATCTTCAGTCTACCTACAAGAGAGAGATTATAGGGCTTCAAACCATTGCCTTGAAATCATGGGTCGATATATACAATACAACATACACTATTACCTGAATCATCATATAACCTCCTTAAAGCTTTAGGAGAATCTCCGATTGGACTACGTCCACGAAGTATAACACCATCGATATCAAATGCAATTCCAAACGAAGGTCTATCACAATCAAATCAACTTCAATTATCACATAATGAGTTAAAATTACAGAAATGGTAACTACTAGAAACGAATTGTTGAAGATTGATGGACGAATCTCTTAGGTGCCAAATGAAGGTGTGATAAGGCTAAGAAACATAAGGTATGGTATCTCAAACTATTGAGTTTTCTATTGAATTAGCAACTAGGTGGTGATATAATCAGCTGGTATCGCTTCAGATTTTCAAAAAAATTATTATACTTTGTTCACGTAAATAACTAGATTTTGTTGGAAACTCGATGGATAGAATTTAGTTAAAGTCTTTTCAGGTTTTATTCCAATGAAGACTAACAAAAAATTCAATGCAGTTTTTTATTTCTGTTTTGTTTTTATAAATATATTTCTTTTATTTCTCAACTAATATTCATACTAAATTAAATATCACTTGATTGTTTCATATAATATTTTGAGATAAGTAAACCCAAATGATAAAATGAGATCACTCTTATACCAGTTCCATATTAGTACCAATGAAAAGTACTATAACCGAAACGAATATAAGTATAAACTGAATACTGATTCAATTTTGTTGGTATGGTACCAACATCATTTAATGTACCGAAACCAAAGGATATTGGTATCAGTACGGTACACATGTGGTATCTAAAAACAGTTAGAATTGGGTAAGGCAACCATCTAGCTTGGAGGAGGAATCTGATCTCCAACGTTGTAAGAATGCTATTGTGTAGGTCACTTTCAGGGATGGGGAGGATAAATGGAACTGGGGTGGTGATAAAAATGGTACCTTTACGGTTAGGTCCATTCGCAGGTTACGTGCCAAGGAGCGAGAAGTTGAGGCCCAATCAACGTTAGCTTGGAGTAAGTGGGTGCAGATTAAAGTAAATATTTTGGCTTGGAAAGCGCTGCTGGATCGACTACCAACTATGGGTGCACTGGCCAGGAGGGGGGTTCGGGTTGAAGGTGATCTATGCCCACTATGTGGCGATTGTTATGAATCAGTGATCCATCTCTTCTCTTCATGTTACGTAGCCTCGAGGATTTGGGATGGAATCTCAGCAAGGTGTAAACTTCAGCCTATATTTGCCTTTTCAATGAAAGATTTGTTGGAATTATTCACTTATGGAAATGGTTGCAAACGACGAAAGCAAGCAATTCAAGCAATTGTGTTAACAACTATATGATGCATTTGAAAGGAAAGAAATGAAGTCGTATTCAATAGGAAAAGGCGGTCATGTCATCATTTATTGGAGGAGTTGAAATCCATCGGCTGACTTTGGGTTAAACATAAAGCATAGTAGGGTCTCTGTCTTGGGAGGATTGGTGTTTCTTTTCTTTCTAGTTTTGTGTATTTTCTACTTTGTTTTTGCTTATTTCCTTGTATTTGGTGATTGTGGGTGTTCTAGCGTCTTGCTGGCCTCTTGGTGGTTTTGGTGGTTAAATGAAAGTTATCGTTCAAAAAAAAAAAACTAAAAACATTTCATCATGTTCATCGCTAAGTGTGCCAGCTTTCATGTTTATCATTAATTAATTATCATTTTATTTTGTTTTATATGTATACTTAGCATCTTATTACATAATGAGCTAGTTGTGTATTTAATACATTAAAATCTTAATACTACCTAGGCGGGCACCTTTTCTCCCTTCAATTAGACGGGATCAAAAGATACTAAAATCAAATTTTAATCGAACGTACTATGTTTCACATCAACCGAATTTGTATATGGGCTTGGTTATTTACACACCTAACTTTTTTTATTTTAGCACCTCGTCGATTCTATACGTCTCGTATAGGTATATACGAGGCGTATTGCCCCCTCTGACACTCACTCAATCGACAATGATTGGTCTCGTATGCGTCTCTTGTAGGATTTATACGCCACATATAAGCTTATACGAGGCACATAGAGGATGTGAGATGTGTGTGAGAATAACATGACCCTTAGTATATATGCGTATTGATAGATGAAATCAACACATAAAACTCAAATTCCACACAATTTCCTTGAAACCTCCCTTTTCACCAAGGATTCCAAAGGTAGGTAATCACACCACTTGTGATTTACCTAAACTCTATAAATTTATCATGGGAAGTTCACACAACTTGTGATTCAACCCATTCCACTTTCACACTCCTTGTGAATTGTTTGATCAATTTTAGTCAAACTTCAATTAAGAAGTTCACACCACTTGTTAATCATTCTTAGTTCTTCACAACCCTTGTAAACATACTAATTTACAATAACTAAGCAATTAAAACACCTATTGCATGTTATTGTCAAACCACAAGCATTCAATCACCAATTCACCAAAAAGTTAAATCTTCGATACATGAACATTCATACATGTATAAACTCCATAGCACATTAATTAGATTAGTTGGGTGACTTACCTTGCCCCACTGAATTATCCACAACAATCTCCTTCCCGGGTCGTTTGATTCCACTATTGCTTCATATTATCACAACTAATAGGTTTAATAATATGGTTGACTTCAACTAGTCAAATTACACATATTTGACCCATTATCACCATTTCAATTTAATTTTACATCCAATTGACCCATATTCATATAAATTCACCATTTTTGATTTCATAGTAACTTTATTCAACTCCCGATAGTCTATATACATTCTAAAACTCCCATCTTTCTTCTTGACAAATAACACAGGTGCACCCCAAGGTGAGATGCTCGGGCGGATAAAACCACGGTCAAGAAGGTATTGCAATTGGGTCATCATCTCTTGCAATTCAGATGACGCCAAACAGTATGGAGCTTTAGCAATAGGTTTAACCCTAGGCTCCAAATCAATACGGAACTCAACATCCCTTTCGGGAGGTAATCCGGGTAGTTCATCCGGGAAGACATCCGGAAAATCACGAACAACAGGAATGTCTTCAATCATCTTCACATATTTCTCCGAATCCACTAAATAAGAAAGAAATGATCGTCCCCGATTGTTCAAATACTTCATAGCTTCTGTTAAATAACATAAGATCATACCACCCCGTTTCTCCTCATTATCTTATGTTTACACAAAATGTTAGCCCCGTGAGCCGAAATCAATCCATCCCAACCACCACGTCAAATTCCCCAAATATCATCGATATCAAATCAATATTGTAATCCTCCCCATCGATTGTTAGTTTACATTTTCGATAAACATCACAAACTTGGAAGCATTTAGAATCCTCTATTTCTATTTCTAAAGGTACCGACAATTTCTCAACAACAAAAGAAGTATGGTGTATAAGTTTAGTAGACACAAAAGATCTACTAGCCCCCGAATCAAATAATATGTAAGCAGACAATGTATTGATGAAGAAAGTACCTGTTACCACGTCATGAGTAGATTTAGCTTCCTCCGCCGTAATCTGAAAAGCTCTACCCTTTGGTTTAGGTATTTCAATTTTCTTCCCGCTCCCCTGGCCTTTGAAAGATTTGTTGTCTTCCCCACCACGCAACCCCTTTAGGTCCGGACACTCACTACGAATGTGTCCTGGTTTGTAACAATTGTAGCATAGGTTCAAAGGACTCGAGCATTGATTAGCAAGATGGCCCGGTTTCAACACTTGTAGCACAACAAAGGTCGTGCCAAACAATCCCCCGCATGATCTTTCCTACATTTTGCACAATGTTTAACTCCCCTACTTGTTTGGAACTTTGTAGGTGAGTTAGAAAATTTACCCTGTTTAGAAGACCCCGTCTCTTTTTCCACCTTCCGCTTTTCACCGCGGTCTTCTTGTCGCTTTAACTCCAGTTCGCGCTCCCGAGTGCACTCGATCAGTTCTGCCAATGTCTCACACTTTGACCGTGTAAGAAACTCACGGTACATGGCATTCAACATACTGTGATAACGATTGATCCACATCCATTTCAATTTTCTTCCCGCTCCCCTGACCTTTGAAAGATGTGTTGTCTTCTCCACCACGCAACCCCCTTTAGGTCCGGACACTCACTACGAATGTGCCCTGGTTTGTAACAATGGTAGCATAGGTTCAAAGGACTCGAGCATTGATTAGCAAGATGGCCCGGCTTTCCACACTTGTAGCACAACAAAGGTCGTGCCAAACAATCCCCCGCATGATCTTTCCTACATTTTTCACAATGTTTAACTCCCCCACTTGTTTGGAACTTTGTAGGTGAGTTAGAAAATTTACCCTGTTTAGAAGACCCCGTCTCTTTTTCCACCTTCTGCTTTTCACCGCGGTCTTCTTGTCGCTTTAACTCCAGTTCGCGCTCCCGAGCACACTCAATTAGTTCTGCCAATGTCTCACACTTTGATGGTGTAAGAAACTCACGGTACTTGGCATTCAACATACTGTGATAACGATTGATCCACATCCGCTCCGTTTGTAGTAAGTCCGGGCAAAACCTAGCTTTATCATAAAATATGGCAGTAATAGTGTCAATGTTTTCCTCCTTATGTCGCATATGGAGAAATTCCTCAGTAATCATGTCTAATGCCGACTGAGGACATAACCGTTTAAGGAATAATCCCTTAAACTCCACCCAAGTTAGACTTTTAATGCCATCCCTATCCTTCTCCTTTCAGAGAAGCTCCCACCAGTGTTTCGCCCTCTCCTTCAATAAATTACCAGCAAAGATCACCTCATCTTCCGGGTCACAATTGCTCGTCTCAAACGTGCCTTCCATATCAGTTATCCAACGTTGACTCATAAGTGGGTCAACTTCCCCCTTAAACTCACTTGGCTGCAAGCCACAAACTCCTTGTAAGTCACTTTCTTTGGAGCTCTATCCCCATCTAGTCCATCCTTGAGAGTTGCAAACTCTCGTTGAATAGGATCCCTGATATATTGAGGAATTACTGCCTCTACAGCCTTTGCCACTTCTTCTCTCACCATAATTTGCATTTCAATGAGATTAGTTTCATGATCACCATCATTATCCATGTGATCCCCACCAGACATTCTACGACTGAAACGAGTTATTTAGTTCATTAGTTTTGCCATCTAGTTCATATAACTAAGAACACCCTGAAATATGAACCTAAAAGCATCACAAAAGTGAACTCCTAACACCTTACCAGATACTCATAATCATAGTATGATTTGATTCCATTAAGGACAAGTCAATGTCCAAAGTATAATCTTATGTTGGCCAGACATAACATTTTACACTTCACATGTTCAATTCCTTAACTTCATCTCACCATACTATAACTAAGAATTTCGGTTTAACAAACAATTTCACACCAATGAACATACAAAGTTTAAGGTAAACACACTACATACTTGTTACCTTAACCCCCTCGGCTTCGTGATCGGATCTCGGATTGAACATTCCTCCTATCAAGAGCACAAAGGTTTGAGTTCAAGTGTTCGCATCGCACTTGAATACCTTAAACCATTGGCTCTGATGCCAACTTGTAAGCCCCAAAATTCCCATACGCATAACACGTGTTTTAAAACAATATCGAAGTTTAGGTCCTAAATTTTTTTCAAACTAAAACATCAAGTTTAATAACCAAAATAACCCAACCCATCACCAAAACCATTTACAAACATGTTAATTATAATCACACCCTATGTCATTTACAATTGTTCACAAAAAGTTGGGTTTTCAACCAAAAACGTGCTCGATCTGAGTCCTTGCAAGCAATCCGATCACATCCGCCTTCACCCTTTTTCGTTCAGTTGAGAAACACCGCATATTATTCACCGTTAGTTCTTTAGAACTAAGTAAGATCACCCATCCATTCCCCATGTGTATCCCATAATACCATATGGATACCTTAATAAAGTCTCAAACATAATTTGGTAACATTATTCAACTCGAACCCAAAACGATTTACTAACGGGTCGTTTTCACCCACAACCCCTAAAATCTCCAATTCTTGCCCAACACAAGTAGATTTACCCATGGAATTCGAGTCAAAACTGAAATAAGTCAATTTATGACATTTTCAGAGACACAGACGCAACACGGGCGTGTTCCAGGGGAACATGGCCATGTCAGAAGGTTTTCAACAATCTGACCTGTAGATGAACATGGGCATGTTCCATGGAACATGACCATGTCAAAACTCCTTCCATATATATATTTTTTCTTTGTTCTCTCCCCTCATTCCTTTTCACCAAGGATTTCAAATTGTACAACCACAACAATATATTCAACACATGAAATTCATATTCGTAAGCATCTTAAAACACATTTAAAGTCTTAGAACATGAAATCAACCCATAAAACTCCATTTTCACACAATTTCCTTGAAACATACCTTTTCACCAAGGATTCCAAGGTAGGTAATCACACCACTTGTGATTCACCTAAACTCCATAAATTTATTATGGGAAGTTCACACCAATTGTGATTCAACCCATTCCACATTCACACTCCTTGTGAATTGTATGTCCAATTTTAGTCAAACTTCAATTAAGAAGTTCACACCACTTGTGAATCATTCCTAGTTCTTCACAACACTTGTAAACATACTAATTTACATTAACTAAGAAATTATAACACCTATTGCATGTTATTGTCAAACCACAAGTATTCAATCACCAATTCACCAAAAAGTCAAATCTTTAATACATGAACATTCATACATGCATAAACATCATAACACATATTAGTTAGATTAGTTGGTTGACTTAACTTGCCCCACTGAGTGATCCACAACATTCTCCTTCCCGAGTCGTTTGATTCCACTGTTGCTAGCTTCCTATTATCACAACTAATAGGTTTAATAATATAGTTGACTTCAACTAGTCAAACACCAAAATTTCGTATTTCACCATACCCTACTCATACCCCATATGAGACCCACGAAAATTACACCAAAAACACCCAAAACTTCATACCTTGTTGTTGTATGTTGCTAGTAGAACTCAACTATATGCTTGCATTCAAGATCAAACCGTAAATCGAGCACCAATTTGATCAGTCTTGTGGTTTAGGGTTTTCTCCTTTCTTCCTTTTCTTTTGAACGACACACACATAAAAATAAAATGAGAATATGAACTTTGACCATAGTCAAAGTCTTATCCCATCCATTTCCATCTTTGGCCAATTGTAACATTGGGTTCCTCAAAATTTTACTAGTTTAAACTAACTAGTTTATAACTAACGTAGTTAAATTAGTTAACAACCTCCAAATTATATTTAAGATAATTAAATTTTATAAAACATCCATCAATTAAAATAAAACATAATTATACACCAATTATATTTGTATTATAATATTTCCCCAAAATGGGTCGTTACAAAATGTGTTAGAACTGGTTTATTTTATATAAACCAAAAGATTTTATAATGGTTCGGTTAATTGTTTATTTCTAACAATCTTGTTAAAACCAAATTTATTTTATAAACCAAAAATCTTTAGAAAAGAATTGGGTAATCGTTTACTTTCAAACAAGCGTATTAGAACCAGGTTATTTTGTATAAACCAAAAGGCTTTATAACAGTTTTGGTAAATGCTTATGTCTAACATGCGAGTTAGAACTGATTTATTTGTATAAATCAATAAGCTTTAAAATGATTTTTGTGATCAACTATTTCTAATAAGTATGTTAGATATGGAGTCAACATATAAACTAAAATTTGGAATGTTTGCTAAACGTTAAATTCTAATGAGCTATTAGAATCAGCTAGTTAGTTGAACAATTTGGTAATCATTATATTCTCTAACAAGCATGTTAGATATTGTTTAATGAAACTATATCAGAATTTATGGACTTGATTTTATAATCAAATCAAAACAGTTGCAAACATGACAATGTTTTTAAACGAATAAAACATGAGAATTTTCAATGGTTTGATACTCATATGAGAAGTATCATGTATTGAACCATAAATAATGTCAAAAAGATATTTGGTAAAAAAACAACCCGATGTTGCTATGAATACTTATGAGAAGTTATTCTTTAGACTGTTTTGTGCCTATTAAAGATTACATGCATTCAATTGAGGGATGACCTTAATACATGCCATATAACGAGGTCATTTGCGATGATTTCGATAGACGAGGAAAGTGATGAAGATATAACATTTTAAGATTTGATGTTTAGCTATAATTCTTGCATTTGTTTAAAAAATATGTTGTGTTTTATATTTTATTATAAATATTCGACTATGGCTTAAGTTTATTTATTCTTTACATAAACAAGTTGATCTAAAGATTATAAAACAATAAAAGCTAAATAATATTTTAATTTTGAAGGATTTAAAATTTTGAAACTTAATAAAGATACATATTTGATGTGTCGGTTTCTATATATAAAAATAATGGTTCAACACTATCGAGTAATAAATCGAAACAACCTAAACCGAACAACACAGTATAGGCAAGTGTACCTAACGTATGAAGTATAGCTAAGGAAAGTTCGGATATCAAACCTAAGGACACAAAATCAAATAATAAACCCTAACTGGAAACCTACTAAAAAGAGAAAATTACTAATTTTTGAAAAGGAAGTGGTTTTATGAAAAGAAGTTTAAACAACTGAAGAACTTTAGAAAACTTAAGAACTTAAGAAAACTAAAGAAATCAACTAAGCACAGCAAGAACAACTAGGAAATCAGATATGAAGAAAGTTCTACCCAGACTAGGAATCTTAAAAGAATCTAAACAGCTATCGAGAATGTCTGACTGAATGACACCGGATCTAATGATACAACCTACTTGGGAACTTAAGGAATGCTAGATCTCTTGATCAAACTCTTCAAAGAAATTTCATATAAATTCACAAAATCAGGGTATTGAGCACAAGTTTGAGAGAATCAATGGTTAAAATGATAATCTCTGGAACTTGGCTCTGATACCAATTGTTAAATCGGTTGCAGAATATGATCTACCCGATTTGTGAAGATTAAGCAAATTTAGAACAAAGAAAGTCTTGAAGATGGTAAAGAACATAAACAATAATCTGAGATGTAATGTAACTAATGAACAAATAAATTATGTATAACAATAATAGTTCAATTATTCAACAAGATTACATTACCTACCTCTCACATGCTCTCAAACTCCATGGATAAAGAATCCATGGAGTTCATGGGGAGAGCTTTCTTTCAAGATTACATTGAAGCACATCCTCACCACTCTCTTGTATGGTATATAGATACAAAATAGAGAGCATCCCTATTTATAGTGTCACATGACTAAAACCCTAAGAATAGAAAATACAACAAAATGATAATAAATAATAAATATTAAATTAAACTCTATCATTTGTGTCACACCCCCTGCGCCGCGTGCGGAATCCACGGTGCGGTGACGATCGTTAGTTGAATCATGCACAAGTATTGAATAAGAACAACCACCATACATTACTAAATTTCATAGAGATTAGACCATTGTTTAGTTGCATACGATCTATCTATCTTCCCAAAAGAATGACAACTACAGACCCAAAATTATTGTTTACAAAATAAGACTCAAACAAGACAATTAAACAATCAGGATTAAGTGTGTTTCTAAATCCATCCTAGCTTGTTTCTTCATCTTGTTCTATCTTAGAATGGTCTCCTTAGTTGTCCTTTAGAATGTCTTAAACCTGATTACCTGAAACACGTGAAAAGTAACTGTCAACTACCAAAGTAGTTGGTGAGAACAATAGGTTTAACAGTTGTAAACATGTATCTACATTGTAAGGCATATGTAATAACCAATGCATGAAAAATACATGAATGGTTGCAACCCAAACTAACATCAAGTAAAAATAATGTGTGAAAACAGTCATAAAACTGTTTACTAGGAAAGCCAACATATAATCAAATCCCAAACTACGTTTGGAGTCAGAAAATTAGTCAACAAATGTATTCAACACGAGCTGTACTAACGAGCTTACTCAGAAGACAACTCTGTTTTGACATAACCCGGTCAATATGATTTATGCTGGTAAACTTAATTAACAGCAATTTCATATTACCTTAATGCAACCAATTCTGCATTTAGTTTTTAAAACAAATTTAAAAGCTAACTCCAGCTTTGGCGTAACCAAATATGTCTTGTTTTCCCTCGTTGTGATCACCGAGTACTAACATTATAAGAATAAGAATATGTGTCTTGATGTGTGTACAATTTTTTTTACAACGATGAACACCATGCTTTTGAATACTTTGATTTGAAACTCTTGGTTGAATGCCTTAAGTGATTACCATGATTTGTAAACCTTGCTTGAATACCCTGAATTGAATCTCTTGATTTGATACTGAGAATAGTGTCCTTGTATAATAACAAGGCTTATGAAATATTATTTTATGGAAAGCACAAGTTTATGGTAAAAGAGTTTATAAAAATTTTGTTTAAAAATGTTTAACATTTATAAAACCATTCATGTGTAAAACCGTTATAAAAACAGTTTAAAGAATTTTTTTTATAAAACCTTTTAGTAAAAGATGTTTAACAATTGATAAAACCCTTAAAACAGTTAATAAATCCTTTAAAGATAGCTAAGAAATCCCTTGATGTTATAAAGTGAATCTGTAATGTTTGAATAATAACATGAATTCGGTGTATGAAATAGATTAGTATAAAGAGTGTTTGGTCACGTGTTCCACCCCAAAACAGTTGTAAAACAGTAAAAGAGAGGCTAATGTTCTCACGTGACAGCAGTAGACTCTGAACCAGAACAAGTAGCAAGTAGCAAACAACAAGACTTCTAACCGGTTCCTATATCATTGTAATCACACATATAGTATAAGATTTGTGATTTTGTACTCTTTGATTGATTTATTGACTTATGTTAAACGGTTGACTTATGTTAAGAGGTTGACTTATGAACATATTGTGTCATGTTCTATTATGCACAACTCGTACACATAAAAGTAACATGTGTTTATGAATGTGATAACAATTGTTTAACATGTAGTTTAAAGAGATGTTAAAATGTTTTAAGCCCTTGTGTTTATGACTTGATCTCATAATTAGGTTATGTTAAACTTAAACCGAACAAGATCAATTCATAATTACTTTTAAGTTGTATTAGGTTTTGATCAATCTTAACAATCTCATTTTCCCAAGTGAGCCGTATGAGTTGAGTGACCAAATTCATAGTTATTGGGCCAAAAAGGCCGAGGTTAGGTTGAGACATAATCCCATGGGCCGAATGATTGGGCCCGAGGTTATGGATGTGGGTTAAATAATGGAAACCGGTTTGATGGTTTGTGGGCCAAATGGGTGTGGACCAAACCTAGGTCGAACATTGGGCCTGATCCGTTGGGTCATAATGGATCGTAATGGATCGAATTTCATTTGTGCTAGCGCGGCTTTAGTGCATGACATCATAATGGATCGAATTTCATTTGTGCTAGCGCGGCTTTAGTGCATGGCATGGAATGAGAGGTTTCTCCAACCAGCGAACCTTGGAGTTGCTAGTGACTGGTTCGGCTATGGTATACCCCCACGAACCTAAGGGTTCGCCCAGCCAGGTCCGTCTCTGCCTTGGGTTCGCTGAGTGATGAAAAAGGTTCGGCCAATATCCATGTGCATGGTTCGGCCACTATTGGTTCAAGAGTAAGGTTCGTGATCCTTGAAGGTTCGTGAACATGGAGGTTCGTTTAGGTTTGCCAGTCATATAGGGTTCGTCTAGGATTAGAGGTTCGTGTCTGTTATGGGTTCGCCGATGTCCAATGGTTCGGCATATGGTGGGGTTCGGCTGTATGCATTGGTTCGCCTAGGGTTTGGTCAGGATTTCATATGCAAGGTTCGTGACACATCTGCTGGTTCGTACATCATGAGGGTTCGGGAGTGGTTGGGTGAGGTTCGTCGAGCTGATGATGGTTCGGTCATGCATAGGTTCGGCTGGTCGAAGGGTTCGGCCAGCCCTCGACTCCCACGAACCTGCAAATCAATACATCATCATCACCATCTAATCCCAAGGTTCCAGAGTTGTCCACACATCGGGTGTACCAGAAGGTGTTTCGAGGGTGTGTGGTTCGATAAGAGGAGTTGAGAACCGGCTAGATATCAGATTTGAACAACACACACACAAAACCCTATTTTTCAGATTTTTCATTCAATCGTACCTCGTTTTTGGCCGGATAAAACCTCAGATCTGTTGTACTTCCTTATAGAGGAGGTCAAGAGCTTCGCGTGGACACCAAGAACACCCAATTTCGTGAAGAAACGAATGAGATATGAAGGTTTTAGTGAAGTTTTCTAGTGAAAAGAGTGGGATGACGAAAATTTCTAGAGAGAGATATATGAGTTGCAATAAATGAAGGGAATGATGGGAATTAAGGGCTTTTATGCCCCAGGTGGTTCCCCGTGTGTTCGGTCTTTCTCGGTGTCGGTTTCGCGTATTTTTACGTACGCGTTTTATTACGATTACGAAATTAATATTTTGAGTTGTAAAATAGTTTTCTTTAATTGTTTTTGATGAGTTTCAAAATTGTAAAATATAAAACAAAATATTGTACTTATTTTTACTTTTCGTTCGTAGTCAGACCGTTAAACGAATATAATTACGTGTATACCAGTAATTACGTACGTTTTAGGTCGTATTATTTATTTATTGTCGTTTATTCGTAATTATAAGTTTGACATTAATATCATCATGAATCGTCACCCATAATGATACCCAGTCTCGCTTACGCATTACGATTTGGTTAATTAATTTGTTTGTCATAATATACGTCTGAACATTACGCACTAACACTATCCCATTACACCGAACACAGTATATGTATAAGGCATACTCAGAGTCCAGCTACCTGCCTTATCTGCCACCAGCCCACCATTGTTTCGATATAATACAATATTGTTCTTTCCTAGCGTAATCGATTGTAAATAAATAATAAATACTTGTTCCTAATTAAATAAGATCATATATCACACAAACACAAACATGAACACATGAATCACATTGATATACTGAATCAAAATACACATTGTTCTATCACTGTTTATGACTACTATGACTAAATGCACAGATGTTACAATTTGTTTTGGTCTTCGGGTCTTTTAGTCATCGAGTGTCTTCATAGTCTCGAGTCTTCAGTGGCTCGTGCGGTGACTCGTTGCTCCCTAATCCACAAATACATAATACTTCTTGTTTACATTTCATCTATCCAAATTAACCGTTGGTCTTGACTTTTCTAGACTCAGAAGTTTGTTAGATTTTGTAGGAAAAATTTGTAGGAATAATTTCATTTTTTTAGTAGTGAATGTTTGAAGTTATCAACATGTAAGTATGTAAAGAAATGACGTTTTCTTTTTAACTTACTCCACTATCTATGCTTTGTAAAAACTAAAAGGATAAAAAAACATCACTATATATAAACGAGATCCAATTAATTGTTAATTATCATTGGGTAATTTTCTTTTTTTAAACAACATCATTGGGTGAATTGTTTTTGTTTTTCTTAACGTTTACATTTTTGAACTTTTTTTCGTTAAAAAATCTGTTTTTCTTTTTTCAGTTTTCTTTAATGCTTTAGTATTCAGTATTTTTTAATGGTTTGTTAATATTTTACTTTTATAATTCTCTTTTAATGACTTGATAATTACCCTTGTGTCTGTATGTACGTTCGGGACTTTGATGTTTTTATGTTTCATTTATTGTTATTATGTGGTTTTTCTATGGTTCATGCCTCATTGCGAAGAGATTGTGTGAGACATTTATTAAGGGTTTTTTTAAGATTTTATTTTTACTAATGTTATTTTTATTATTGTGGATGCGGTTGTGTTTTCGTTTAACTTTTATCCCAAGACTTTTAGAAATCAGTTTGCCTCCAACGTGAAATAAGTGTGCTAAATCTATGGGAGTATGGAGCAAGGTGTACCTCATGATCAAATATTTACTTGTTACTTTTTAAGTGCACTCTCATGTTTCTTAACACTCATGTTTACAACGATCTAAATATTGCTAGATTTATGGATATGTCGTTTCACAATGTTCATTCTTCAAAGTTTGATATTCAAGCGCAACTTCATATGCTTTTATGTACATTCTCTTTTATAATGTCTTATCCTGTAGAACGTGTTAGTTGTATTCATGTGGAATATATTATGTACATATTGTGATCCACATTTTGATATGAATTGTATTCATTTTTTTTTCATGTTTTGTGCATAAGCGAAATTCCTGCCGCAACACATGAAGTGATAAACCACAACTTTGCTATATGTTTTGAAGCTTCACTATCATCCACTAAGAACGCTAAAAAAATCTAGTTCAAAGTTTATTTCACTCAAATGTAAACGTGATAAAAAGTGTTACAAAGGAAATTACAATGAAGGCTTATACACTAAAAGATATTGTAAGCTACATGTAGGCAAATTAGCTGGCCTTACACAATAATCTAATCCTCATAATTTATTTTTAGGATAAGGATCATGATGTAGCGGAAACGTAACACAAAAGATAGATAGGTAGATAATCACGTTGATTCTGAGAATACCCGTGAAATCCCAACCCTCCCAATGAACAACCCAAAGGTTTCAAAGGAATTTGAAGTGAAAAGTTTTATTCTATCAGCCATAATCATCAATATTACAACTAGAAGGTTTAAATATAGCGCAGAAATTGAAAACGGCCAACAAGAAAGACCAACAGACTAGAAGATGTAAAGCCTTTAGGAAAGACCAACAGACTCAACATTAATACATAATTTATGATAATTATGAACTATTTAATATGACTAATTATGATACTTATGAACTATTTAATATGACTAATTATGATACTTATGAACTATTTAGCCAAAAGACACCATAGCCCAAACACAAGCCCAGAAACAAAAGTCCATCAACCACACAAGTTATGCCCGTTTTCGTGCACGGGCCCGGTCATGGGACTCCAAGAACATAAAAGCCTGTTCTTCCACATCATTCCCTCCCGGGTAGACAAAATTCGCCCTCGAATCAGTAACAAGGCCATCATCAGACGAATCTTCATAAAAAGGTAGTAAGTGCTTCACATTGAACACATCTGAACAATGAATGTGGCTTGGCAATTTCAGACGATAAGCATTAGGGTTGATCTTCTGCACAATCTCCACTGGCCCAATCTTCTTAGCTGACAGTTTGTTATAATCTCCAACTGAAAAACGATCTTTAGTCAAAACAGCCCAAACAAAGTCACCTTCTTCGAAATCAACATGTCTTCGTTTTAGATCTGCAGCTATTTTGTATTTCATGTTAGATTTGGTCAAATTATCATGAACTGTCTTGTGAACCTCATGCAACCCCTCAACAAAATCTTGAACCTTCTTGGGGACAGAACCAGGGGTAGGAAGTAACATCAAATCAAGTGGACCTCTTGGTTTAGCAGAATAAACTACCTCAAATGGGCTGAATCCAGTACTCCGGTTCACAGCATGATTGTGAGCAAATTCAGCTTGACATAGTTTCTGATCCCAGCTCTTCACATGATCCCCCACAAGACACCTCAAAAGATTACCAAGTGACCTATTGACAACTTCAGTTTGTCCATCAGTTTGAGGGTGATAGGCACTGCTGAAATTAAGCTTAGTGTTAACCATCTTCCACAAGCTACGCCAGAAATGACTCAAGAACCGGGTGTCCCGATCAGAAACAATAGAGGATGGGAGACCATGCAGACGGTAGATGTCCCGAAAGAACAACTGAGCCACATTAACTGCATCTGTTGTCTTCTTGCAAGGAATAAAATGAACCATCTTTGAAAACCGATCAACAACTACAAAGATCGAATCATTACCCCGTTGAGTACGTGGCAACCCCAACACAAAATCCATGCTAATGTCCCGCCAAGGCAGTGAAGGAACATGTAAAGGCATATAAAGACCCGCATTGGTAGCTATGCCCTTTGAAACTTGACAAATCCTGCAACGTTTAACAAACCGGTCTACCTCCTTGCGAATAGTAGGCCAAAAGTAAGAAGACTGTACCAACTGCAAAGTACGATCTCTCCCAACATGTCCTTCACCATGTAGCTCCTTAATAATTTGAAAGCGGAGACTTGAATCAGGAATGCATAAGCGATTTTATTTGAAAAGGAAACCATCATGCAAAAGAAAATCTGTCCTCCTTCCAGACTGCACATCCTGCAAAATAACAGAAAAGTAAGGGTCTGTTGTAAGCTGCTCCAGGAGGGAGTCTAGCCCGGGCACAACTACCCTCATAGAAACCAGCAGATTACTCCTCCTGCTCAAGGCATCTGCCACTCGGTTCGAAACACCCGACTTATGCTTCACCACAAAAGTAAACTTCTCTAAGAAAGCCATCCATCGTGCATGCTTGTGTGATACTTTATCTTGACTTCGAAGGTGCTTCAGAGAATCATGGTCTGTAAATAACACAAACTCTTTGTGGAACAAATAATGCCGCCAATGTTTCACAGCTTGGACAACTGCATAGAACTCCACGTCATAAGTGCTGTAACGTAATTTTGGACCTGTCAACTTCTCACTGAAATAGGAAACAGGCCGCCCCCCTTGACTCAGGACTGCCCCAATCCCATTCTTCGATGCATCTGTATGCAGCTCAAAAACCTGAGAAAAATCTGGTAGTACTAAAATTGGAGCTGTTGTAAGCTTCTCTTTTATTAATTGAAAAGCCAACTCAGCCTCCTCAGTCCACACAAATGAATTACCCTTCATGCAATCAGTCACCGGTGCCATGAGAGAACTGAAATTACGAATGAACCGTCTATAGAATGAAGCAAGACCATGAAAGCTGCGGACTTCAGTTATTGTAGTTGGTGTTGGCCAATGTCTAACAGCCGCAACTTTGGAGTCATCCACCTGAATACCCTCCCCAGAAACAACATATCCTAAAAATAGGACCTTGGGTGTCATGAACACACACTTCTTCTTTGCTGCATACAAACTATCCCTGCGCAGTAAGGATAAAACTTGTCTCACATGCCCAAGATGTTCATCAAAGTTAGAGCTGTAAATAAGGACATCATCAAAATATACAACCAGCAATAAATGGCCTAAACAACTGGTTCATCACACGCATAAACGTGCTTGGAGCATTGGATAACCCAAAAGGCATAACCAACCACTCATACAACCCTTCGCGAGTCTTGAAGGCTGTCTTCCATTCATCACCAGGTCTAAGACGAATCTGATAATAGCCACTCTTTAAATCCAGCTTTGTGAAAATGGTGGCTCCACTAAGCTGGTCGAGTAAATCGTCAAGTCGTGGGATGGGAAATCTATACCGCACAGTAATCTTGTTAATTGCACGACTATCAACACACATGCGCCAAGTCCCATCCTTCTTAGGAGTCAACAAAGCAGGAACAACACATGGGCTCATGCTTTCCCGAACATACCCTTTGGAAATCAAATCCTCAACCTGTCTGCGCAATTCCTGATGCTCCTTTGGACTCATTCGATAGTGGGGCTTGTTAGGTAACTATGCACCTGGTTCTAAATCAATGTGATGCTGGATGTCCCGTAAGGGTGGTAATCCAGCAGGTAAATCATGAGGAAACACATCATTAAACTCTTCAAACAGTGGAACCATAGCCTCAGGAACTTCAACTTCTTCAGATACATCCTTCCCAATCAACAAGAAAACATTATCTGCTTCCTCTAACTCACACTGAAATTGTGTAATAGTTAAAAGATTACCAGATGGTTTCGGGGTTAACTCCTTTGGTTTGGTTGGAACAAGGGTTATCTTCACACCACCAAACATGAAACTGTAAGTATTGCTCCGCCCATTGTGTTCTATGTTACGATCATATTCCCAAGGTCTACCCAACAACAAATGACAAGCATCCATAGGGACCACATCACATAAGACATCATCTTTGTAAGTGGACCCAACAGAGAATTGGACTAGGGCTCGTTTGGATACCGTTACCTCGCCTCCTTTCTTAAGCTACTGAAGCTTATAAGGTTTAGGGTGATTCTCAGTTTTCAACGCCAACTTTCGAACTGCCTCTTCAGATATTAAATTATCACAACTTCCAGAATCAATGACAAATGTGCATACCTTTCCCAAAACAGTGCACGTTGAGTGAAAGATATTATGCTTAAGCCAATCATCACCATCTGCCTTTGGGGCATAGCAAGATCGTCTAACCACTAAACTCACCCCTACGTCACCGGTCACAATCTCCTCCTCGTACTCAGGCTCTTCATCATACACTGGAGTCTCTTCATGTTCCTCATACTGCTCATCATCAGATTCAACAAACATATTTCTTTTACCCTCTCTCTTACATTCTGATTGGCGATGGCCAGTTTCACCACAGTTAAAACATTTGAAACCACTGCTACTACTAGCCCCCTTAAAAGTAGATGGCCCCGTATTGTTACCCCCTGATCTCTGTTGATTTGGCGCGACACGTGGTGCCCCACCAGCAGGAACAGAACTTCCTCCCGTAGGGGCAGAAGACATAAGGCCACCCCCCCCGACGGTTTTGTTTCTCAAATGCCAATGCCCTTTGGTGTGCCTCCGGAATGGTCAATGGATCGAATAGGTTTACAAAGTCCATAATCTGAACCCTTAAACCCCCAATATAACGAGCAACAAGTTGTTCTTCTGGTTCTTGGATATCATTTCTAGCAATCAACTGGTAAAATTCGGTTGTATAGTCATCAACAGATTTCGTACCTTGTTTCAGATTCTGCAAACGTTGGTACATCAATCTTTGATAATTATGAGGCAAAAAATTGGACCTCAAACACTTCTTCATTTTGGCCCACGTTGCTATTCTTGATTTCCCGAGTCTATTTCTTGTCAACTTCAACTGCTGCCACCACGCCGATGCCCTACCACGCAGCCTGGTAGCGATCAAAGCCACACGCTTGTTTTCAGGAACCTCCTTGAATTCAAAAACCTCCTCTACAGTTGTCAACCAATCAATAAACCCTTCCGGGTTCAGACTGGTCCCATCAAATTCGGGAATATCAACCCTTAACCCCGCATCCCAACGCCTATTACCATCTCCATGCTCCCTTCTACGTTGACCCCTCGGTTCCTCCTCGGAAGCCGAACCATCATCAGAAAAAAACGGGTTATCAAAATTAGACCCTTCGGCTCCCCGCCTTCTTTGGTTAATCATATCATTCATCCGATCAGCCAACTGATCAACTACTTGACCCAGTCGCTGTTCCACCCGTGCCATCAATCGCTCCTCCATCTCCCGTTCATACACATCATCCAACGGTCTCTGGTTTCTTCTTGGAGGCATTTTGAGCGAGGAAGTTGGCTCTGGTACCACCTGATGTAGCGGAAACGTAACACAAAAGATAGATAGGTAGATAATCACGTTGATTCTGAGAATACCCGTGAAATCCCAACCCTCCCAATGAACAACCCAAAGGTTTCAAAGGAATTTGAAGTGAAAAGTTTTATTCTATCAGCCATAATCATCAATATTACAACTAGAAGGTTTAAATATAGCGCAGAAATTGAAAACGGCCAACAGGAAAGACCAACAGACTAGAAGATGTAAAGCCTTTAGGAAAGACCAACAGACTCAACATTAATACATAATTTATGATAATTATGAACTATTTAATATGACTAATTATGATACTTATGAACTATTTAGCCAAAAGACACCATAGCCCAAACACAAGCCCAGAAACAAAAGTCCATCAACCACACAAGTTATGCCCGTTTTCGTGCACGGGCCCGATCATGGGACTCCAAGAACATAAAAGCCTGTTCTTCCACATCAGATCAATAGCAAACTACAATCATTGATGATGTAAGCATGACATGCCAAAAAGCATTCTCTAGTTTGTTTGTACAATGAATAAAGGACACATGAGAATATTGATTATTTTGTTGAGTAGAGGAATTTTGCCAGTTGTGCTTTTAAGGTTACTCCACTACTTGACAGAACTGGCATAGTCAAATACTGACAGATTCTCAGGAGCAAACAACCAATAAAAAGTAGTCATTTGTCGAAAGTTTAGTCATCAACAAAGGTCTTCTCAGCGTATCGGCAACTACAAGTTCCTTAGAAGTTAATTAAAGTAGCCTATCGAAAGCAACCTCTGCATCAGTTGTTTACTAGTACATTGGAAGTTAGGTAGCCTTCGGATGTAATTACTCTGTCTGTCGGTAGTTACTGCTTTGGAAGAACTCTTGTTCTTCATAAGCTTTGGACTTTTCTTCAAAGCTTCATATACTTAAAAACAAATCAAGAGTAAATGTATTTTGATTGGCACTAGTATCAAATATCCTTATAACATTCTAATTGTTAGGGTGAATTTCTTCTATCTTAAAGGTGGATGGTTTAAATCCTGCAAAGGGCATATGTGATGTAAATTTAATTAGGAGCGGAATAAAATGAATGTGTTTACATTTGAAAAAAACTCGTTCAAGACACATAAAATATTGTTCATCAATATTGGTTGTGTCAACTCTTTTTTGCAATTCTTTCAGCTAGCATTGGTTTCCAGATGCAACTGCAAATTAATATCAATTCTCTATGGCCGGTGTTAATGTTATATTCTTTATGTTCATATGATGGTGGAGGACTGCAGGCCAGTATATAATAAACATTTGCAAGCTGGCACATTAATCATTTTCAAAGTTAAAAAATAAAAATATTAATTTTAAACAGCCACTTGCAACGACTCACTGTTTTGTATTTGTTTTTTCTTGTTTTAAACAACCACTTGCCGATTACATAAAGACAATGATTTTCAGGTGCATCTGCAAATTCAATTCTCTTAACTGTTGATGTTATACTCTTTATGTTCATGTGTGATTGTGCAGGTCAGTAACCAATAAATACTTCAAGCTCAGAAGCAAGCAGTCGGTGAACATTTGAAAATGGAAGATACCGAGATGAAGCATGAGCAAACAATTGACATTTCTAGTGGCTCCCTTCCATATCTATTTGGTAATATACATACTTCTACTGCCTAATCGAACAAAACATCAAATATATATATATATATATATATATATATATATATAGTTTGTTGGGGAATCCTATCGTATATGGCAAAGATGTTCACGGTCCAGTTTCTACACTTTTTAGATTAAACCGTAAACCAAACCGTTACTAATGGTTTTTAAATATGTTATATGGTATCAGTTTTGAAAAGTAGTATTTCAAACTTTCTAGTGGATGGGTTACATACCTGAAATTAACTTAAGGATAATATACAAAACGAACACAATATAAGATAATAACTTAAGCAAAACTCAGAAATATATTATAAGAATGTATTATATACGCAATACTAAACAATATTATAAGGTACATCATTTAAAGTTTCACTTTTGAGACGACATGTAGTTATAACTAATGTTACAATATATTATTAGAGAGCTTTTGGGATGGTGGTACTTATATGGTATGTTGAAAACTTGAAATCATGTCTCTATTAAGAAATTGACGGTTTATTCAACTCTCATAGTAAAGTGTGTTGAGAATATTAGATATTTTAGTGTAATTAGATTGAATTTGTTTGATCAATGTGAATCAAAAAAATTCGTTAAACAATTTGAGCTGTGAGGTATACGTTTGTTTGAAGTTTTATGATTTAATGGGAGTTCCAAGGGAACACCGCGCATCACCTTGGTGAGGGTCGGGGGCAAAGCTCCCACAGAGAGCAGGGGTCTAAGAGGCAGAGCCCCTGTTTGAGGTCGAGTTAAATTAACTTTTTTTTTTTAACTTAAATTGCTATATTGAAAAATCATTAGAAAAATTAATTTTACGAATTTTGACATAAATTTTGTATTATTAATTTTGTGGCAATTTTGGAAAAAATAAACTTTAAAACTACATGCAAGCAGTTTCTATTTGGATTCGTGCATATCTCGAAATAGAAGGCATTTGATCAAACACTGGTTCATCAGAAATTGTTCTTGAATTCATACTTGTTCTTCATTTGAAAATAAAATTTTATCTGATCAAAAATTGGTTGAACCACCAAATTGTTTGAACTGAAAATGCGTTTCATGACTTTCAATTTATCTGGTTTCAACTTTTTGTTTATTTTCTTCGGAGAATAACCCAAGCTAAGTTGTCACGTCAACTATTCATTGTTTTTTAAGTTCTCATGCACATGTTCTAAATTAAAGTTTACGTTTGTTTTGGTTGTTGCCTTTTGATCGGGTTTCATGCCAAAAACCTGAAAGTTTGTTTCCATTGGTTATATAAGAGTTCTTGTGTTTCCTTTGAATGTATGCTTTACTTCTCAAGATTATCAACAAAAGCTTTGTTGAGTCTTTATCTATTGTTATTTAAGAATTCTTAGTGCAAACACTGTGGTATCATGTTGGTAATCAAAGAACGTTAATCGAATGAACAAGGATCAAGAACACAAAACAATCTCACACAACATATGAAATACCATATATGCAATATGAATGTTCTGAATGTTAATGATACGTATGTTTACAAACATTGACACACATATATAACCCTAGAGATAGTTTTTAACTTTCTATTTATACACTAGGACCCTTTGACTAACAATATTTACAATAACTACCCAAACTTACTTAGTTTGACCTAATGACATAATAACCCCTTTACTTATATAATAATAAGTTTAGTTTAAATCTAATACTCCCCCTTAAACTAAACTTAGTTTAAGTGATGTCTTCATTCTTTGATCACCGATTTGCCATCATAGTAGTGTTGGCTCATCATCCTCTTGTCGAATAAGGTTTGCTTATTCCTTCTTTTCCCATTTTGGACATTCATGTTTGAAGTGTCCAAATCCATTACACTTGAAGCATTTGATGTGATCTTTACTTTGTTGGAAACGGTTCCCTTCTTTGTTATTCCAAGACTTCCAATTTTTGCCTCGACCACGTCCTTTGTTATCTTGATTTGAATTTTCATAACCACATCGTTCACATTTATGCTCCTTGACTTTCTCTTTTCCATTTCCATTAGTGAATAAGTGTTGGACCAAAAGAACCAATGAGCCTAGTCAGAAAATCCTCTAAGTCCCACATGCACACAACAACTGAAGAATAGCACAACAGCTGAAGACAAACGACTGTTGAAGAGAAGATCTGAAGAGTTACAAGCTCTGAAGAACAAGTCTTCAGATGTTGTTCACAACAGCTGAAGTGTTAGTTTTCAGATGTTGTAGTTAGCCTTCAGTAGTTGTAGTTTTATTTCAGTAGTTTTAATTCTTCAGTAGTTGTAAGAGGATGTTTTCAGTTGTTGTAAACATTCTCAGTAGTTTAGTTATTTCAGTAGTTATCTTTTGTCTGTTAGATGTCAACATCATGTGACATCATCAGACGTCACTGCTTCTATATAAGGGCAGTTGACATATTGTATCTTTAACGAAGTTAGCACAATTAATGAGATTATTCCTTTTGCAGAATTCTCTTTCTATAACAACTTGTGCTTTACTGTTCTATTAGATTAACCTTGTTCTTGCTAATTTTGAGCTAATTCATTGTTGAATTCCGCTGCTATAACCTAATATTGATCAAATGAGAACATCTGATCCTACAAATGGTATCAGAGCTGGTTAATCATTGATCGATTAAACAATTGATCTCTGAAACTGCTCAATTCAGTTCTCTGGTTGATCGAATTAGCCGATTAGTAAGAATTTGTTATAGTTTGAAGATTTCTGATAACTTCTGTTGATTTGTTTTTCAATATCAATTTGTTTTGAATCAATTGGTTGAAGTTTGTGTTAATTCAGTTGAATTTTGTTGATATTGATTGAATCTGAAATCATGACAACTCCAAACAATGATCCGCACAACACAGGCTCCGCAACCAAGCCTCCGATGCTGGTTCGGAGTGAGTACAACATTTGGCAACGTAGAATGCTACATCACCTGTCAATTAACAGTGCAGGATGTTGGAAATCTGTAGTGCATGGTCCGTATAAACCCATGATCACTGATCCTGAAACTAAAATCATGATTCCGAAACCATCGGATATGTATTCAGATGAGGATATCAAATTGTTTGAAATTGATGCGAAAGCTCATGGTATTCTAGCCATGGCTTTGCCGAATGAGATTTATTCAGGCTTGATGCATCATGATACTGCTCATGATATCTGGGTTGCACTGAAAGAACAATTCGGTGGAACCGATGAGGTTTTAGCAAACACAAGAGAAATCCTCGCCCAACAGTATGAGACATTCTCTCATAGGAAGGGTGAGTCATTGACTCAACAGTTTGAGCGGTTCTCCTCTCTGATTTCTGAGTTGAAAATGGTTAAACAAGAATATACCAATAGTCAGATGAACAACAGGTTTCTTAGATCATTGCCTGAGAGATGGGACACTTATACTATTGTCCTACGCTCCAGTGCAAATCTAGAACATCTATCCCTCACCCAACTCCATGGGAAACTCTTAACATTTGAGAGAGAGGTAGAACAGAAAAGAAAGCTGTCTTCATCTGGCAAGCTCACTGATGACTTTATTCCCGGCAATACTGCTTTGATTGGTCAAGAGTTCGAGTTTAATGGGTCTGAATGTTCTTATGATGAACATATTGATTTCTCTACTAACAATGTTGAACATGCTTTTGTGGGAGTTGATGGAAATGCAGGAAATTATGGTGATAATCTGTGTTTTGTGATGGATGATTTGAAAGGAATTCCAGATGATGATCTGGAGGAAATGGATATATTAAGTCAGATGGCATTAATCAACATAAGATCTCAAAAATTCTACAAAAGAACTGGAAGAAAATTTCCCGGATTATCTGGCAAAACCAAAGTTGGTTTTGACAAAGGGAAGTTGAGGTGCCACAAGTGTCACAGGCTTGGTCATTTTGCTAGAGAGTGCAAATCTACTGGACCTAGTTCCTCTGCACCCTTTGTGACCTTTCCTAGCAATAACCCACAAAACAAAGGACAACAATCTTCTGGGTCTGGTCAACAACAATTTTATCCAGCTCATTTGTACCACAAAGTCCTATGCCTTATCCATATCCTTGCTTCTATATGCCACAATCCACTCACACTCCAGCACTAATACCCTCTCAATCACCTGCTCTTCCTGACCCCAGCAAATCTCAAACAAATCAACAGCCTCAACAACAACAACAACATCAGAGCTTCTTCACCCCTGGAGTAGCTGATTGGAGTAGTTTACCTGATGACTTATCTGATTTCAATATGCAGTTATACTCTGAAGCTGGTCCACATGGTGGAGACAATCCATTTGGGAATCTTGCTTTGATGGCTATAGATTCAACTGACACCTCAGGTCCAACTTCTTCAACATCTCAGGTATCATCTGAATCAAAAGCTAAGTTGTGTTCAGAATCATGTATTTCAGCATTTGCTTCCATTAGAGAAATAAATGTTGAATTAATCAATGAGAAGTTGGATTTAGAAAAGGTTGTGACTAAGAATAAAACTGAATTTGAGAAAGTTTTGAATTGAAAAGAGTCTGAAATTTATAAACTCAAGTGTCAATTGTCTGATGAAAAGGCTAGGGTGGAAGTCATGCTTGTAAAACACAATGATCTGAAACAAACACTTGCAGCAACCCAAATAGAGTGTGAAAAATGGGTTGAGTCTTGCAAGGGGTTTGAGATGTTATTAAACAAACAAACAGCATCAAATGTGAAGTTTGGTATTGGATACAATCATACTGCCCCTCCAGCTGATTATACACCAAAAAATCTTGACTGTGAGTCTGAAGGGGACATTGTATTCCAATCCACCAAATCTTCAGAAAAGTCTGATGCTGAAGAATCCTCTAAAAGTGAGTTAAGTGCATGCAAATCTGAGTCTGAAACTGTGGATATTGAGACATATTCTTACTCTATTGGATGTACAAATGTCATTCAGGGTGAAACATGTCAGGATAGTGTTTTAATTGAGATTGATCCTGATGAAAATGTTTCAAATGAATTAAATTTAAAACTGGTTGAGTCAGATGGGCATGGCACTGGAGAGAAAGATGCACGGCTTCTGATAAGCCAGAGTGTCTCATCAGCAGTTATAGAAAAAGCTGGTAATGTTACAACTGCTGATGAAAATCGTGTTGATAGACAAGTGCTGAAGAATAACTCTTCAGAGGTTGTCAACACATCAGCTGTTGTTAACATGTCTACAAAGACTGATGTTAAACAAGTACTGAAGAAGACAAATTCAGTATCTAAGTCTTCAGTACTTGTCGATACTCACAAGGAGAAACACAAGAGGGTGCCTTGTGAAATTTGTAGGTTGTTTAATCATTCCTCTGATGAATGCTGGTACAGAAAAGGTTCTAAATTCAATAAAATAAAGCATAAAAACAAGAACATACTCAAAATGAAAAATGAATTTAGTTCCAAATTTGTACCAGAATCATCAGTAGTTTCAAAATCTGGAAAAACCTCACAAGGAAATGAATCAAGTAAATCCAAGAAAGGTAAAGGGGTTGTTCCAGATTCAAAGAAACAACACTTGAAAGATTCTTCATCAATTAAAGAAACTAAGTTGACAAAACACAAAAATCAAAAGTCAAGTCCTGATGTGTCTGATGAAATCAAAATTTTGACTCAAAACCATAATCAACTGATGTTAATGATGCAACAACTGCTAGGAAGAGTTAATCTAGCAGAGGTATCTGTTGCTTCATTTCAAAAGAAGAAACCAAAATCAAAAGTTAAGGCTCAAATTTCTGATAAGAATGCTTCAAGTGTTGCTTCAACTGAAAATGCTAATTCTATTTCCTCATATGTTACAAGACCCAAAACCAAAATGGTTTGGGTCCAAAAGTCTAATTGAGTGTGTTGATGTATGCAGGGTCCTTCAGCATGCCAAAATAGCATCTGGTATGTTGACAGTGGAGGATCCATGCATATGACTGGGAGCAGATCTCTTCTTAATGACTATTTTATAGAAAGGAAGGGATTTGTGTCTTTTGGAAATGATGCTAAGGGTTATATTATAGGGAAAGGTTATGTGACAAATGGTGAGATAAGGTTTGATGATGTGAATCATGTGGAGAATCTTAAGTATAATCTTCTGAGTGTTAGTCAGATGTGTGATAAGGGTCACATTTCTCTTTTCACCAAGCAAGACTGCAGAATACTGTCTTCTGAAGTGTTGCCTCTGATTGGCAAAGTCTTAGATGAGTACACTCTCCTTAAGGCTAACAGAGTGGGAAAGGTTTATGCCTTTGATTTGTCAAAGAAAATCTCTGTTAAAGGTCATCCTTGTTTATTCTCTAAGGCTTCTTTCAAGGAATCAAATCTGTGGCACAGAAGATTAGGTCATGTGAATCTCAAAAACATGAATCAACTGGTGAAACATGGGTTGGTTAGAGGTCTTCCAATGAAGGATTTTAGTTGTGATGAGAATTGCACTGCTTGCTTGAAAGGGAAGCAACACAAAGTTTCTTTTCCTCCAATTGGTGATCCCAAATCAACTGGTTGTTTTCAAATGTTGCACATGGATTTGTTTGGGCCAGTGAGGGTCATGAGTGTGGCAAAGAAGAAGTATTGCTTAGTAATTGTTGATGATTACTCAAGGTTTGTCTGGACCTTCTTCTTGCACTCAAAAGATGAGGTTGCCAAATCCATTATAAACTTTGTGTTGTATGTTGAGAAGCAATATTCTCTTCCTGTCAAGTGTGTAAGGAGTGACAATGGAACAGAGTTCAGAAATCATATTCTGGATGAGTTTTATCTGTCAAAGGGAATCAAGAGGCAGTACAGCATCCCTAGAACTCCTGAACAGAATGGAGTAGTAGAAAGGAAAAATAGAACTTTGATTGAAGCTGCCAGAACAATGCTTGCTGACTCTGGTTTGCCATTGACTTTCTGGGCAGAAGCTGTCAATACTGCTTGTTATGTGCACAACAGGGTTTTGGTGAATCAAAGATGGTTGAAAACTCCTTATGAACTGCTTCATAATTTGACCCCTTTGATTTCCTTCTTCAGAGCTTTTGGGTGTCCTTGCTATATCCTCAATACCAAAGATCAACTTAAAAAGGTTGACTCCAAAGTTGATGCAGGATATTTTGTTGGCTATTCTTCAACTTGCAAGGCTTACAGAGTGTTCAAATGCAGAACAAAGATGGTTGAAGAAACTCTTCATGTCAAATTCAATGAATGTCCAAAAGATTCTATTCCACAAAATCCTGTTGAGATGTTTAATCTAGACATCTTGCAACATGAATCCTATCAATCTCCAGTTGAGTCTATTGGTGTGACAGATGATGCATTTAAAGCAGTTCCACCAACAGCTTCTACAGCAACCACACAAGGAAGTCTTGATGATGAAGATGAAAGTACTCATCTGTTCAGATTTAGTGATAATCTACCAATGTCTGCTAAATCTGATGCTCCTCCTGCTCCAGTTGTTCCTCCCAATACCAATGCTGATGAAATTCTAGAATCTTCTACATCATTTGAAATTCCTGCTGCACTGTTCCCAGGTTCTTCATCAACATCTGCAGCAACTGGACCTCCAGCAAACACTTGCACTGATCTTATTCCATATCAAGAACTGAAGGATCATCCATTATCTCAAGTTCTGGGTGACATTTCTGCTGGTGTTTCAACAAGAAGTCAATTGTCAAACTTTTGTCTCTATGCTTTATTTGTCAGTCAACAAGAGCCAAAGAACTATCACACAGCACTTAGAGACAATAGCTGGGTGGAGGCTATGCAGTTGGAGTTGTTGCAGTTCAAGAAACAACAAGTCTGGGAGCTGGTTCCTTTACCCCAAGGTAAGTGTGCAATAGGCACTAAATGGGTGTTTAGGAATAAAACTGATGAAAATGGACAAATAATTAAGAACAAGGCCAGACTGGTTGTACAGGGGTTCTCTCAGGAAGAAGGTATTGATTATGATGAAACTTTTGCCCCTGTAGCCAGACTGGAAGCAATTAGATTGTTTTTAGCATATGCTGCCTTACACAAACTAAAAGTTTTTCAAATGGATGTCAAAAGTGCTTTCTTATATGGTAAAATAAAAGAAGAAGTGTATGTGTGCCAACCACCAGGCTTTGAGGACAATAAACATTCTGATTGGGTGTACAAACTTGATAAAGCTCTTTATGGGCTGAAACAAGTACCTAGAGCCTGGTATGACACTCTATCCACTTTTCTCAAAAATAATTTCACTAGAGGCTCCATTGATAAAATTTTGTTCATAAAGAAAGTAGGACAACATAAGCTCCTTGTTCAAATTTATGTTGATGACATAATTTTTGCTTCATCTGATCCAAATTTGTGTGCTGATTTTACTGAGTTAATGACCAAGAATTTTGAAATGAGTGCCATGGGGGAATTACAATTTTTCTTGGGTCTTCAAATCAAACAAAATCCTGATGGAATTTTCATTCATCAATCCAAATACACAAAAGAGCTGTTAAAGAAATTTGATTTGCAAAACTGTAAACAATGTTCTAACCCCATGAGCAGCACCACACAACTTGATGCAGATTTGAAAGGTAAATCAGTTGATGAAACACTTTATAGATGTATGATTGGATCCTTGATGTATCTCACAGCATCTAGGCCAGACATTATGTTTGCTACATGTGTTTGTGCTAGATTTCAGGCTGCACCTAAAGAATCTCATTTGATTGCTGTTAAAAGAATTTTCAGATACTTGCAGTGCACTCAATCACTGGGAATTTGGTATTCCACTGGGCATTCCTGCAAGCTTGTTGCTTTCTCTGATAGTGACTATGCAGGATGCAAACTTACCAGAAAATCAACTTTTGGTGGTTGTCAGTTTCTAGGAAACTGTTTGGTTTCTTGGCAGAGTAAGAAACAAACATCTGTGGCTACCTCCACAGCTGAAGCCGAGTACATTGCTGCTGCAAGCTGTACTTCACAAATTCTCTGGCTTCAGACTCAACTTTTGGATTATGGCATCAAAGAGTCTAAGACACCATTGTTAATGGATAGTGCCTCAGCTCTTTGTATTGTCAAGAATCCAGTTCAGCACTCTAGGACCAAACACATTGAAATCAGACATCATTTTATAAGGGATTGTTTTGAAAAGGGTCTGATTGATCCAAAGTTTGTTCCTAGTGCTGATGAACTTGCAGATATTTTTACTAAGCCTTTAGACACTTCAACTTTTCAAAATTTAGTTCTAAGGCTTGGTATGCTGCAACTTGAATAAATTGGTTTTCACACTCATAAAATTTCATTTCCCAGTTTAAAGTTTCAAAAATACAAAAATATTTATTTCTTCTCACCTTGCAACTTCTGATATTTTTCGTAAATACTGATAAGTATCAGAAGTACTGATTCAAGGAAACATCTGATCTTTACCAATATTATCAGTTAAAAGTACTGATGGGTTTTGGTTGACAAAGTACTGAAGGTCAAAAATATTTCACAAAAGTCTGATGAACAACTTTTGTTCACAAGTTCTGATGACCAATTTTTCACAAAATCTGATGAGAAAATCTGATGATTTACAACGTCTGATGAGCAATTGATGAAAACAGCTGATGAACAAAAATTGTCCACAACACCTGATGAGTAACTTTACTCTTCAGCTGTTTCAACCACTGCTGTTTTCTCTTTATAACATCTGAAGAACATAATCCAATTCTCTATTTAATTAAACCTTCTTCAGTTGTTTCATTACCACTTCATCAGAACTTTCAATCTTTTTCAAAAACCTATCTTCCCTCTCAAGTCTCTGCTTCCATGGCGACCATGAACCTTAAACCTCGTCATAACTCTGTTGCATACCTTACCAAATCATCCTTCTGGTCCAAGTTTGATGAAGCTGTTGATCTCATGAATGCATCGCAATTCCAAACCGCGTTTCTTATCAATCCCACACTTCATGTTGAATCCATTCATCAATTCTGGATGAATGTCGAGCTCATCAACATCGGCACTGGTGTTATTTCTCTTCGCTCTACAGTAAATGGACACACTGTCCACATCAGTCCAGCCGAACTGAGGGAGGTTCTTCAACTTGATGATGCAAACCTAGTCACTCAATTCCCAAAGAACCTAACTGACCTCTGTTTCACAAGTCACGAATACCAGGGTGACTTGAGTGACTCAACTCTGTACAAGAAGAATTTCAATGATCCTGAGCGTCTTATCTTTCACATGATCAACATCTGTCTAGCTCCAAAATCATCCTCTTGGGACCAGATGTCATCAAGGTGGCAGCAGGTATTATTCTCTGTCCTAGAATCCCAAAAACTTAATTTTTCGCAAATTTTATTTTCAGAATTAACTGAACATGCTGCTAAACCTGTTTCTTCTAGATGGCTTCTTTATCCACGTTTTATCATGGCCATAATAGAAAAACAGTTAAAGCAAAATGGCCTTGTTGGTCAGGGGATCTCTGCTCCAGCAGTTCTACTGGAGGTATATTCCCGACACAACACTAACCTCAATCTCAAAGAGGCTGCCCGAAAGCTAAAACCCAAGCATAGGGAACCCATAGTCTCCACTTCCAAATCAAAATCCAAAGTCCCCACCAAACCACATTCTAAAAAGCCCAAAAAGGCTGCTCAGGGAAATGAGTCCCCTGAGTCTGCCCATGCCTCACCAAGGCATGACATGGTCACTGGAAGTAGTCAGCCAGTGGTCCATCAGACTCCACCAGCTGAAACCGCCCTGGCTTCCTCTCAACAGGAACTTGGTGCAACCATGGAAGGGGTAGACACACTTCTAGAGCCTCTTTCATTTGAAAAGGCTTCTATTGAACAGCACCAATCTCCCCGGGTGCACTCTGCTTCACAGCCTATTCCTACTGAAACCACCCAACAAAGCCCAACTTTTGTAATTGAACAAATCCTGGATCAGCTAAACACTCCTATCCCTACCCAGACACCTATTACCACTGGGATTAGCTCCAACATTGAGGGGGAGGATCAAAGTGTTTCTGATAACCCACAGGATTCTGACTACCATATCAGATCTCCTAGTGTGGACAGAGAGATTCTGACATCTGACAGGGCTGCTACTTCATCACCTCCATCATTTGGAGTGATTGATAGTAGTACCATATCTAAGACCCTGCCAGAGGCAACAACTGATGAAGGGTTTATCCCTGAGGTTGGAAGTCCCCAGTACCAAGAAAAAGGGGCACCTGAACATGTTGAGCCACACTCAACTCAGGTACATCCTGATACTATCAGGATGTCAGATGATTTAGCCACGGCTAATGATGACCAACGGACCCTAGCTGATGGTCTACATCAAAACAAATTCCTTGAGGCTGAGGTCTGCAGACTCAATGAGCTGCTCACCAAAATGTCCAAGGATAAAAGTCCATCTGCCCTTTCTAACCCACAGGATGGCACCTTCAACTTCTGGAGGTCCCCAAAATACTTCATCCTCCACACAAAAACAACAACAGCCACCTGCCTCTGCTTCAGGCACAAATCCTCTGGGCTCAAACCCCCCAGAAGCATTGGTTGCTGCTTTCATTGCTGCTCTTCCTCTCATCACTCCCATCCTCCAAACCCTTATTTCCCAATCTCTTGACAAGCTACTTCCCTCACAAACACAAATCCAAACAATGATAGATGGTGCAGTTCAAACAATTCTTTCTAGCCTTAAACCTCCAACACCAACTGCAGCCAAAAAGGGGGAGTCTAGTTCTGTCATAGAGACAAAAAGGAAAGATTCTGGTGATGTACAGGAAGTGGGTATACAAGTTGAAGCTATAGACTTTGAAAAGCCTGCCTCTCCTCTGAAATTCACCTACAAAAGGCAGAAGAAATCTTCCAAGGCTGATGTGGTTGAAAAAGTTGTAGAGAAAGAGATTGCAAGTGAAAAAGCTGAAAAGATTATAGTTGAAAAGGCTGCTGATGTGATAGAGCCTGAAATGTCTGAGCTTCAGAAGCTAGTACAACAGGTTGATCAAGTCCATTTTCAAGCCATGGATGAAATCATAAGCCAACTTTTCAAGGAGGATGCTCAACCTGAAGATCTGAATAAGAAGATCAGGGAATTGGAAATAAATCACATAGACAACATTTGGAAGCAATATGACAAGGAAGAAACTGAGAGACTTCATGTCATGGCTAGGTTTGTAGCCAAATTCTTAGGGAGATCAGTTGCTGAGATCAGGGCTTGGGATAGGAATAATCTTATCAAAGTTACAACAAAGATCTGCAGCTCTCAGACTCCTAACAAAGAACTGATAGTTGAAGCAATGGATGTGGTGGGCCTGAAGAAAAAGAAGGAGCTGCTTAAAAAGTCTCAACAGGAACTCACTTCCAGCATGCTTAATTTTCATAAACCTGCTCCAAAATCAGCCACTTCCATCCCAAAATCAAAACCTGTCAAAACAATTGATGCACCTCTCAAGAAGAGGAGAAAGCTGATGATACAGGAGGAAGATGATGAAGATAGGCAACCACTGTCAACTGTTCTAAAACTGAAAAAGCCTGAGTCTTCCATTGTCGCTGTAATGACTCCTGAATCTCAGATGCAAGCTGTAAAAGTGAAGATAGAAGAAGAGGAAAGTCAGAGACTATATGATGACAAAATTCTGAGTTTGGTAGACAAAGACTACCCTCAGACTTCCTCGTTAACAGCTATGAGGAAGGAAGCACAAAGGTTATTTGCACTAAGGCATACCTTCCAGTATAGGAAATAAGTAATCCGGGTATGGCCTGACCCAAGGGTACAGCACAGGATACACAAAAGAAACATTCCACAAGCCTACAGAGGAAGAATCAAAAAGGTGATAAATGCTGACATTATGGCTGGGTTTGTGATGGATCCTTGGGAAATCATTGAAGATTTTAAGAAGGTTTACAATGCTAAACTGCCAGTTTCCAAGCTATTGGAAAACAAAATGATCAAGAAGGGGCTGGTATACAATAGAATGGAAGGGTTAAAGAAGAATGAGCTACAATTGTTCCTGGAAGGAAAACATCCAGATGAATTTGTATACAGAGAAATCACAAGGATTGAATTGCACAATGGGTCTACAAGCAGGTACCTTTCTGAATACTATGGACCTGAGTTCTTCTTTGAAGGTGAGCCAGAGCTACTAACCATTGAAGATCAAGTAGTCCTTCTGGAAGCCTATGTCAGAGAATCTTTTAGACTCGTGCATGGGCAGTAGCTTCAAATGAGAGAGGCAACAACTCTTAGTCCATTCCCCAATTGGAGTTCTCTCTCATCCTTCAACTGTTAGATCTTCTGAAGCTGCTGTCATCCAGGCCTACACTTAATTGGTCATCTTAGAAGTTGATCTCTAAGGAAAAAGACACATCTTTCTGCCTGGAAAATCAACAATAAGTGGGACAACTAATAATTAGAGGTTTTGGCTGCATTGGTTCAGGGGGAGTTTGTTGGACCAAAAGAACCAATGAGCCTGATCAGAAAATCCTCTAAGTCCCACAGGCACACAACAACTGAAGAAGAGCACAACAGCTGAAGACAAACGACTGTTGAAGAAAAGATCTGAAGAGTTACAAGCTCTGAAAAACAAGTCTTCAGATGTTGTTCACAACAGCTGAAGTGTTAGTTTTCAGATGTTGTAGTTAGCCTTCACTAGTTGTAGTTTTATTTCAGTAGTTTTAATTCTTCAGTAGTTGTAAGAGGATGTTTTCAGTTGTTGTAAACATTCTCAGTAGTTTAGTTATTTCAGTAGTTATCTTTTGTCTGTTAGATGTCAACATCATGTGACATCATCAGACGTCACTGCTTCTATATAAGGGCAGTTGACATATTGTATCTTTAACGAAGTTAGCACAATTAATGAGATTATTCCTTTTGCAGAATTCTCTTTCTATAACAACTTGTGCTTTACTGTTCTATTAGATTAACCTTGTTCTTGCTAATTTTGAGCTAATTCATTGTTGAATTTCGCTGCTATAACCTAATATTGATCAAATGAGAACATCTGATCCTACAATAAGAGTTTGTCATGCATATTATCTTCCTTGATTTGTTTCTTCGTGCGTTCCTCAAAAGCCTTTAGTCTTCCAACGGCTTCTTGGAATGGCATCGTATTAATATCCGCAAACTGTTCGATTGCTGCAATAATCTGAATGAACATTGGTGGTACCGAACCAAGTAACTTACGCACCAATCTTTTGTCATTCATTGTATGCCCAAGATTGCTCGCTTGAGATGCAATCTCACTTATTTTCCCGGCATAAACATCAAGTGACTCGTTAACACCCATTTTAAGAGATTCAAAACCTGACTCAAGTGTTTGTAACCGAGCCTCTTTAACTCTCTCAACTCCTACATGCCGAACCTTTAACGCATCCCAAATTTCTTTGGCTGAAGTAAGATTTGCAATTTGCAAAACCATGTTTTCTGGAATTGCTTGATATAACAATGCAATTGCAGCATTGTTTTTCTTTTCATCGACTTCAGTTCTCGATTTTGGTTCAATGGCCTCCCAAATCCCATGGACATTAAAGATCGACCTGATCTTTATAGCCTAAATGGTGTAATTTATAGAGTTTAACATGGGACATTGAAAACTCATTGATGTCCCTCCTTCCTTTGAAGTTACCACTTTTTTATCTTTGGTCTCAGCCATTTTACGTGGCTTCTTTTTCCCAATCTAAACAGATTGTCTACCACTGCTTCTAATCAAAAATATATCACAACCTTCTTTCTATAAGAGTGCACGGGTTATAAAAAACCAACTCTTATTTATCAAGCCAGTACACGGCTTTTATAAAAAACAACTAACTTTAACAGTACACGGGTTATGAAAACCAACTGTTAATTCACCTAGTGGGTACACGGTTTATAAAAAACAACTGACTTAAACAGTACACGGGTTTTTTCAAAAACGGTACACGGGTTTTTCTGGTCACAAAAGTGAAACCAAAACCAACCGTTAATTACTGAGAATAGTACACGGGTTTTTTATAGACAAATTACAACCAACTTTTGTTTCAATCAACAAAAGTACACGGGTTATACAATAACGAAACAAACCAACTTTTTCTAATTTAAACAGTACCCGGGTTAACCAAGTGATCCTAACAGTACACGGGCAAACCAACTGTTTCTACAATACACGGGCTAACCAACCGTTTCTACCGATAACAGTGCACGTGTTTATTCCGTTTGCCTCAAGATTAAACCAACTATTCTACAAATTTTCTTTTATTGTAAACTATTACATGACCATGCTTCTGTTCTAAACAATTTTGGTGTTCCTTTTATTTCAATTCTTTCAAACTTTAGAAATTTAAATTCTAGTATTTTCTAATAATTTTATGTAGTAAAGAAAAGTACTTATTTGTACATTAGACAATTTGATGATTCTTTTGAATCTTCTCTTCTTGATTCTTACAGCCCTTTCCAATTGGAATTATTTTTTTGCAAAGATTTCTTCTTGTCAATCGTACCTTTTGTGCAGAACCAACAAAAGAGCAATTCACCCTTTCTTTTGTTGTTTGATTATTTTTTTCCGTGAACAAATCTTCAAAAGAAAGAATTTCCAAAGATAATTGAATCCTCCTTTATATTTTGTTGCCTCTGATATTGATTATAATAATCAATAATGATAGCACATGGTCCCTTTGAATGATTGCATCTTCTGCCTATCAAAAATTGATAAAACACGAAGGAAGGTTCCGATTTCAAAAAAATTCCAATCGTCCCTTTTCTTCTTTTCAATATGTTCACAAATCACGAAATTGAAATCCACGAGCCTACTTCCAATTGCGCTATGTTTCTTCGAATCAATCGAGATCCATTCTATTGTCCAGATCGTCTTCTTCAATCAATCGAAATTCAATTTGTGTTGATAAACGCCCTGATCGATTATGTAAACCGCTCTGATGCCAATTGTTGGTAATCAAAGAACGTTAATCGAATGAACAAGGATCAAAAACACAAAACAATCTCACACAACATATGAAATACCATATATGCAATATGAATGTTCTGAATGTTAATGATACGTATGTTTACAAACATTGACACATATATATAACCCTAGAGATAGTTTTTAACTTTCTATTTTTACACTAGGACCCTTTGACTAACAATATTTACAATAACTACCCAAACTTACTTAGTTTGACCTAATGACATAATAACCCCTTTACTTATATAATAATAAGTTTAGTTTAAATCGAAGCTCAATTATACTAGGTTTTCATCTCATATTCATGGTAGATAGGAACAATTCAAGAGCTCCATCTCAGATCATACAAGTGTTCAAGGGCGAAGGCCGTCAACACTATAGCATTTAACTGAAGACCATTCTAAGATCACAAGAACTCTAGGAGACTGTGGATTCTGGTATTACTATCATGGGAGATGAGGAAAAAATAGAGGCAAGGAAGAAAGACGCTAATTAAAACCATAGCCATAATCCAGCAAAGGATGCATGACCAACTGTTTTCACAAATTTCTAGTGATAACTCGATCTGCCAAAGAAACCGGAGAAACCCTAAAGATGGAGTACGAGGGTGACTCACAAGTGACGATAATCAGATTGCAATCACTAAGGAGAGATTGAAAAATCTCTTAATGAATGATACACTACAAGGATCTGGGCATATAGAGACGACTTTTGTCATCGCCACATGTTAAGTTTTATCGACGACATGTCGTCGCTAAACCGTCAAAACAAATTTCAAAGTTCTGCCGCCACGTGTCTATCAATAATTGGTAAGTCAACGCAAAAAAACAGCATTTTTTTTAGCGACGACATGTTGTCGCAAAATAAATCATTAATTTTTTTTCCATTTTCTTTTAAACCGGGAAAATATGAAAAGGGAGGGAAAATTTTCATCTTTCCAATAGCGACGACATGTCGTCGTCAAAATATTTCATTTTGAATTATTCATTTTCTATTTAACCGGGAAAATTAAAAGACTTGGGAGGACTTAGTAACGACGATATGTCGTCGCTATAACAAAAATTAAAAAAATGATTTTTTTTATTTTCTTTTAAACCGGGAAAATAAAATATGAACACTTTTAGCGACGACATGTCGTCGCTAATGGTCTTTTATTTTATTTTATTTTCCATTTTTTGTGTAATTATCTTCTTTTTTTATTACCTTTTTTTTAATTATTTTTTTTATTATCTTTATAGTTATTTATATTTATGTATATATGCATAATAAAATTTATTATTTCATGGTTTTATTTTAATTGTGTGGTTCCACGTGAGTTGAGCTCGAACGAATACCTACAACGTTTAGTACAATGATACGATCAAAATAACATTTTACGTGTTGAAATATGTCGTTCAATAAAATCATCAAGAACTGGGTTTGCACACGAACACATACTTCAACAACTGGGTGATCAGTGAATCAGATCTTCAAGAACTGGGTGTTTAATCTTGTGTGTACATGTGTGTTATTCATTTGTTTGAATAATGTGATGCTACAAGTAGGCTAATTTGTATTTGAATACATATGTGCGTGCCACTATGGATTTGTTTTGAATGATGTTATGCTATATGTAGGCTAATTTGTATTTGAATACATCTATGCGTGCCACTATGGATTTCGTTGAATGATGTGATGCTACATGTAGGCTAATTTGTATTTGAATACATCTGTGCGTGCCACTATGGATTTTTTTGAATGATGTGATGTCACATGTAGGCTAATTTGTATTTGAATACATCTGTGTGTGTCACTATGGATTTGTTTGAATGATGTGATGCTACATGTAGGCTAATTTGTATTTGAATACTGTTGGATCGGGTTGTTTAATCTAAGCAACACTTCACAAGTATTTCTCTATTACAATCTAACAGATGCGGAATCTCTGTTAGATGTATCTCTCAAACACTCAAGACAGAAAGATAAACTTTGAACAGAAGTAATAACACCAGAGAAAATTTCAAGCTCAAAGATATATTTCTCTCAAAGCAAAAGCTTACAAGCACACATACAAGTTTTACAATGAGAGGTTATATAGCCAAGGCTACAACCGTATACTCTTAGGAATACAAGTTGGGTATACTAGACAATACAATAAAGTAAAGCTTATTCTATTATGTAGAGTGTCTTAACAGGCTAAGACACTCAATTACAATCATTACAAATATAGACATTGACTTAATAAAAGACTAGCTAAATACAAAATGAATTTAATGTTGTTGATCTTCAAGGCTTCAGATGATCTTTTGCATTTAATGCTGAGGAAGGGAAGTAAGGTGATGTATCTGACCATCGGTATGTTATCTTTGTCCTTACTCAGACCAGCATGTCTTGTGTCAGTCCTTTTGTACTATAAAAGTACTCAGCTACAGTCTTTGTTAGAGGATTAACCTCGGAAGTCTTTGTCTTTGTTTTTTGGAAGCAGAAGAGAATCTTCGGAAGGTGTTAGTCTTCGGAAGCCTTTGGTTCATCATAAGCTTTAAGTCTTCAGAAGCTTTGGAGCTTTAACTCTAAGTGTTGGCCTTCCGAAGTGTTTGTCTTGTACAGCCTTCAGTAAGAGTGAGTTACCCTTCGGAAGCAAGATTGCTTCTGAAGAGGAACTCCTTCCTTCCGAAGGTTGTTTGTCTTTGTAGTCTTTGATACTTAGACAAAATTGAAGTTTGGTGAGCATCAGCCTTTATTAGTCTTTACTGCTTAATTTGTATTTGATTACATCTGTGCGTGCCACTATGGATTTCGTCGAATGATGTGATGCTACATGTAGGCTAATTTGTATTTGAATACATCTGTGCGTGCCACTATGTGTTTGTTTGAATGATGTGATGTTACATGTAGGCTAATTTGTATTTGAATACATCTGTGTGTGTCACTATGGATTTGTTTGAATGATGTGATGCTACATGTAGGCTTATTTGTATTTGAATACATCTGTGCGTGCCACTATGGATTTGTTTGAATGATGTGATGCTACATGTAGGCTAATTTGTATTTGAATACATTTGTGCGTGCCACTATGGATTTGTTTGAATGATGTGATGCTACAGTGTTACTTGTATTTGAATACATACATTCAGGAATCTATTTGTATAGTTGTTTGTTATTAAGTGCATGCGTATATGTGTTTATATATGTGGTGATACATTTGTTTGATATATGCGATTAATATACGCACATGTGCTTATGTGTACGTGAGTATATGTAAATGTATGCAGACTTATGTGTATATATATCTGCTTAAGTGCATGTGTAAATGTATGTATGTATGTATGTATGTATGTATGTTTATTTATGTGTATATATATGATGGGATTCATTCTATTAAGAACCAAGAATTTGTAAAGAACTAAAAGAACCACATTTATAGCCACAAGATTTCAAGGATATAAAAGTAATTTTGCTTGAAAGTGAAGGAAGTTACTTTTATACCCTTCAAACTTGTGGCTACAAATGGTTCTTTTAGTTCTTAACTAACATTGGTTCTCATTTGAATATCTCCCTATATATGATTATATATCTCTTTAAAAAAAATAATCCTTATGTGTATTTTTAAATAAAATAAAAATTAATTTCTTAAATTATAAATCAAATTGTACAAAGATTAGATTAATAAATAAACAAGTAAATAACAAAAATAATAAAAAACATAATTAAATAACTAATATAATACAAAAGATAATTAAACTATAAAAAGACAATAAAAAAATTAAGATTACATTATAATAAGATAATTAAATAACAAAGACAATAAAAAAAAATGTAATTATTAAGGTATGTTCATATGTTTGGGGTTTTTTTGTTGTTAATATTATATGTATGTAAATCTTATTTGTTTTGAATGTTGTAGATTTGTTAAGTTTGTTGTAAATCTTATTTGTTTAAATGGTTTTAGTTATGTCAAGATTGTTTTACTTAGATTTTAAATTGTTTAGTTGAATTTAAGTTTGTTGATTACATAATGTTGATGTGCTTTAGTTGAATTTTAGTTTGTTGATTACATAATGGTTTTAGTTATGTAAAGTTTGTTAATTTTAAATGGTTTTAGTTATGTCAAGATTGTTTTGTTTAGATTTTAAATGGTTTTAGTTATGTAAAGTTTGTTGATTACATAATGCTTATTATATGCCTTAGTTCAATTGAAGCTTGTTGAATACATATTACTTATTTCAAGATTTTAAATGGTTTTAGTTATGTCAAGATTGTTTTACTTAGATTTTAAATTGTTTAGTTGAATTTAAGTTTGCTGATTACATAATGTTGATGTGCTTTAGTTGAATGTTAGTTTGTTGATTACATAATGGTTTTAGTTATCTAAAGTTTGTTAATTTTAAATGGTTTTAGTTATGTCAAGATTGTTTTGTTTAGATTTTAAATGGTTTTAGTCATGTAAAGTTTGTTGATTACATAATGCTTATTATATGCCTTAGTTCAATTGAAGTTTGTTGAATACATATTACTTATTTCAAGATTTTAAATGGTTTTAGTTATGTCAAGATTGTTTTACTTAGATTTTAAATTGTTTAGTTGAATTTAAGTTTGTTGATTACATAATGTTTATGTGCTTTAGTTGAATTTTAGTTTGTTGATTACATAATGGTTTTAGTTATGTAAAGTTTGTTAATTTTAAATGGTTTTAGTTATTTCAAGATTGTTTTTCTTAAATTTTAAATGGTTTTAGATTTGTTAAGTTTATAGATCATTATGAAAATCGATAAGAGTTGGATTACTTTGGGAAATCGAAATTCTACTACTTTCAAAGAAGGCCTTCTCAACTTTATAGAGATAGCAAAAAACCATGTAGATAGCCAAGGTAAAACGTTTTGCCCGTGTGGACGCTGTGTTAATTCGATTCGGTATGATTTGAATACGGTTTATGCCCACATACATAGTCGTGGGTTTCTACAATCTTATTAGACATGGAATTATCATGGTGAAAGATATGCTAATGCTGACCAAGTAGAAGCCCTTTTTGATTCAAGAACACATGAACACGATACAAGAAGTCTTGAAATGTTTGATGTGATTGATGATGTTATGGTAGAGCACAATGCAAATGAAGAAAATACACATGAAGATGAAAGTGGTTTAGACCCGGAATTTGACGCATTGTTCAAGGAGTTGAACACCGAGTTATACCCTGGTTGTAGTTGGATGTCTTCTTTAAACTTTATAGCAAAATTGATGCATATTAAAGTAATCAACAAATGGACAGATAGTTCATTTGATCAACTTTTAGAATTTTTAAGAGATGCATTCCCAAAAGAAAATCATATCCCGGCCTCACATTATCAAGCTAAAAAGAAGCTAAAAAAGATTGGGTTGGGATACCAATCTATCCATGCTTGCATTAATGACTGTGCATTGTTCTGGAACGAAAATCATGACTTGCAAGATTGTCTTGTGTGTAACGAGAGCAGATGGGTTGACAAAAATACAAAGGGAAAGAAAGTTCCAAAAAAAGTGTTGCGTTACTTTCCTTTAACTTCTCGGCTTCGACGAATGTTTAGTTCTAGATTCATGGCTAAATATATGATATGGCATAATACAGGACGCTCAACAGATGGTATAATGCGTCATCCGGTTGATGGGAAGGCATGGCAAGAATTTGATAAAAGATACCCTGATTTTGCCAATGAACCCAGGAATGTTCGTTTGGGTTTGGCAGCTGATGGCTTTAATCCATTTGGCAACATGAATCTGTCTTACAGTATGTGGCCAGTGGTGTTGACAACATACAATACGCCACCTTGGCTATGTATGAAAAAGTCTTCTTTTATGTTAACTTTGTTGATTCTAGGTCCTAAATCACCTGGAAAAGACATTGATGTTTTTTTGAGGCCTTTGGTGGATGAATTGAAAATGCTATGGGTTGAAGGCGTTCAAATGCCAGATGCTTCAACTAAAAGCATATTCAAGAAGCGTGCGGCTCTATTGGGGACTATTAATGATTTTCCTGCTCATAGACACACCTTCATGTCGTGTAACTAATAAAATAGCAGCTTGTCTGGATGGAGCGACCAAGGTTATAAAGCCTGTCCAACTTGTAACAGAGACACACCTTCATGTCGTGTAACTAATAAAATAGCTTTTGTTGGTCATAGAAGATTCCTAGACCGCAAACATAAATGGAGGGAAAATTTGATGTTCAATGGGAAAAAAGAGACAACAGGTCTACCTAAACGATTGAATAATAAACAGATATTAGAACAACTCAATAGTCTACCCAATCGTGTTTCGGGAAAACATCCTAGCCATGGAGGTGTCAAAAGAAAGCGTGATGCATCAGAGTTTAATTGGAACAAAAAGAGCATTTTCTTTGAGTTGGATTATTGGTCTTCTCTAGAGCTAAAACACAATCTTGATGTTATGCATGTGGAGAAGAATGTATGTGAGAGTTTATTGGATACTTTACTAATGGATGAAAAATCAAAAGACACACTAAATGCTAGAAAAGACTTGAAAAATTTGGGTATTCGACAAAATCTGTGGCTAACAAAAAATAACAACAAGGTTTACCAACCACATGCTCCTTACTCTTTCACACCTAGTGATCGAGAACGGTTTTGTAAGTTTATTAGAGGAGTGAGACTACCTTATGGTTTCGGTTCAAACTTTAAAAATAAGGTTATTTCTAATAACTCAAATATAACAGGGTTAAAGTCTCATGATTATCATATCCTTATGCAACGACTACTACCGGTAGGGATTCAAGTTGGTTTGCCATCAAATGTTGCTACTGCAATATGTGACCTTTGCACCTTCTTTCAAAAAATTTGTGCACGATCAATAGATGCGAATGACATGGCTAATGCACATAAAGAAGTGGTAAAGATATTATGCAACTTGGAATTGATATATCCTCCGGCTTTTTTTGACATAATGGTTCACTTAATTCTTCACTTACCTGAAGAAGCCATTCTTGATGGGCCTTTTTACATGATGTCACACCCCCACCTCTCGTCACCTCGTGTCTGGTCTGACGTCACCGAACCGGTTGCGGAAGCATAGTGGTGATGTCTCCAAGGTGAGGGGTGACTTACTTGAACCGATATCACAGCACACAGATTAACTTAAAGTAAGTACATTACCAAGGGTTTCGTTATCACAACCAGACTTACAGTTTACAACTAAATTTATTACACAACTATCTTATTTAATTACAAATGTATGAAGTGCATCCTTACCCGTTGGTCACTGTCTCCCTGCAAAAAGATTTAATTTGAAAACGTCAGCACAAAGCTGGTGAGTTCGACAGTTCAATTTAAAATCATATGATATGATAAGCAAGTTCTCAAAAGTTCAGTTCCGGATAACCATGGGACCTGTATCTAGTTCCTTTCGGACGTCTAGTCTGTCTCAAGATATTACCCGTCGGTACATATCTTAGTGCCTCATTATCTTAATGTCTATCACACCATTAAGAAGTTCAGGAAACAGATAACAAACATTCACACAAGGGGAGATGCAATCCTCCCAGCGAATGGGGTGTCAACCAATAGTACTATCAATGTTTTCTGTTCGACCACACATGGGTTCACTAGATACAGTTCAAAAATGAGGACTTTCAGTTCCATGATAGAGTTCAGTCTACAGGCAAAATCCCATGAAATCCCACAAAATCACATGAAATCACACAGATATCATTGATGCATATCATATGTTCAGACAACAGTTTGCAGAATTTTCCCGATGTTTGTAAAAGATTAAAAATAAAAGGGGTTGTACGAAACTCACCTGATGATATAGGTGTAGCAGAGTATCACCAAACTGATAGTACAAAGATGATTCTGCATTTAGTTATATTTAATAAGTTATTTATGTTCTAGTTTACTGATTAGATCTTTCTGAACGTTCAATGTCAAAGACATTGCTTAGTAAATCATCAACTCGATACTAATTATATAATTAATTAATTTAATGTTATATCATACAATGTATGATAATGTAGGAACCTACATTGCATTAGATTCCTAATATAAAGTTGATGACACTCTTGATTAATCAGAATAATCTCTGATTAACCAAATAGTTAATGTTGTTGATTATGATACTGTAACAGTTTCTAGATAATTTAATGGCTTAGGAATGATAAATCCTTGTTATTGATTTCCCAAATATCATGAAATATCACAATGTAGCATCAGAATAGGTGAAATAACCAAATTTAACATACTAATCTGACTGTTATCACAAACATCAGATAATCATTCCAATGAGTATGTTAATGATTGTGATTAGTTTGAAACACTTAGATTTAACCTTTGAATTCCAAAGATTAATCAAACTAATCACCTACATTGTCATAACCAAATGGTTTAAACCATTATAATCATGGTTGTAGTTTCATGCAAACCGGGCATTACAACGGATCAAAACAAGGATTTAACCGTTAAAACTTCCTGTTCTTTGTTTATAATCAATCCTAGCCATCATCTAGACAATAATCAACAATCCTAACTATGTCTTTACGTTCAAAATCAAGATCTAATCAATCAAAATCAAACTAGAAGGTTTAAACGGATCATTACCTAATCAGACGGAGTTTTGCGGGTAAAAGGACGATCAGAACTTGTAGGGACGATCCCTGGCACGATCGGTGATTTCTGGTGGCTTCAGATGTGAGTTTTGATGATGCTTGGTGGTTGTTTGTCGTCTGAAAACGAAGCAGAAGCGAGGAGAAGAAATAATATTCTTCTGCATGCAATCTGATGAAGATAAGCAACTCATTCCACCGCCTCATCCGTCGCGTACCGCGACGGAGAGCCCAAGAATTCTTCGCGTATCGCTAAGAAATCCGGAGGAATCTTAGATATTTTACATGCATCGCGTACCGCGGAGGAAGTTCAACTCCTCCATCGTGTACCGCGATGGGTCCAATCGACCAACACTTAGTAATTTTTTTTTCTTCATTTTTCGATTCCGAGCAATCCAGGACTCCGTTTTGTGCAGGGTTTTCGTCCACGTTCATCATTTCTCACCTACTATCATTCTGTAACAATTACAAGTATTAAAACAATGTGGATTTCTAGAACGATCAAATGTGTCCACGTCATTGATGACGTAATTCTCGTATGCAACTGTCACAGTCTCCTCCTGTTAGAGAAATTTCGTCCCGAAATTTAGTGAAGACTTACATTATGACAATCATTTATGAGAATAGATGTGGATACTTTGATTTCATTTGATCTTCACGTTCCCAAGTATATTCAGGTCCACGTTGCGAGTTCCATCGCACTTTAACGATTGGTATGCGACTACGTTTTAACACTTTCGTTTCTCGATCCATTACCTCTACTGGTTCTTCACTGAACTGAGGTTTTTCATCAACATGAATCTCTTCGAGAGGTACGATCAATGATTCATCAGTTAAACATTTCTTCAGATTAGATACATGAAAGACATCGTGAATATTACTGAGTTCAAGAGGTAATTCAAGTCTGTAGGCTACTGGTCCAATTCGTTCAAGAATTTTAAATGGCCCTACAAATCTTGGCGAAAGTTTACCTCGCTTCCCAAATCTGAAAATGCCTTTCCAAGGTGACACTTTCAACATTACCCGATCACCTACTTGAAATTCGAGTGGTCTACGGCGATTATCAGCGTAACTCTTTTGACGATCGCGAGCAGCTTTGATTCGTTCCTGAATGAGTGCGATCTTATCCGTTGTTTCCTGAATGAATTCTGGGCCTATGATTTGATTCTCACCTACTTCTGACCAACAGATAGGTGATCTACATTTGCGTCCATAAAGTGCTTCAAATGGAGCGCATTGAATACTGGTATGGTAGCTGTTATTGTATGAGAATTCAACAAGTGGAAGATGAATATCCCAACTACCTCCAAAATCAATCACACATCTTCTAAGCATGTCTTCAATAGTTTGATTGGTTCGTTTAGTCTGCCCGTCAGTTTGTGGATGATAAGCTGTGTTCATATTGATTTGCGTGCCCAGAGCATTCTGAAGAGTTTGCCAAAATCATGACATAAATCGACTATCTCTGTCGGAAATGATAGAGATCGGTACTCCATGTCGAGATACAATCTCATTAACATAAAGTTTAGCGAGTCGATCCATAGAATAATCTTCTCGGATGGGTAAGAAATGCGCAGATTTCGTAAGACGATCAACGATAATCCATATAGAGTCATGATTACGTGATGTTCTGGGTAATTTAGTAATGAAATCCATAGAGATCTGGTCCCATTTCCACATGGGAATCTCAGGTTGTTGCAATAACCCAGAAGGTCGTTGATGTTCAGCCTTAACTTTTAAACAAGTTAAGCATCGATCCACATATTCAGCTATGTGTTTCTTCATTCCAGGCCACCGGTAAAAGTCTTTAAGATCTTTATACATTTTATCAGCACCTGGATGAATAGAATACCTGGATTTATGCGCCTCATTCAAGATAATAGTTCGAGAGTTACCGAATAAAGGAACCCACATTCGGTTTTTGAAATACAATAGTCCATCGTTTTTGGTATCAAGTTTCTTATCTAATCCTCTCAGTCCTTCAGCAAAATAGTTCGTTGCTTGTAAAGCTTGTTGTTGAGCGTCTTTGATTTGAGGAATTAGACTGGTTTGAATAGTCATACCTAACGTTTTCACACGTAAAGGCTTGACTCGTTCCTTGCGACTTAAAGCATCAGCTACAACATTTGCTTTGCCTGGGTGATAACGAATCTCACAGTCATAATCGTTCAACAGTTCAACCCATCGTCTCTGTCGCATGTTCAACATTTTCTGATCTAGAATGTGTTGAAGGCTTTTGTGATCAGTGTATATAATACACCTAGTTCCGTATAGATAATGTCTCCAAATCTTGAGTGCAAACACTACTGCACCAAGTTCTAGATCATGAGTGGTATAGTTCTTCTCATGTACTTTCAGTTGTCGAGAAGCGTAAGCAATTACCTTGTCGTTCTGCATTAAAACACACCCAAGACCTTGACGTGAAGCATCACAATACACTGTGAAGTTATCAGTACCTTCCGGTAGTGCCAAGATAGGTGCATTACAGAGTTTATGTTTCAACAGTTGGAACGCCTCCTCCTGTTGAGAACTCCATATAAATGGTTGATTTTTCTGTGTCAATGTAGTCAGTGGCAAGGCTATCTTTGAAAAGTTCTTGATAAACCGACGATAATAACCTGCCAACCCCAAGAATTGACGTATTTCAGTCGGGGTTCGTGGTGTCTCCCATTGTTTCATCTCCTGAATCTTACTGGGATCCACTTGAATACCGTTTTGATTTACTACATGACCAAGAAATTGAACTTCTCGTAACCAGAACTCACACTTGGAGAACTTGGCATATAATTTTTCACGTGCCAAAAGTTCTAAAATTAATTTCAAGTGTTGAGCATGTTCTTGTTGATTGCGAGAATAAATAAGAATATCATCAATAAACACAATCACAAACTTATCCAGATAAGGTCTACATACTCGATTCATAAGATCCATAAAAACTGCTGGTGCATTTGTTAAACCAAACGGCATTACTAGAAATTCGTAATGTCCGTATCGAGTTCTGAAAGCAGTTTTAGGAATGTCATCATCATGAATACGTAACTGATGATATCCAGATCTTAAATCGATTTTTGATAAATAAGTAGCACCTTGTAGTTGATCAAGCAGATCATCGATACGAGGTAGTGGATAACGGTTCTTGATTGTCAGTTTATTGAGTTCTCTGTAGTCAATACACATCCTAAATGAACCATCCTTCTTTTTCACAAAAAGAATAGGTGCTCCCCAGGGTGAGAAACTAGGTCTGATAAAACCTTTGTCTAACAGTTCTTGCAATTGACCTGAAAGTTCTTGCATTTCGGATGGTGCAAGCCGATACGGGGCTTTAGCAACGGGTGCTGCACCTGGAATCAAGTTGATTCGAAATTCAACTTGTCTCACTGGGGGTAATCCTGATATATCCTCAGGAAAAATTTCAGGAAAATCCTTGACTACTGGAATGTCTGTAATTTGTTTGGGTGAAGAATTGTGCTCAGTCACATGTGCCAGGAAAGCATAACAGCCTTTCCTTAAGAATTTCTGAGCTCGCATACAAGATATGAGACCAAGTTTTCTACCTGCTCGTTCTCCTTGAACTACTAGTGTATTACCGTTAGATAATGGAATACGGATCACCTTATTTTGATACACAACTTCCGCTTGGTTATTAGAAAGCCAATCCATGCCAACAACGACATCAAAGCTCCCAAGCTCAATAGGAAGTAAATCAATATCGAAAAGATGATCATTCAAATTCAAGGAACATCCTTGAATAACATTGTTTGTTTTGATCAACTTGCCGTTAGCAAGTTCAATAACATAAGGAATTTCTAGATCTACCGTAGGCAATGAAATTAATGATGCAAATTCAGGAGAGATAAAGCTCTTATCCGCTCCTGTGTCAAACAAAACTGATGCGTATAGATTATTAAGAAGAAACGTACCAGTAACAATATTTGCATCATGTCTCGCCTCGGTCGCACCAATCTGAAAAGCTCTCCCCCTAGCTTCAGTTCCCGGATTGGTGTTATTGTTTGGACAGTTTCGTATGAGATGGTCAGGGCTTCCACATTTGTAACATGACCGGTTGGTTTGAGTGGTTTGTCGTGGTGCTTGGTTTGGTGTCTGAGCAGGAAAGTTGCAATATTTAGCATAATGTCCAACTCGGTTACAGTTCAGACAAACAGGACATAGTCCCGTGTGATGGAGTGGACACTTATTGCATTTGGGCGCCTGCCCAGTATAAGTTTTCCTCTCAGGAACATTTGCACCATAGTTCTTCACCGTTGGTTTGTTCTGACTGATCTCAGCCGGAGCCTTCGCCTTGGTTTTGCCAAACCACTTTCTTTTGGTACCTTTTGACACATTCGAGGTACCGACATCACTACGACTATGAACCGTCTGAGGTTTCAAAGACAGAGTACCACTCCTTACCGCCTCATTGGTAAGCCTAGTGGTCAAAAGAATGGTATGTTTCAGGGTTGTAGGTTCAGCAGCAGTCACCATTCCTCGTATCTGAGGAATCAGACCCTTAATGTACTTCTCGATTAAAGCGGCTTCCGTAGGAAACATGTCGGGAAGTAAACAAGTAAGTTCATGAAAACGATCGGTGTAAGCAAGACAGTCAGCACCAATCATCGAGTGATTCCAGAATTCCTCCTGGAGTTTTTGGATTTCAGTAATTGGGCAGTACTCTGATCTAATCAGAGTTTTAAAATCATTCCAGCCCATTGAGTCAACTGTGGCTGAACCCAAAGTCTTGGCCTGGGTATTCCACCAGGTCAAAGCAGAGTCTTTTAAAGAACAGGCAGCATAAGACACCTTATGCTCCTCCAAACACTGACTGATTTTGAGCTTAGTTTCCATCTCCTCGATCCACCTTAACAGACCAGCCGCTCCTTCTTTGCCAGTAAAAGTCGGAGGGTTACAGGAAGCAAATTACTTGTAAGTACATCCCTGTTGGGGTGGATCAGGAATAATGGTAGTTGTACCGGTAGTGGTATGAGTTTCAACGTGACCACCAGTAGCATTATGCTCAACATGATCGTGTTCCCCACCAGAACCTGCGGTGATATGTGGTTGGTGTTGTGTCAGAACACCACAAGCAGATAGTTGTTCACGCACAATACGAGCTATCATAGCTTCATTTGTTTCAGATCCGCTTGTACCAGCTGGTGGAACAATGCCTGCTCCAGGGTTCACTGGTGGAGTAGTATTCGTTTCCAAGTTCCCAGGTGGAACTACGTTCACTTCCGGATTAACCCGCGGATCCGGATTCGATTCAACATTCACAGGTGGAATTTGATTCGGTTCAGGGTTTGTAATGTTCTTAGCAGCTTTCTTAGCTGGTCGACCTCTTTTAGGAGCCATTAATCTACTCACAAGCAGACAAATTCAGTTCAGTTTAAGAACATTAAAGATATAACCCGTTCTATCACATAAATACAATCCCATTCAGTTACACTGAAAATTTGTATTAAAAGGTGATTATAAAGAATACAGTATAACTACATGAATTCAGTCCAGACATGTTCACATTACACACAGATCACACAATTATTCGTAGTTATACTTAGTCCTGTTATTTCAAAAACATGTTAGCGTCTTACCCAGCTCATTGCATTGCAACACATGTTTTTAAAGATATGTTCATACAGGACTAGGATATGTTCTCGTTCATGCACTAAGTTCTCATACAAATATTAGATATGTTCTCGTACAGTATGGCTCTCGTACTGTACTTAAGTAACAAATATGTTCACAATTCAGACATGTTCTTCGCGTATCGCTAAGAAATCCGGAGGAATCTTAGATATTTTACATGCATCGCGTACCGCGGAGGAAGTTCAACTCCTCCATCGCGTACCGCGATGGGTCCAATCGACCAACACTTAGTAATTTTTTTTTTCTTCATTTTTCGATTCCGAGCAATCCAGGACTCCGTTTTGTGCAGGGTTTTCGTCCACGTTCATCATTTCTCACCTACTATCATTCTGTAACAATTACAAGTATTAAAACAACGTGGATTTCTAGAACGATCAAATGTGTCCACGTCATTGATGACGTAATTCTCGTATGCAACTGTCACACATGAGGTGGATGTATCCTTTTGAAAGAAACATGAAAAAGTTAAAGGCGTATGTTAGAAACAAAGCCAGGCCCAAAGGCTCAATAGCTGAAGGCTATGTTGCAGATGAAGCATTGACATTCTGCTCTATGTATCTTGAAGGTATGCAAACAAAATTCAACCGTCTTGATAGAAATGCAGATGCTGATATTCCACAGAGACAACTGCATGTCTTTTCATCACAAAGTAGACCAATTTCAAAGAAAAAAAATCATTGGACTATGTGTGGATGCAAAAAAAAGCATTAGAATGGTTTGTACTAAACAACTGTGATGAAATTCAAGGCCATAAATCGTAAGTTGTTTACCTTTTTATATTCATTTTTTCTATAATCATCATACACTAATTTGAACTTTTTGTTACTTGTTTAGCGAATTTCTATCACAATTTCCAAATAGTGATATGAAAACAGAATTTGCTTCATGGTTTAAATATAAAGCAAATACATCTTCATCTTCATCTTTGTCTCCGGAGTGTAAAAGCGAATTGAAGGCATTGGCACATGGTTCCTTGAACGCATATTCTTATAGTGCATGCGTAATTAATGGTGTTAGATTTGTGGTAAATAATCGTGATGTCCGACGCACTACTCAGAATAGTGGTGTTGTTACAATAGGAGAAGATGGCACTCCATTTTATGGTCAAATAGAGGATATCATAGAATTGAATTACATAGACAATCTTTGTATTATTTCGTTGTAAATGGTTCGACACGTCGGGTAAGAGATTAATTAAGAAAGACAATATCACACTTATTGACTTCAGTCGTGAATGGTATGTTGGTATTGCATGGTATGACACCAAACAGTATATTTTAGCTACACAAGCTAAACAAGTGTTTTATCTCCAACATCCTTGTCGAACCTCTACCAATTGGAGAGTTGTGCAAGATGTGCATCATAGAAAACTTTGGGACCATCCAAGTATAAGTGTTGCTAATGAGATAGATATATTGCATGACACTCAATCATCTGACTATAATTTCATTGCCGATTCAGTTTGTGAAGTTGGTGAGTCAAGTGTACGAGTCAATGATAATGAGACATGTGTCTTACGGGACACTCAAGATGTTCATGGTAACTTGGTTGTTGACTTGGGCTACTTGCCTATGAGCACGAGTCATGGTGAAGGTGGTGACCCAATTAATATAGACTTGAGTGAGGATGATGAAACTTTAATTTATAGTAGTGAAGAAGATGAAGATGCATACCATTTAGATGAAGAAGAAGAAGAATTAAATGATGATAATGATGACGATGACGATGACGATAATGGTCTTGAAAACACACCTTATTGTAGTGATGATTCTGATTAAATGTATGTTTGCAATTTAATTTTGTTGTAATTGTTAAAATTTACTCCCATGATTTAGGATGATGAAAGTTTAATTTTGTTGTAGTTGTTAAAATTTATTAATATATGCATATTTATATATTTTACTATACTTTATTTGTTTTTGATAAGGACATGGCTACATATCATGGAGGGGATGGAGGGAATGAAGATCCTTGGAATCCAAATAGGCTCCCGGGTGGTTGTGAGTATTGTAAGTTACTTGTTTCTATTATAGATGAATATATATTTGTTTTAATTGATATTCTCTTTTAAACTTGTTAATTTTTAATTTCATGTATTGATGCAGCACAACCCAAAAAGAGACGATCGAAGGGCAAAAACTTAACTTTATACAAAAAATATGAATAAAACAACAAAAGACCTTTACCTCTTGCAGTGACTACTGATGAAGATCAATATAGGTTTATTGGAGATAACAGCTCAGATTTCATAAGGCTCATATCAAATGAGGTGGGAAAGACTGTTCCTTTTTATTATGCTAGTTGGCAAGATGTGCCTAATTTATACAAACAGGCCATATATCCGACACTCTTTGTAAGTATACATTGTAATTTTTATTTATATTTAAATTTTATAACTTTTAAAATTCTTTCTATTACATTTGTTTTGCAGGAATTTTTTGATCTTCAAGTTTTGCAAGATGAAGTCTTATGGGACGGAGTAAAGCTTGGAATCAATGCCGAGTGTGCACGAAGCTACAAAGATCGCAAACAAAAGGCAAAAAAGCATTTTCTAGCCAATGGTGGCTATGAAAACATTGAAAAGGCCAAAAATTCTCCTCCAGAGTACATGAATCAATCTAAGTGGGTTGAACTAATTGATAAGCTGTTTAAATCTGATGCTTACATGAAAAGATCCAAGAAAAATAAAGCAAACAGATCAAAACAACGATATCCAAGTTTTCATGGGAGTGAATCATATTCACAAAAGCGATGGACTGATGTTAGAAACTTACGTATTAATAGACATGTTAGAACGAAACTAAAACTTTTGTTATTTACAGATGGAGAAGCACGGGACCACAAGCATTGTTGATGGCTGGAAGAAGACGCATTATAAGCCAGGATTAGGTTGGGCAAATGATTTGGCAGAATAAGACTGGGTTAGTAAAAACTTTGGTTTTATGACTTTTTTATTGCAACTTAGGCATTTCTGGCTGGGTTAGACGTACCCGTAATTGACTTTGATTAACAAGGAGAGCCATACCTTGTCTTTGTGTGCATTTAGGCATTTTAGGAAATATTGTTTATGCTTACTTTGAAATTTTAACTCAAACTAGCTTTAATAAGGTTGAAGTGTCAAACTTTTGTTTTAAACGGGTCAAAATAACTTAAACAAGCTTTAATACGGTTAAAGTGTCAAAGTTGTGAATTAATTGGTAAAAATAAGTCAAACTAGTTATAACAAGGTTAAAATGTCAAACTTTAGTTTAAACGGGTCAAAATAAGGTTAGACTATCTTTAATAAGGTTAAAGTGTCAAAGTTGTGCTTAAACAGGTCAAAATAAGTTAAACTTGATTTAATAAGGTTAAGAAATTGTGTTAATTGGTCAAAATAACTCAAACTAGCTTTAATAAGGTTAAAATGTCAAACTTTAGTTTAAACGGGTCAAAATAAGGTTAGACTATCTTTAATATGGTTAAAGTGTCAAAGTTATGTGTTCATTGATAAAAATAAGTCAAACTAGCTATAACAAGGTTAAAATGTGAAACTTTAGTTTAAACGGGTCAAAATAACTTTCACTATCTATAATAAGGTAAGTGTGAAAGTTGTGCTTAAATGGGTCAAAATAACTCAAACTAGCTTTAATAAGGTTGAAGTGTCAAAATTTTGTTTTAAACGGGTCAAAATAACTTAAACAAGCTTTAATAAGGTTAAAGTGTCAAAGTTGTGAATTAATTGGTAAAAATAAGTCAAACTAGCTATAACAAGGTTAAAATGTCAAACTCTAGTTTAAACGGGTCAAAATAAGGTTAGACTATCTTTAATAAGGTTAAAGTGTGAAAGTTGTGCTTAAACGGGTCAAAATAAGTTAAACTTGATTTAATAAGATTAAGTGTCAAAGTTGTGTGTTAATTGGTCAAAATAACTAAAACTAGCTTTAATAAGGTTAAAGTGTCAAACTTTTGTTTTAAATTTGCCAAGTAAGGTTAAAATGTTCAAGTTGTATTTACTTCTAATTAATTATATTGTTTATTATAGCAAAGGATTCAAAACGAAGCAAGAAGGTTCGGCGACAACTCAAGTTTGGAAATTTCCGACGAATATGATGTGATGAAACACGCTTTAGGTGAAAGGCGTGGACATATTCGTGGAGTGGGTAGAGTTGTTAAAATCGTACTTGCTGAAATGTCAAGTTCTTATTCCACTCAATCTGAAGGATGGCAACAAAATTGGGAGCAACAAATGAGAGAGCAGGTGCAACAAGAAGTTCAAACCCAAATGAACAAAAACTTGCACAAGATGCAAGTAGACTTTGCCAGACAATTTGAAGAAATGCGCCAATCGTTTCAACAACAAAAAGATTCCCAAAATGAAGAAGAAGAAGAAAGTGAAAGTGATTAGGTTCCATACATCTTGACAATGAATTCTTGAAACTATTTTCATGTTTGATGGTAGTATGTTTGATAATACTTTTGGATGATTTGGTTTGGATGATGTAGGATTGAATGTTTAAATTTTGTGTTTGTATGATATTTGTTTGAATGATGTAGGATATATGTTTAAATTATTTCCAGGTTTATGAATTTTGGTTGTGTAAGATTTTGTAAAAAATTTGGGAAAATATGAAAATACAGCAGAATTCTGTTTTCTGCAGATACACTAATAGTGACGACATGTCGTCGCGACAAAGCTGTACGAAGTTTTCCATATGTCAAGAAATAGCGACGACATGTCGTCGCTATATGTGAATTTAATATGATTTTCTAAAAAAAAAAATTTGCTGCAATAACTATAGCGACGAATTGTCGTCGCTACATGTCGTCCTCTTAGAATTTTATATTATTTATTTAAATCAAAAAAAATTTTAAATATCTTTGGCAACGACATGTCGTCGCTAAGATTTTTTTTCATTGCTGACGTGGAAAAAATATATTCGATTTTTTTTTATATTGATCAATAGCGACGATATGTCGTCGCTATAACCGTATCTATAGAGACGACATGTATAGCGACGACATCAGTGAGCAATAGAGACGAGACTGTAGCAACGACTGTTTTGGCGACCATGTGTCGTCGCTATAGCCTCAAAACACCTATAGCGACGACATGTCGTCGCTAAAAGTGCCCGCGATTTTGTGGTTTTAGGCGCCTTTTGCTGTAATGATAGTGAACTCATTGATGATTGTCTCAATTGAGTGATGGGAATTATGAGCTAACAACGGTCATATGGAGATGAGGTAAGTGACCAGAAGATTGTTGAAAAGATACTTGGGAGTTTGTCTCCTAAGTTTGATTATATAGTAACATTTATTGAGGTGGCTACTAATCTGTAGACATTTCCCTTATGAAGCTGAGAAAATTTTTTCAATCACAAGAAAAGAAGTTAAATGGTACATGTAATATTACCAAGTTTCCTGTGAAGATGGATGAACAAAATCTTCAAGATTTTCAAAGCCCAACAACCAAGAGGTACTTCCTTGACAACATGCATGTGGGCAATAATTTTAGAGGAAGAAGTCTTGGCTATATTTAGAGAAAGTGTTGGTTTATTGAAGAAGTTTAAGTCAATGTAGCTATAGACCAAGATGATGAAAAAAATTCAAAATGAACACCCCAACTGTTCTTTGCATGTGTAGATGATGCCATGCAAGCATCTTATGATGATCTTGTGAATCAACATCGGCATTATATGCTAATGGTGAGCAATGATGATCATGGTCTTTCTAATTCACTTTGGTGTTTAGATTGTGGTTGTTCAAACCACACGATAGGGTCAAAGAATGGCTTCACTCAATTGGATAAGAATTTCAAGTTGTTAGTTAAGCTTAGGGATATAAAGGAAATAGTTTTGGAAGGTAAAGAGAAGTACAGAGAAGAAAAAAAAACTGGAGTGTTTTATAGCGACAACATAGCGTCGTCACAAATTTCCAACTCTCCAGCCTTATAAAATAATTCCCCTGCCCTTTTATATTTACAAAAAAAAAAACAAAAAATAAGAATTTACTTGTCGCGACGACATGTCGTCGTGGATTTTAATATTTTAAATTAATTAATTATTAGCGACGACTTGTCGTCGCCACTAGTGAGTCCTTTTTTTATTGATTAGTTTGTTTTTCTGGCTTTTAATATTTTTGTATTGAGACATTTTTTATTGTAGAGACACCATGTATAGAGATGACAGTTTTAGGCTATAGAGACGAAAGTATAGCGACGTTGGTTTTAGCGAAGACATGTCGTCACTAAAAACCTCCGCGTTTTTGTTGCCTTAGCTGCTGATTGGTGTAGTGGGAGGTGCCTACTAATCTATAGACATTTCCCTTATGAAAGCTGAGAAGATTTTTACAGTCACAAGAAAAGAGGTTAAATGGTACATGTAATATTACTAAGTCACCTGTGAAGATGGATGAACAAACTTTTCAAGTTTTTCAAAGCCCAACAACCAAGAGGTACTTCCTTGTCAACATGCATGTGGGCAATAATTTTAGAGGAATTGAAGAAGTCTTGGCCATATTAAGAGAAAGTGTTGGTTTAATGAAGAAGTTTAAGTCAATGTAGCCATCATTGACGAAGGATTATAGGGGGGCAACCCCCCCCCCCCCCCCGTTTTTCCATCCGTAGTGTTAATTTTTCAACCGAGAGGTTATTTTTTATTTTAAGTATTGGTTCCGCCCCCTCGATTCAAAAAATTAACATATATAGTAGTTCCCGTAAATTTCCACCCCCCTCCCATTCAAATTGTTCAAGCTCCGTCACTGGTAGCATAGACCAAGATAATGAAAAAATTCAAAATGAACACCACCAATTGTTCTTTGCATGTGTAGATGATGCTATGCAAGCATCCTATGATGATCTTGTGAATCAACATCGACATTATATGCTAATGGTGAGCAATGATGAACATGGTCTATCTAATTCACTTTGGTGTTTAGATTCTGGTTGTTCAAACCACACGATAGGGTCAAAGAAAGGCTTCACTCAATTGGATAAGAATTTCAAGTTGTTTGTTAAGCTTAGGGATAAAAAGGAAATAGTTTTGGAAGGTAAAGAGAAGTAAGGATCAACACCAAAAATGGTTGGTAGAAACTTTAAGTGATGCATTTTATGCATCGCAATTAGATTATAACTTATTAACTTTGGGTCAATTGATGAGCAAGGGATATCCCTCGCATTTTCATGATGATGCATGTGTTATTGTTCAAAGAAGAACAAACACTACTTTAATGAAAATTGATTTAGCTAAGAATAATATGTTTCTTCTGAATGCTTAAAGACAAGTACATCCTTGGATTCCCCTAGTGAAGACATTGTGTCCAAGCTATGGCATGATAGGCATAGGCATCTCTAGGGCTGTAAACAACTGAACGTTCAGTGAACAGTTCGTGAACTGTTCGACGGGAAGTTTGTTTATGTTCATTCGTTTAACAAAGGAACGAACACGAAAAAAAATTTCGTTCGTTTAGTTAAAGGAACGAACATGAACATAAGTCGTGTTTGTTCATTTGTGTTCGTGTACGTTAGGTAAGGTGTTCGTTTATATATGCTAACGTCATTTATATTCAATTATTATGTTTATTTGTTAAATATGTTTTATATTCTTAAATTTTTTTTATTTTTAGTTTAAGACTATAACATTTAAATTAAAAATCTAATCATTTAAAATTTATATCTTGTTAAAAACATAATAATTTGAAACTCAGATCTTTGAACTATTAGTTTAGAGTAATATTAACTACGATTATTATTTATTTATTTTTGTTAAAAAAAGTTTATTTTTGATTTTTATATTAAGTGTTTAACTTAATGATGATTATGTCTAATATTGAAAATGCTAATTTTTATTTTAAGATAATATTTGTTCATTTATGTTCATTCGGTAAGTGTTCATGAACTGTTCGTGAACAACTTAAATGTTAAACGAACGAACACGAACATGGGCTCGTTCGTGTTCGTTCAGTTCGTTTACAGCCCTAGGCACCTCCATTGTCAAGGACTTTGTAAAGACTAATAAAGGTTGATGCTCACCAAACTTCAATTTTGTCTAAGTATAAGAGACTACACAGACAAACAGCCTTCGGAAGGAAGGAGTTCCTCTTCGGAAGCAACATTGCTTCCGAAGGGTAACTCACTCCTGCTGAAGGTTGTACAAGACAAACACTTCGGAAGGCCAACACTTAGAGTTAAAGCTTCAAAGCTTCTGAAGAACTAAAGGCTTCCGAAGACTAACAGCTTCCGAAGATTCTCTTCTGTACAAAACAAAGACAAAGACTTCCGAGGTTTATACTCTGACAAAGACTGTAGCTGAGTACTTTTATAGTACAAAAGGAGCTGACAACAGACATGCTGGTCTGAGGACAACAAGGATAAACATACCTAAAGTCAGACAACACCTTACTTCTCCGCAGCTGCAATAAATGCAAAAGATTATCTGAAGCCTTGAAGATCAACAACATTAAATGCATTTTGTAGTCTTTTGGTTAAGTCAATGTCTATTTTTGTAATAATTGTAATTGAGTGTCTTAGCCTGTTAAGACACTCTACATACTAGAATAAGCTTTACTTTATGTATTGTCTAGTATACCCAACTTGTATTCCTAAGAGTATACGGTTGTAGCCTTGGCTATATAACCTTTCACTGTAAACTTGTATGTGTGCTTGTCTGCTTGTAACTTACAAACTTTGAGAGAAATATATCTTTGAGCTTGAATTTACTCGTGTGTTCTTATTGTTATTCAAAGATTGTTTGTTTACCATTGAGTATTTGTGAGATCCTTCTAACAGATATTCCGCATTTGTTAGATTGATAGTGAGAAATACTTGTGAAGTGTTGTTTGAGTTAAACAACCCGATCCAACAAGTGGTATGAGAGCTTTGGCTCTTGAACTTAAGTGACTAATCATCCTTAAGTTACCAGTTTCATTTCTTCTTAAATCTCACCATTTCAAAAACTCATATTCTGTGTGTTTGTTCAAATGGCTACACTTAACAAGAATGATACAGAAAATGGTACTCTCAACAAGCCACCAATGTTCACTCCAGAAGACTACGACACTTGGAAAGTCAGGATGGAGGGATTCATCAGGAACCAGGACTTCAAACTTTGGAAGTCAGTTCTTGAAGGGCCTTTCATTCCAACTATTCCTGTTGCTGGTGCTGGTGGAGCTCCTGTGCCAAAGGATCCAGCTCTCTATTCTGATGAAGACTACAAGAGAATGGAAGTGGACTCAAAGGCTTTGTGGCTCATCCAGATGGCCATCCCTAACTCAATCATACATGCATTCAAAAATTGCAAATTTGCTCAGGAGCTATGGAACTCCTTACAGCAAATGTATGAAGGATCTGAAGATGTAAAAGAAAACAAGAAGGACATGCTGAAACAGAAGTTCGAGAACTTCTGTCAACAGAACAATGAGAAGATGACTTCTCAATATCTCAGGTATGTTCAGCTTGTTGATGAGTTGGTAGCTGCAGGTGTCAAAATGGAGAACCAGGATGTGATCAGAAAGTTTCTTCGGTCACTTCCTCAAGCTTGGAACATATACTCTGTAGCCATCCGGAGAACAGAAAATTTAAGGACTCTTAAGTTGAGTGAACTGTTTGGTATGCTCAGCGCATACCAGAAGGAAATAGATGCCCAGGAACCTAAACCCACCCATGCAACCCTTGGTTCAGCAGCACTCTATGCACCCATCAACCATTCTCCTTACCAGAATTATCAACCTATCTATCATTCCGTCTCCACACCCAATGTCACCTTCCCTAAGACACCTGCTTCATCAACCACACACACAAATACCTTTTCTAACCCAACTCCACCTTTAACCTCTGGACAAGGAGCCTTTTTGGCTGAGGAAACCAACTACTTTCATCTGTGCCAAGAAGATTTAGATGGCATTCCTGCTGATGATTTAGAGGAGATGGATATAAACTATCAGATGGCTATGATTTCCTATAGAGCAAAGAAGTTCTATCAAAGAACTGGGAGGTAGTTCAAAAAGCATAATATGAAGACTGTTTTTGGGCTTGACAAGTCGAAGCTCAAATGCTTCAACTGCCAATAGCTAGGGCATTTTGCCAGAGAGTGCAAGTCCACAGGCACTCAGCCATCAACTTCTGGGCAACCATCTCAAAGACCATCAAATTCATCAAACAATGCAAACATTGCAGAACAAGACTTTGCAGACTGGAGTTTCCAAGCTGAGGATGCTTCCATTTCCAACAGTGCACTAATGGCAAATGACTCAACTTCTTCATTCAAGGTAACAGAGGAAATGTGCACACCTGAATGTTAAGAGAAGTTAAATGTTTTTAAAAGAATAAATTCTCAACTCTGTAATGAACTTGAGTCATTACAAGTAGTTGTAACATTAGTGCTGGAAACGTCGCCGGAACAGTGATCTGAACAGTAACGTGAACAGTAAATCAGGTACATATTTCAGTTATCATTCATATCTCATTGTCATTACATGTTATCATAGCACAGTTCAGATTCGATTAAGAAAAACAAGTTCAGAACTATGGTTCATCACTCACATGGTTAACTGGCATTACAGAACCATCAAGTGATTATTTGTTAGGATTTTAATATGTATAAACGTATATGAGGCTTTACAGAACAAAACAACACGGAAATCGTTACGTGAATGCTAAATCGACGGATTATTCGGATAGGTGACGATGTGTACGAATACATCTGAAAGTTTAACGTTCTGAATGATATCCGATAATTAGAAAACAATATTGAAAGGTACAGTTATCGTCGTGTTCGAACGGGTGACGATTCAAACGAATACGCGCGACGACCGTACGATTCGATTTTTAAACCGTAAGTTAATTATTTCTAAAAATTTAAAATAAATAAAAGATATTTAGTTAATTTATTAGGAATTACAATATAAAATAATTTTATAAATTCTATTTTAAAACCGGATCGTTCCGTTACGAAAACGACGAGAAACCGACGTTTTTACGCGAAACCACGCGAAACCGAACGAACCCGAACGAGCCTGGGTATTTTACCATCAATTATGATGGCATTTATGGCCACACCAAACCCCACCAACTAGAATTTTCCACCATTTTCATTCACCCCACCCCTTCTCTACTCTCTCACTAGAAATCTAAACTTCTCTCTAAGGTTTCACACTCAAATCTCCACCATTTTGTGTGTTCTTGGTGTCAAAACAACCATCAACACTCGTAGATCATAGAAGTACAACAGATCGAGGCTTGGATCCATCTGATTCGAGGTAAAAATCCATGTTTTTGGTTCGGTTTGAGGGTTTGAAAACCCTAATGTCGAACCCTCTCGTTTAACCGATTTTAAACCCTCTCATACCCTAGGATCTTCACGAAAACACCATAGAATGTTGTAGGAACAAGTTCTGATTCACCATGACTGACATGGTGATAAGGTGCGAAGGCCGAATGGGTCAGCCCAGGCCGGCGAATGACTACAGGCCGAATGGCCCTAGCTCTCTTTCGGCCGAATGGCAAATGCCCTTATTCGACCCATGCATATTCGCTATCATCCCATTCACCCGACCTAACCCTTTCGGCCAAGCTTCATTCGGTTGGGTTCTATTCGGCTACCTCTCTTCAGTCGGCTACACACATTCGGTCGGGAGTCCTTCAACCAAGGCTCCTTTCGACACATACGTTCGAGTCAAATACTTCGCCCGAATCAAGCCTTTCGGGCCTTGCTCATTGTATTGGCATGCTCATGCTGAAACCCGACTCATTCGGCCAGCCCACTATTGGCTACACCTATTCGGCAGCCTCAGTCGGCCCAAGTCAATTTTCGGTCAAGACTCACACGGCCCAAAGTTCATCTGGTCAGCCCAAGGGGTCGGCCCAAGGTCATACGGTTCAAGGTGTTTGAATCATCGAGTCGGATCATGTGGTTCACTTGTGCGTTATTGAGTTATGTGTATGCATGGGAGCCGGATGTGTATGTGTGTGCATGGGAATATGCATTAGGGTTTTGTATCCATGCAAACTTAACTTCGAGGTTAATATAGAAATCCTTTCAAGAAAACATGGGGTGGGGTTATTTAAAACATGAAATCTCATAATCAAAGGAAAGTATAGAAATATTGAAGAAATCATAAGGGATCCAAATGATAATCTAAGGTGTTGGGTGTTGATTTAATTCTTAACACCTAGCCTTAGAAAAAGCTATAAAGACATACAACTAAACTAGATGGTTTTCATAAACTATCTAGGCTTAGTTTAGCAAAGAACTATCAATAAATCGTTTAAAGATCAAAGTCGAGTAATGGGCCCGAATTTGGCCCAATGGGCTTGACATAAGCCCATCATGTTAATTATACTCAACTTTTAAATTAATTATGTTTTAATAAAAGGAATTAAATGGTAATCTCTTTCAAATTAAAATATATGATTTTGACATAATATGTTACTTAAAATGAATTAAATTAGAAACGTGTGAATTAAAGAACTTGTTATGATTAACTATGGGATTTGGGTTGCTTAAGGGTAATAAATTGGATTGATTAGATGAAGTCTTAGAAACACAGTAGTAACATAGGACACCTAGTTGCACACCGAGACCAAACCCTAGACCCAACGTCTATTATAAATACTTATCGTATTCGAATCTCTTAAGACAACTCAGGTGTTAAAGATACATGAGCAACAGTCAAAGAGTGCGCATTATCTTTTGTGATTCATTTGCACAGCAACACAGATGAGTTCATAGCCCCTTTTCTAACATTTTTATATTAAAACGCGGGGCTGAGAAGCATGCGTAAACTGTTTATTTAAATTGTTTACTTAAATGCTTTTACTTGTATATGTTTTACATGTATAACTGTTATTCTAGACTCCTGTCTAGGCGAACTGTTTCAAATCAAAGAACTATTTTCAAAGAACTAAAGATCTAAATCAAAGAACTATTTTCAATGGTCTATTTCAAAGAACTAACGACCTATTTTCAAAGAACTATTTCAAGGGTGTGTTGTCAAAGAACTAACGATCTATTTTCAAAGAACTATTTCATGGGTGTGTTGTCAAAGAACTAACGATTATTTCAAGGGTGTGTTGTCAAAGAACTAACGATCTATTTCAAAGAACTAAGTACAAAGAACTCTTTCAAGGGTCTAACTGGGAAATATCAAAGATAGCGTGTGCCAATCTCAGGTTTGAAAGATGTCCTAACTAGACTGGTCGAATATGAGACGCATGTTTGATTATATTTACAGTATTCCCTAACTGTTTTGAGGAACATCTGGGAAATGCTCAAAGATAACATGTGCCAAAGAACTAAAGAACTATACGAACTATGGACGGTCTAAAGAACTATAAAAGCCTATATATCAAAAGATGTCCTAGATAGACTGATTGATTATAGGTCACATGCTTGATGAGGTTTACAGGTCTCCTTTACTACTAAGTACTTGATTGCTATACTAGTCTACTCGAGTTGACCAAGGCCCAATTATTAGGACTTAGATTTTACTAAATGTTTATTTATTTATTTAATTAAGCATTTATTTAACTGTTTCTACAATTGTTGCGGTTGATCATAATTGCATGATGAACTTAAGGAATCAATAGAGATTTCAAATTGTTGAATTTACAGGAACAAAGAACTGAAGAACAAATGGGTTAATGGAAGGGGTAAAATGCTTAATTATCATTAACAACAATGTCCTGTGTGGATTAGTATGTGGTGGGATGGCGTCTGGGCGGGTCGTAGGCTCGACTCAGGGGTATGCCCTATATATAAGCATACCGATCTGGATGATACATGTGATGAAGAATTGGACATACACAAGGTGGTCCAAACTGATAATCTCTCTTATCTAAACCCAAGTAACTCAACATGCTCAGATGAGGATGATACTCCCATTAAACCAGAAACAGAAAAACCAGCTTTGAAAACTAAGAAAAGAACTAAGAAAACTAAGAAACATTCATCGGTTTTTGCAAAGCTAAGAACATTCAAACTCGGAGTACCTCCTCAGATGACTATGTTACTTGTCCATTTGACAAATCCAAAAGGGGTAGATCAAAGGAGAGAAAGGCCGGTTTTTCAGGGAAACAGGTAAATCTTCCAGCCAACAAGTCTGCTAGAACATCCAAATCATCATCTGCTGTGAATCAAAGCTCAACTCCCTTCAACAAAATCAGCATCAACAATTCCTAAACAATCAGAATGTATGTTTGATGTGTGGTGATAAAAATCACTTTGCCGCTGATTGCTTCTATAATCCAAGAAGCATAATGTTTTCTGAGAAACAAGGAAGAGGAAGAAAGGAGAGTTGGAGCAATTCATCTGTTTCTTCGGAAGAACCAGGAAGAAACTCAAGAAAGAAAGTATCGGAAGTAGGTACTTCTGAAAGTCGGAAGAAACAAGCCAAGAAAGGTTTCGGAAAGAAAGTATCGGAAGCAAGCACATCTGATAATCAGAATAAAAAGGCTTCCGAAGGAAAAAGAACATCGGAAGCACAGGAAAAGAAGGCTTCCTACAAACCAAAGAAATCGTTTCCCTTCGGAAGAAGAAGAACTTCGGAAGTAAAGCCCAACTGGTCAGCAAAAACTAAGTCATCGGAAGGGAAGACAAAAAGTGCTTCCGATGAGTGTCAAAAGAAGCAAACTCTTCCGACAACCTCAAAAGTCAAACAGATGTGGAAAAAAAAGGAAATAGCTGAACCATCTGTTCAACCACCAGTCCCACCAACAACAAGCACATCATCTGTCCCACCTAAGATGATGTCAAAGAAATTTACTTACAATGATGCTAATGAAAACCCAAGACCACATGGGCTTGGGTTCCCATCAGAAACTAATTCACTTCTGGTCATGTGCAGGGACAGCAGGAATCAAAGAGCAACTTGTGGATAGTTGACAGTGGTTGTTCCATGCACATGACAGGAAACAAGACTCACCTGCACAAATATGAACCATTCTTTGGAGGGTCTATTGCATTTGGAAGTGATCCAGTGGGAGGTTACATCACAGGTAGGGGTACAATCACTAATGGCAAGGTAAGCTTTGAAAATGTGCATTTTGTAAAGGAACTAAATTACAATTTACTGAGTATATCACAGGTGTGTGATCAAAAGCACAAGATGTTGTTTACTGAGCACGAATGCATTGTTCTGAAACCAGGATTTGTGGTTCCAAATGATCAAATCCTGCTCAGGGCTCCAAGAAGAAACAACATGTACATGCTAGACATGAGCACAGCTGCACCACTTAGTAATATAAGTTGATTTGTCTCAAAAGCTTCACTTGATGAATCATCTCTTTGGCATAGGAGGCTTTGTCATGTAAACCTTAAAAACATGAATAAACTTGTCAAAAATAATTTAGTAACTGGTTTACCAATAAAAGAATTTATCTGTGTTGATAAATGTGTTGCTTGCTTAAAAGGTAAGCAGCACAAGTCATCTCACTATGTCAAAGAGATGAACTTAATCACAACAGTCCTGCATTTACTTCACATGGACTTGTCTGGCCCCACAAGTGTAAAAAGTCTTGGTAGAAAGTCATATTGCTTGGTGGTCACTGATGATTTCTCTCGGTATACCTAGGTATTTTTCTTAAGTACCAAGGATGAGACTGCTGAGACCCTAAAGTCATTTATACTTAGGGTAGAGAAGGAAAGTGATCACCATGTAAAAATAATTAGATCAGATCAAGGAACAGAATTCAAGAATCATGTTTTAAATTCTTTTTGTTAATCTAAAGGTATTACAAGACAATTTAGTGCTCCTAGGACTCCACAACAAAATGGTGTTGCTGAGAGAAGGAATAGGACACTAATTGAGGCTGCAAGAACCATGTTGTCTGATGCCAAACTTCCAATAACTTTTTGGGCAGAAGCAGTCAATACTGCCTGCTATGTCCAAAATAGAGTATTGGTAGTTAAGACACATGGTATGACTCCTTAAGAAATTTGGCATAAGAGAAAGCCATTTATTGGATTTCTCAAACCATTTGGATGTTAATGCACCATCTTGAATACCAAAGATCACTTAGCCAAGTTTGCTGAGAAATCAGCCGAGGGCTACTTTGTTGGGTACTCTTCACATGCAAAAGCAGATGGAGTATACATCAAAGCTTCCAGAATTATTGAAGAGTCTGCAAATGTTCAGTTTAACGAACATACTATCAATAAGCCTGGAACTGGCCCTGATTAGCTATTTGATCTTGATAGCTTTACATCTGCATTTAATCTTGTGAAAGAGTATGTTCCAAAGTCACATGCAACTACCACAGAATCCTCCCAGTCCACAAGAGAAGAAGATTTTCGTGTTGAACTGCCAATAGCTTCAAGACAAATCTTGGCAGAATCCACTTTAGCATACAATGATATCACACAGTCTGAGACAATGAACACATCTCATGATGTTCCTTTGAGTGACTCTACTTCAGTTCCATTGAGTCAAGAAGAAGATGTGGATCCCTCAGCTGAAATAAACACTCTGGAAACCTCATCTCACAGAGAAAGTGATCCCACTACAGTCCAAACCCAAAGACCTCAAGATCTGTTAGAAATCCAACTTGAGGTGGTACTTCCTAACCTTGAGTCAAGCAATCTGGATTTGGCTTCTCAGCTGGATGTAGTTCCAAGAACTTGGATTCATAACACTCATCCAGTTGAGAACATTATTGGAGATGTTGAAGAAGGAGTAAGAACAAGAAGCTCTATGCATGAAGCAAACATATGTTTGTTTTCTTGCTTTCTATCTCAAGTAGAACCAAAGAAAGTTGCTGAAGCATTGAAAGACAACAGTTGGGTAGAGGCCATGAAGGAGGAGCTTCTTCAATTTGAAAGGCAAGGTGTTTGGAAGATTTGCCCTTTACCTAAGAGTAAGTATCCCATTGGAACAAAATGGGTGTTCAAAAACAAGAAGGATGAAAAGGAGTGGTCATCAAGAACAAGGCAAGGTTGGTTATTCAGGGATATACACAGGACGAAGGCATTGATTATGATGAAGTTTTTGCTCCAGTTGCAAGAATTGAAGCAATCAGACTATTTCTAGCCTTTGCAGCTGCCAAAAACTTCAAGATTTTTCAAATGGATGTGAAAAGTGCCTTCTTGTATGGAAGGATTGATGAGGAGGTGTATGGTTGTCAGCCTCCTGGTTTTGAAGATCCAAAGTTTCCTGATCATGTTTGTAAGCTTGATAAGGCTCTATATGGGCTACATCAAGCTCCCAGAAAATGGTATGAAACTTTATCTTCTTTTCTGTTGGCTAACAACTTCAAGAGAGGAACAATTGACAAAACTCTCTTCTTCAAGAAGTCCAATCAACATATTATGCTAGTACAGATATATGTTGATGATATTATCTTTGGCTCTACTAATGAATCTCTCTGCAAGGACTTTGAATCATTGATGAATTCCAAGTTTGAAATGAGTTCAATGGGAGAACTCACTTTCTTTCTTGGATTGCAGGTGAAACAAACTCCTACAGGGTTTTTATTAGTCAATCAAAGTATGCCAAGGACATTCTTGAAAGATTCAAGCTGACTGATTGCAAAGCTCTAGGAACTCCAATGTCCAAGAAAACATCTCTTAGCCCTGACCTTAAGGGGGAGGATGTTGATCAACACCAATACAGAGCAATGATTGGTTCCTTAATGTATCTCACAGCAAGCAAGTTTGATATAATGTTTGCAACTTGCTTGTGTGCAAGATTTCAGGCCAATCCCAAGGTTTCACACATGCTTGCTGTGAAAAGAATTTTTAGATACCTCAAAAGAGCATCTGGTCTAGGATTGTGGTATCCTAGAAATGAAGATTTTCAGTTCATGGCTAATACTGACAGTGATTATGGAGGTTGCAACATTAGCAAGAAATCCACATCAGGAGGATGTCAATTTCTTGGATCCAGAATTGTGTCTTGGCAATGCAAGAAACAGTCATGTGTTTCTACCTCTACTGCAGAGGCAGAATACATAGCTGCTTCCAGCTGCTGTGCACAAGTCATTTGGATTCAAAATCAGATGAAGGATTATGGACTAGAGCTGTTCAACACTCCTATACAGATAGACAATTCCAGTGCAATCTCCATCACCAATAATCCTGTCAAACATTCCAAGACCAAGCACATTGATATCAGATATCATTTCACCAGAGTGTCCTATAATTATAAGTATCTCATACATTTGTTTCTGCACTGTCTTTCTAATAAGACAGGTGGTTGGGATCAAGTTCCATCTGACTTAGCTTCGGCTATTCATGGCTTGGTCTCAAACCAACTTTTTAACTTTTCTGCTTTTATTTTCAATAATTTGGTTGACAATATTTCGTCACCAAAGAAATTTTGTATGTATCCCAGGTTTTTGCAGCATATATTTTATGGTGAGTTGGGTTCTGTCCTCTCACTAACTGGGAATATATATAAAATCCTCTTGGTCACTTCCAAGGTGTTTGTGCAGTTAAAGAAGAAGAGTAACCAGTTTTCTGGGAACTTTACTCCTCTTCTTCCTTCCATGGAGTTACCAACTCCAGAAGGTGACAGTTGTGTTATACCCACATATGTTGAACCCACACCTTCCATTTCAGTTCCTCACCCCATAAAGATCACCTACAAACGCCGCTGAACCCCTGAACAGCTCTCTACAGTTGTCCAGGTCCCTTCTTCTGAACCCATCAAGAAAAAGTTGAAAAGAACTGTCAAGGGCACAGTTCCACCTAAGGTGAAAGCCACACCTATTGTTATTCCACAGGTTCTTTCTCTGGAACCAGTGGCTGCCCTTCACCAGCCTGATAGCCCTCAGAGTATGTCACAACACATACCTGAGCATACACAAAGGGATACCCCCACTATTGAGTCTGCTTCTGATGAAGCAACTCCATTAGATCAGAGACTGTCTCCCAAGTCTCCAGGCTCTTATCACCCAGAAATGCCCCCCACTCATACCATTACCCAGGCTCAAGGAACCTCTGCTGTTACTGTGGAGGAACCACTCTCTCCCACTACCCAAACACTTATGAGAGTGGTGACACAGCTACAAGCCAGGTTTTCTGACCTAGAGCCTACCACTTCAGAGGTTGACCCTAGGAGTTCAGAAAAGGTCAATGCAGATGAGGCTGCCACTACTGCTGAACCTTCTCATGTTCTTCAGGACAGTGGTACATGTAATAGGACCTCATCTACGGCAACACACAATGGGGAAGACTTATTTGAGAAAGTGCTTAGCTGATCAGGATCTTCAGGTACCACTCGATGACATTCGAGTCGATGATACCATGCACTTTATTGAAAAACCAGTGGAGATAATGGATCGTGAGGTTAAAAAGCTCAAACGCAGTAGAATTCCAAATGTCAAAGTACGTTGGGAATCGAAGCGGGGTCCAGAATTCACCTGGGGACGAGAAGATTGGATGAAGCTTAAGTACCCACATTTATTCACTACGGTCACTCCAAGTTGAATTTCGGGACGAAATTCCTTTAACTAGGGGAGACTGTAACATCACTGTACTTCCGATCGTCCGTACATCCGTACGATTGTACTGTTACGACCTGAGATTTGTAATTATTAATGATAATGAACTACTGAATGCATGATTTGATGATTATCACTGTTATTGGTATACATATTTAGAACATATTATTATACGCGTAAACCATGGGGAGTTTAGTTGTAACTCAACTAAACTAACAAAAGAGTTTATCGCAGTCACATTTTAGATGATATGGATTTCTGGTGTGGAAATGGAAAGAGGATTTAAGTTGGTTGTTGTTTGGTTAGCAAACATAGTCAAGGACACATGGTCATGGTTTATCGAAATAGCGGTGGGACGGTGGCTGGGGCAGTTGCGACTGACCCCTACATATGCCCTATATATATGCATATTTCGGTCTATCATGGATGTGTCAATGACTTGGTTTAGTGGTTTTTGGATTGGGAATTATAATATTAAAGTAAATAAAATAATGAGAACAATATTGAAAACAATTACGCGATGGTGAGGTTACGAACACAATTTAAACACGAATGTTAATTCAGAAATATTAACTTAATAATGTATTCGCGTGGGTGACGATTCACGCAAATATAATTATTAAGAATAATATTCTGAAACGATATTCCATAAATCTTAAATCAAGTCGAAATACGGTACGAGCGTCGGATTCGGAAAGGTGACGATCTTTACGAATACGTACGCAAGAAACGTGTTTCGATGAGATAATAAAATAATTAATTATGATATTAAATTAATAAATGAAAACTAAGAATATTTATTAGGAATCACAACCTAAAACAAAAACCGAATAAATCGTTTTAATTAAATAAATAACTTTATCATAAACGAAATGGAATCGATTTATGAAACAATTTATTTAAAATCATTTTACTATAACGAAATCTATTCATTTAAACGTTTTAGGTGTTAAATATGTGTTATGTTAAAAACCGAACATTTATTATATTTTATACGCGCTAAAAACGATACCGAGCACACGGGGACGAAATGAGGTATAAGTGAGATGAATCACTTCACCTCTTTCATTTTCATTAAACCCTTTCTCTCTACCTTCCATTTCCGCCACCCCACTCTCTCTCTACCTTCTCTCTAACTTTTCTCACACGTTACTTGGCGGATTCAAGAGATCTTGGTGTCCACGCGTTCGTGTGATCGAGAGGAACAAGGAGATACAAAGAAACCCTGCTTTCAACCTACAAATCGAGGTACATCTGATGTTTTAATTTCGGTTTTGTAGTAGATAATAGATCCCATTATCTAGTGATGTTGTAACCGACCTAGACCTTAGAAAACCCTAAAGATGCATGCGTGTTTGTGTATAGAATCAATGGATGATCTTGAAACAACATAAACATGATGAGGATGGTGATGAACTTGCTGGATCGCGAAACAGCAGGGGGCCGAACCCTGCATTACATCGGCCGAACCTTTAGGTGGCCGAACCCCTTGCAACCTAAACCCACGAACCTTTTCTCGGCCAAGGCCTATCTTCGCAACCTTTTTCCTTGATGCTTGACTGGCCGAACCCTATACAGGTCGGCGAACCTTCAAGGGTAACCTGGGTCGAACCTTGGGACAAATCAGAGGGACGACGAACCTGTTGCATTGCCAGCGAACCCTAGGCCACCGAACCTTCTCATGCAGCCGCGAACCCAAGGAGACGAACCATGCTCGAACGAACCTGTGGCTGCCGATCTTAGTTCAGCCGAACCCTTTCATATGAAAGGCCGAACCTGGGGACTGGACTAGTCATCTTCAGCCGAACCCCAACTCAAGGGAACCCTAGGGTGATCAACCTTTAGCCGAACCATTTTGCTAGTCTGGGCCTTAACCTATGGATTATGCTAAAAGGTTCGCTGCCCTATGAGGGTAATTAAACTTAAATGAGCCAAAACTAGGATTAAGAAGAAGATTAAACGCTCGGGGGGATTAATGATAACCATGCATGCACGAAAGACAATAGTTACCACCTTTTCCATAATAAGAATGAGGTTTTAACTTAATAAATTACATAAATTGGAAAAGTTGAGAAAAGAAACTATGTTTAATTTCTAAACTTAATAAAATATATACAAATTTAGTTAGAATGGTTAACCTAATGGACATGCATGCATGTATTTTAAGTATGTGCATGTGTATAAGGTTATTGCCCTTATAACGTGCATAACTTGTATATTTTCATTAAATCTTATTATATAGTGGATGAATAAACTAACTAGAGGTAAACCTATTCCTCACAATGGGAATAGGAAACTTGAGAATTATCATTATAAACTAGATGATAAACTTAAGTTAGACATACGATTAATAATTTAAAAGCCAAACGAATACGATAACTCAATGATGATTACACTTAAATACTTATAAACATGAAACACACGATAATTACAGGTGATTGAGTTGCTCTCGACTCCTCTTACGTGAGCGCGCATATTTCAAAGGACATTGAATCTAAGGACTCAGGTGAGTTCTCATAACCTCCCTTTCTTTTAAACTATTTTGTTTTAAAAACTCGGAGGTGAAACATGTATACCAATTTTAAATATTATTTTGATAACACAAGGATGATACATGTTTATCAATATGATATTCACATTATAGAATTATCATTATTTATGGATTATCACTTATATTCATACATCCGTGTAACATTGTCATTGATTTCGGTCAATAACAAAGATTACATGTATTGTCACTTGGATTATCACAACTCCGTGAATCGTTGCCTTTAACTTCGGTTAATTGCTTTGATCTCATGTATTGTCACGTGGTTAGCCACCACTCCATGGATCATGTCTTTAACTTATGTTAATTACATAATTTCCATGTATTGTCACATATACTCTTGAGAATATTGTTGTTGAGATTGGTTGAATGGTTATGTGATTGATTATCTATTATTGCCTATGATTATCTATGATTAACTATGATTAAATTGATTATGTGATTATGTGTTGGTTATGTGTTTGACTGTTGTGGTGGGATATGTGTTGGATTATCACGCAGGTATTCTTGTGGATTTTCTTAGGAAGACCATGAGCTTTTATACTCATTTTTATCAAAACATTTTTATAAACCTTTTTAAACATAAACTTTTATACTCATTTTATAAAATACTTTTAAGTATAAAAACTTATGATTACTCACCAACTACTTCGTAGTTGACACTTGATTTTCTTACATGTTTCAGGTAATGAAGACAAGTAGGTTGAGGAGGATGATATCTTCTATTTTTGGACATCATCACATAGTATTCTTGGACTTAGCTAATTAACTGAATTTCTGGCGATTAGAGTTTAGTTAGTTTAGCTAATTCTTTTGTGAAATTAATGTATTATATTCATGATGAACATGATTTTTGGTGTAATTAATTTGGTTGATTAAATGATTATGTGATGATTTAATTAGATGCCCACGAGCTTATGAACAATCTACACATCCCTCGTGGCATCCCGACGTTTCCGCCATCGGTCGGGGTGTTACAGATTGGTATCAGAGCCTGGGTTATAGAGAATTAGGTTACTAGAAATGGTTGACCTAGTCTATAACCGTAGGATACCCTAGTATGAACTATTTCATACACTAGTTAGTATATTCAGGATTTCATGCTTATGTGTTTATTACATGTTAACTGAACTCCTGCTATATATCTGATTCGCATGTATTACTTGTTTACTTGTGCCCTAATGATTCAGTAAGGACATGCACGTGGTGTATCGTAAAGGTGGTGGGATGTTGGCTGGGGCAGTTGCGACTGACCCCTACATATGCCCTATATATATACCATTTACGGTACATTGGGTGGAATGTCAGTATTGAAGAATGTGGGAACTAACCGTTTGGGGAAATTACCTGCTTAGGAAATTAACTGCTTAGGAATTTATCTGCTTTAGGAATTATTTGTTTGATCTATAAACACCAGACAAGGACACACTCGTAGTATACTACAAAGGTGGTGGGACGCTGGCTGGGGCAGTTGCGACTGACCCCTATATATGCCCTATATATATATTATTTGTAGTATATTGGGGGTCTGTCAGTGTCAGGAACGTAGGATATTACTAGGAATTGTTGTAAAGTTGATATTGATGGGATATGGATGTTGATGGTATGTTTGTTGGTTAAGGTTGGTTTGGATTGACTCATGGATGATCACACTTGATGAACACTTATAAATTCACTTATGACACACGCTGATTGGACACGTAGGGTGCATAGGATCAACGAACGATATGAACGATTAGTGATGGACTGTAAACTTGGGTGATGATATAGACATTTGGAGATAATATAAACGCATAGTGATGATACTAACACTTGGTGATGGTATGGACACTTGATGAGAATAAATTATAGGGAAGATATGAACACTTAGTGACAATAAGAGCACTTAGTGATGATATGAACCCTCATTGATAATTATGGACATTGGGATTAGTATGGATTTCTAGTGAACTTAGACATTAGGGGAACTTTAATGTCAGGTGAACTTAGACATTAGGTGAACTTAGAAATAGGCAAACCTACATGTCAGGTGAACTTAGACATTAGGCGAACCTAATTGTCCAAGGGAAACTAGAGACCACTTCACTCAAAATTATCCTACCTATGATAAGGGTTGTGAAGTGAGACTATGGTAAGATACATGATACACCCTAAATTCTGACAAGGGCATAATCGTGGTGCAATGCAACGGTGGTGGGACGGTGTAGGGGGGATTGCGATCTACTTATGCATATGCCCTATATATAAGCTTGCTGCATTGCATCGGGAGGTTGTCAGTGTTGGTATAGGGTGGGGAATGTATAGAACTTAGGAATATTTAGCTAATATTAGTTATGACCAACTAGGACACTTAGTATACTATTAGGAAATTTATAATTGTTATGAGTTTAAATGACAGATAGGAGGGAAATATAATTCCTATATGTAATCCTAACTGCTTAAATGAACTCATTTAACCATAGTTTGTATGACTTATGTTGAAAACGGTAGTAACATGTTTCTAATCTCTTCAGAAACATGCCGCCACGCCGTCACAACGGAGATGATACGAACTCTGGAGATGCTAACGGAAATGCCAACTCAGGCATACAAGAGTTAGCAAATCTTATCTCTGGATTGGTGAACCAATTGACTCAAGCCAATCAGTCTCTCACTCAAAACAGAGGTGGTGCAAACCCGCCAACTTGCACATTCAAACACTTTAACTCCTGTAACCCACAGAAGTTCACGGGTGCTGAGTCAGCCACTGGTCTGCTGCAGTGGTTTGAGAGCATGGAGAACACCTTCATCAACTGTGATTGCCGAGAAAATCTGAAGGTGCGCTATGCCACGAGTGTTTTCCAAAAGAGAGCACTAACTTGGTGGAATAGCGAGAAGCGAACTAGGGGAGTTGATGCTGCCCTAGCACTGACGTGGACTGAGGTCAAGAACTTAATGACAACCGAATTCTGTCCTCGCAGTGAAATGAGGAAACTGGAGACTGAGTTCTGGGAACTCAAACAAGATAGCGTCGAGAATGTTATCTACAATACTCGTTTCCACGAGTATAGTCTACTGGTACCTCATTTGGTGACGCCATTGGAGAGAGCTATTGAGAAGTACATCGGCGGTCTGCCCATGCAGATCCAAGACACTGTCTACGGGAGCAACCCCAAAACACTTCAGGCTACGATCCGTTTATCTGCTACACTCATAGATAATCATATGAAGACTGGAACACTCACGAGAAAGGGAACGAAGAAGACTGAGGGGAAGACGGCTACAAAGGAAACAAAGACTGAAGGTAAGACTGAGGCTGCAAGTTCATCGAAGAGCAACAACAAAAAGAGGAAGACCAGAAACTTCATGGTCACTGCTCCTGCTGCTAAGTCTGCGCAGCAATCATCAAACAACACTACTGCCAGGAATTATGTTGGGAACACTCCCCAATGTAATACATGCCGATATCATCACGCACCTAACTTGCCATGTCGCGTCTGCAACAACTGTGGCAAGTATGGTCATTTTTGCCAATGTCTGTCGGAGTGCTCCGCAAGCACAAAGGATGCAACCTTCTCCGCTTGCACTGCCAGCTCCGCATGCACAACCTATTCCAGCTATACCCATTCGCCAGGTACCTCCTGCACAGGCAAGAGCCTGATATGAGTGTGGTGAAGTGGGTCACTTCAGAAACCAGTGCCCTAGACTGACAGGAAATAATCAAAGGGTGGCAAGAGGCAGAGCGTTTCAACTGAATGCTCCGGCTGCTCAAGCCAACCAGGATGTGGTCAACGGTACATTTCTGATTAACAACTCTTATGCATGTGTCATATTTGATTCTGGTGCCGATAGGAGTTTTGTTTCATATGATTTTGAATGCTTGCTTGGTAGAACACGTACATATTTAGATAAACCGTTTAACATGGAGGTGGTTGACGGAAACACTATTGATATTGACACTGTTATTATTGGATGTACTGTGAACTTAAGTGATCACGTTTTCCCAATTGATCTCATACCTATGCATCTTGGTAGCTTTGATGTTATCATAGGCATAGATTGGTTAGCCACCCACAAAGCGGAAATAGTTTGTCATGAGAAATACATTCGTATTCCATTACCTTCGGGTGAAACCTTAAGAGTCTTTGGAGAAACTTCTAGCAAAGGCCTTAAGTTGATGTCATGCACTAAAGCACACAAGTACCTTAGGAAGAAATGTATAGCATTCTTAGCACACATTGTGGAGAAGAAAGAGAAAGAAAAGAGGATTGAAGATGTTCCTGTGATAAGAGATTTTCCTGAAGTATTTCCAGATGATTTTCCAGGTCTTCCACCAGAACGTCAAGTAGAATTTCGAATTGACTTAGTACCTGGTGCGAATCCAGTCGCCAAAGCCCCCTACAGACTTTCGCCTTTGGAGTTGCAAGAATTGGCGAGCCAGCTGCAAGAACTGACTGATAAAGGATTTATTCGCCCGAGCCATTCGCCATGGGGTGCACCAGTTCTCTTTGTTAAGAAGAAGGACGGGTCATTCCGAATGTGTATCGACTATCGAGAATTAAACAAACTCACAATCAAGAATCGATATCCACTGCCGCGCATCGATGATCTCTTAGATCAGCTTCAAGGCTCGGCATGGTTTTCAAAGATCGATCTTAGGTCTGGGTATCATCAGCTTCGCGTACATGATGATGATATTCCCAAGAAGGCTTTCAGAACAAGATTTGGCCATTATGAATTTCTGGTAATGCCTTTCGGCCTTACCAATGCACCTGCGGTTTTCATGGATCTCATGAACCGTGTTTGCAGGCCATACTTGGATAAGTTTGTGATTGTATTCATTGATGATATTCTGATATACTCAAAGACCAAGGAAGAACACGAGAAGCACCTTAAGTTGGTTTTGGAGATCCTAAGAGAAGAACGATTGTATGCCAAATTCTCTAAATGTGAATTTTGGCTTAAGGAAGTTCAATTCTTGGGGCACATAGTCAATGAATATGGTGTTCACGTGGATCCTGCAAAGATTGATGCGGTGAAGAATTGGAGTACACCGAAGACACCGACAGAGATTCGATCATTTCTCGGACTCGCCGGTTACTATCGGCGGTTCATCTCGAATTTCTCCAGGATTGCTGTCCCTCTCACTTCTTTGACTCAGAAGAATAAGCCATATGAGAGGGGACCAAAGAAGGAAGAGGCATTCCAGACTTTGAAGCAGAAACTTTGTGATGCTCCTGTCTTGAAATTGCCTGATGGAAATGATGATTTTGTGGTCTATTGTGATGCATCCAACTTAGGTCTCGGTTGTGTTCTCATGTAACGGGGAAAGGTTGTGGCCCATGCATCAAGACAGCTGAAAATTCACGAGAAGAACTACACTACACATGACTTGGAACTTGGTGCAGTCATGTTTGCTTTGAAGATATGGAGACATTATCTTTATGGCACAAAGTGTGTAGCCTTTATTGATCATAAGAGTTTGCAACATATTCTCAATCAGAAAGAGCTTAATATGAGACAACGGAGATGGGTTGAACTGTTAAACGATTATGACTGTGAAATTCGCTACCATCCTAGTAAAGCGAATGTAGTAGCAGATGCGCTTAGTCGCAAAAGTCAAGTTCAGATTCATAGTGTCCGAGTGCACACTAGTCTCCGTAACGATGTTCTCACGGCCCAACAACACTCATTGGCTCAAGATAACTTGAAAAATGAGATGTCTTGCGGGGCTGAAATCTTATTGGAAACTAAGGATGATGGTTTGATGTATTATTTGAATCGGTTGTGGATACCGAACAGGGGTGATCTTAGGATGGTGATTATGGATGAAGCTCATAAGTCTCGTTATTCAATCCATCCGGGTTTTGATAAGATGTATCAAGACCTTAGGGACTTGTACTGATGGCTTGGAATGAAGAAGGATATTGTTGAGTATGTGTCCAAGTGCCTTAACTGTGCTAAAGTCAAGGCAAAACACCAGCGACCTTCGGGATTATTATTACAACCAGAGATACCCACGTGGAAGTGGGAGAATATCTCCATGGATTTTATTACCAAAATCCCACGAACCACAAACGGTAAGGATAGTATTTGGGTGATAGTTGGTAGATTAACCAAGTCGGCTCATTTCTTACCGATACGCGAAACGTACCCTGTGCGGAAGTTAGCTCATATCTACATTGATGAGATAGTTAGCCGACATGGTATTCCCTTAAGCATAATATCGGATCGTGATCCTCGTTTCATGGCACGATTTTGGGAATCACTTCATGAAGCATTTGGAACAAGATTGGATCTTAGCACCGCTTATCATCCTCAAACGGATGGTCAAACGAAGCGGACGATTCAAACATTGGAAGATATGCTGAGAGCTTCTGTCATTGACTTCGGTGGCAATTGGGATAGTCATTTACCATTGGTTGAGTTCTCGTATAACAACAGTTATCACGCGAGCATTGGTATGGCACCGTTTGAAGCTCTTTATGGCAGAAAATGTCGGTCACCTATTTGTTGGACCGAGGTCGACGAATCGCAGATCACTGGTCCCGAGATTATTCAGGAGACGACCGATAAGATCCGCCAGATCCGTGACAACCAGTTAGCTGCACGCAGTCGACAGAAGAGTTACGCGGATAAACGACGAAAACCTTTAGAGTTTGAAGTGGGAGATATGGTATTGCTTAAAGTGTCGCCTTGGAAGGGCGTTGTCCGATTCGGGAAGAAGGGTAAACTTGCTCCATGTTATGTTGGCCCTTTTAAAATCCTTGAACGGATCGGGAAGGTTGCATATAAGTTGGAACTTCCTCCTGAACTTAGTAACGTGCACCCGACGTTTCACGTGTCCAATTTGAGAAAGTGCTTAGCTGATCAGGATCTTCAGGTACCACTCGATGACATTCGAGTCGATGATACCATGCACTTTATTGAAAAACCAGTGGAGATAATGGATCGTGAGGTTAAAAAGCTCAAACGCAGTAGAATTCCAATTGTCAAAGTATGTTAGGAATCGAAGCGGGGTCCACAATTCACCTGGGAACGAGAAGATCAGATGAAGCTTAAGTACCCACATTTATTCACTACGGTCACTCCAAGTTGAATTTCGGGACGAAATTCCTTTAACTAGGGGAGACTGTAACATCACTGTACTTCCGATCGTCCGTACATCCGTACGATTGTACTGTTACGACCTGAGATTTGTAATTATTAATGATAATGAATTACTGAATGCATGATTTGATGATTATCACTGTTATTGGTATACATATTTAGAACATATTATTATACACGTAAACCATGGGGAGTTTAGTTGTAACTCAACTAGACAGAACCAGAGAGTTTATCGCAGTCACATTTCAGATGATATGGATTTCTGGTTTGGAAATGGAAAGGGGATTTAAGTTGGTTGTTGTTTGTTACTAGACGTAGTCAAGGACACATGGTCATGGTTTATCGAAATAGCGGTGGGACGGTGGCTGGGGCAGTTGCGACTGACCCCTACATATGCCCTATATATATGCATATTTCGGTCTATCATGGATGTGTCAGTGACTTGGTTTAGTGGGTTTTGGATTGGGAATTATAATATTAAAGTAAATAAAATAATGAGATCAATATTGAAAACAATTACGCGATGGTGAGGTTACGAACACAATTTAAACACGAATGTTAATTCAGAAATATTAACTTAATAATGTATTCGTGTGGGTGACGATTCACACAAATATAATTATTAAGAATAATATTCTGAAACGATATTCCATAAATCTTAAATCAAGTCGAAATACGGTACGAGCGTCGGATTCGGAAAGGTGACGATCTTTACGAATACGTACGCAAGTAACGCGTTTCGATGAGATAATAAAATAATTAATTATGATATTAAATTAATAAATGAAAACTAAGAATATTTATTAGGAATCACAACCTAAAACAAAAACCGAATAAATCGTTTTAATTAAATAAATAACTTTATCATAAACGAAATGGAATCGATTTATGAAACAATTTATTTAAAATCATTTTACTATAACGAAATCTATTCATTTAAACGTTTTACGTGTTAAATATGTGTTATGTTAAAAACCGAACATTTATTATATTTTATACGCGCTAAAAACGATACCGAGCACACGAGGACGTAATGATGTATAAGTGAGATGAATCACTTCATCTCTTTCATTTTCATCAAACGCTTTCTCTCTCTAGCTTCCATTTCCGCCACCCCACTCTCTCTCTACCTTCTCTCTAACTTTTCTCACACGTTACTTGGCGGATTCAAGAGATCTTGGTGTCCACGCGTTCGTGTGATCGAGAGGAACAAGGAGATACAAAGAAACCCTGCTTTCAACCTACAAGTCGAGGTACATCTTATGTTTTAATTTCGGTTTTGTAGTAGATCATAGATCCCATAATCTAGTGATGTTGTAACCGACCTAGACCTTAGAAAACACTAAAGATGAATGCGTGTTGGTGTATAGAATCGATGGATGATCTTGAAACAACATAAACATGATGAGGATGGTGATGAACTTGCTGGATCGCGAAACAGCAGGGGGTCGAACCCTGCATCACATCGGCCGAACCTTTAGGTGGCCGAACCCCTTGCAACCTAAACCCACGAACCTATTCTCGGCCAAGGCCTATCTTCGCGAACCTTTTACCTTGATGCTTGACTGGCCGAACCCTATACAGGTCAGCGAACCTTCAAGGGTAACCTGGGCCGAACCTTGGGACAAATCAGAGGGACGACGAACCTGTTGCATGGCCAGCGAACCCTAGGCCACTGAACCTTCTAATGCAGCCGCGAACCCAAGGAGACGAACCATGCTCGAACGAACCTATGGCTGCCGATCTTAGTTCAGCCGAACCCTTTCATATGAAGGGCCGAACCTGGGGACTGGACTAGTCATCTTCAGCCAAACCCCAACTTAAGCGAACCCTAGGGTGATCAACCTTTAGCCGAACCATTTTGCTAGTCTGGGCCGAACCTATGGATTATGCTAAAAGTTTTGCTGCCCTATGAGGCTAATTAAACTTAAAAGAGCCAAAACTAGGGTTAAGAAGAAAATTAAACGCTCGAGGGGATTAATGATAACCATGCATGCACGAAAGACAATAGTTACCACCTTTTCCATAATAAGAATAAGGTTTTAACTTAATAAATTACATAAATTGGAAAAGTTGAGAAAAGAAACTATGTTTAATTTCTAAACTTAATAAAATATATACAAATTTAGTTAGAATGGTTAACCTAATGGACATGCATGCATGTATTTTAAGTATGTGCATGTGTATAAGGTTATTGCCCTTATAACGTGCATAAATTGTATATTTTCATTAAATCTTATTATATAGTGGTTGAATAAACTAAGTAGAGGTAAACCTATTCCTCACAATTAGAATAGGAAACTTGAGAATTATCATTATAAACTAGATGATAAACTTAAGTTAGACATCCGATTAATAATTTAAAAGTCAAAAGAATACAATAACTCAATGATAATTACACTTAAATACTTATAAACACGAAACACACGATAATTACAGGTGATTGATTTGCTCTCGACTCCTCTTACATGAGCGCGCATATTTCAAAAGACATTGAATCTAAGGACTCATGTGAGTTCTCATAACCTCCCTTTCTTTTAAACTATTTTGTTTTAAAAACTCGGAGGTGAAACATGCATACCAATTTTAAATATTATTTTGATAACACAAGGATGATACCTGTTTATCAATATGATATTCACATTATAGAATTATCATTATTTTTGGATTATCACTTATATTCATATATCCGTGTAACATTGTCATTGATTTCGGTCAATAACAAAGATTACATGTATTGTCACTTGGATTATCACAACTCCGTGAATCGTTGCCTTTAACTTCGGTTAATTGCTTTGATCTCATGTATTGTCACGTGGTTAGCCACCACTCCATGGATCATGTCTTTAACTTATGTTAATTACATAATTTCCATGTATTGTCACATATACTCTTGAGAATATTGTTGTTGAGATTGGTTGAATGGTTATGTGATTGATTATCTATTATTGCCTATGATTATCTATGATTAACTATGATTAAATTGATTATGTGATTATGTGTTGGTTATGTGTTTGACTGTTGTGGTGGGATATGTGTTGGATTATCACGCAGGTATTCTTGTGGATTTTCTCAGGAAGACCATGAGCTTTTATACTCATTTTTATCAAAACATTTTTATAAACCTTTTTAAACATAAACTTTTATACTCATTTTATAAAATACTTTTAAGTATAAAAACTTATGATTACTCACCAACTACTTCGTAGTTGACACTTGATTTTCTTACATGTTTAAGGTAATGAAGACAAGTAGGTTGAGGAGGATGACATCTTCTATTTTTGGACATCATCACATAGGATTATTGGACTTAGCTAATTAACTGAATTTCTGGCGATTAGAGTTTAGTTAGTTTAGCTAATTCTTTTGTGAAATTGATGTATTAAATTCATGATGAACATGATTTTTGGTGTAATTAATTTGGTTGATTAAATGATTATGTGATGATTTAATTAGATGCCCACGAGCTTATGAACAATCTACACATCCCTCGTGGCATCCCGACGTTTCCGCCATCGGTCGGGGTGTTACACTAAGGTTAAATCCGAAGCTGCAGCTGCTTCCGAAGGCCCAGTCATTATTAAGGATTCCTCCACAGAGGAGCTACTTGCCAATGAACCAGCTAGTGAGGCTACAGGATCCATCTCCTCTAGGTCAAAAGCAATGGACAAAGGAAAAAGGAAACTAACCCCAGAGGAGGAAGCAGAACAGGAGGAGAGGAGACCAAAAATGAAGGAAGGCCGACCATATACTTCTCTGGATGAAGAGCGCATCAGACTCTCTGCTCTACTTGAGGAGAAGGGATATGATTTTGATGAAGTGTTGCTCTGGTCGGTGCCTCAGATGGCTGCTGAGCTGGACAAGGTGCAGCAGCAAGAACAGGCAGCTGCTGCATCAAAAGCCAGGACTGCACTAACAAAGAAACAAAAGGATACAGCCTACAGAGACAAGATGAAGGCTATCCTACTGCAGTATGGCTTCCATGCTCGGCAGCTAGGCCCTATGAAGAACTCAACCATGGACATGCATGTTAGAGATATCAAGGTTAAGATAGCCAGAGGTGAGTTACTTTCTATTGAGCAAATACATGCTCAAAGGGCAAGCCTAAACTTAGGCTTAGGTTTAGGGGGAGGAGCAAGAATTGAAATACCCCTATCTGGTGCTGGAATCAGAGAGGGTGAAGAATTCATGTGTGGGGAAGCAACAAAGGCCATGTTCCCCAACATGTTCCCCCTAGACCCTAAGGAACCCGAAGCTCCTCCATCAAGTCCTTCTTTGGACAACATGCCAATCTCTTCAGTGATCAAGATCAAGAATGGTAAAAAGCCTGCAAGGAAGCAACAAACAACAAACCCTGATCCTGAGAGAAAATCAAAGGCTGATGAGTGGAGAAAAGAGCCCTCAACAACTGAGGATGCAGATCCACAGCCCACTGCAACAATAGATACAGCAGTGGGCTCCAATGTGCAAGATGAACATGCCAGAGAACATAGGAGTCAAGCTATTTCCCAAGAAAAACCAAGATTCAGAAGAAGAAAGAGCATGGCTAGAAGGAAAAAGAGAACATATGCCATCTCCTCTGACTCTAAGCCAGAGTCTGATCCCTCAGGACCAAAAGCCACACCAGCTGCTTCAATGCCTAAAGATCATCCAAGAGACCTCTATGGACTGAAGCATCATCATACTTACATCCCTATAGTGAAGTGGAGCTTCAATGCACTTCACAAGGAGTTCACCCTTACTCAGTTCAATGGAGGAATAAAGGTTTTGAATTTGACACAACTGATGGTGCTGGCTGAGCCCTTTATCTTTGACCTGGAAAGACTACCTCTTGAAAATCCAGACGATGGATCAGATGGGAGAGTCTCCATTAAATGGGTAAAGTCAAGGTACAAGTCCTGAGGGGAGAAAAGATAGTAAGGAGAATCCCATAGGAAGTTTTGGTAGCATCAGCCTATGGGGAGACTATAAAGACTAATAAAGGTTGATGCTCACCAAACTTCAATTTTTTCTAAGTATAAGACACTACACAGACAAACAGCCTTCGGAAGGAAGGAGTTCCTCTTCGGAAGCAACATTGCTTCCGAAGGGTAACTCACTCCTGCTGAAGGCTGTACAAGACAAACACTTCGGAAGGCCAACACTTAGAGTTAAAGCTTCAAAGCTTCTGAAGAACTAAAGGCTTCCGAAGACTAACAGCTTCCGAAGATTCTCTTCTGTACAAGACAAAGACAAAGACTTCCGAGGTTTATACTCTGACAAAGACTATAGCTGAGTACTTTTATAGTACAAAAGGAGCTGACAATAGACATGTTGGTCTGAGGACAACAAGGATAAACATACCTAAAGTCAGACAACACCTTACTTCTCCGCAGCTGCAATAAATGCAAAAGATTATCTAAAGCCTTGAAGATCAACAACATTAAATGCATTTTGTAGTCTTTTGGTTAAGTCAATGTCTATTTTTGTAATAATAGTAATTGAGTGTCTTAGCCTGTTAAGACACTCTACATACTAGAATAAGCTTTACTTTATGTATTGTCTAGTATACCCAACTTGTATTCCTAAGAGTATACGGTTGTAGCCTTGGCTATATAACCTCTCACTGTAAACTTGTATGTGTGCTTGTCTGCTTGTAACTTACAAACTTTGAGAGAAATATATCTTTGAGCTTGAATTTACTCGTGTGTTCTTATTGTTATTCAAAGATTGTTTGTTTACCATTGAGTATTTGTGAGATCCTTCTAACAGATTTTCCGCATCTGTTAGATTGATAGTGAGAAATACTTGTGAAGTGTTGTTTGAGTTAAACAACCCGATCCAACAGACTTCAACAACTCCATTACAAAAGTATGGTCAATGGCCTATCTAGCATCAAAAAATTTCACAACTGTGAAGGGTGTGATCTTGTAAGGCAATCTACGGATTTTTTTTCCCATTAACTCATGGAAGTTCTCTTATAAGTTGCAGCTCATAAATTCAAATTTGTGTGACCTAATGATAACACATCTACTCATGACATTTAAAACCCTCATAAATGAGTACAAATTCACGATAATGTTCTATTTCATGTTTCTAAAGCTCCTACTACTAAGACTACCACTATTGACCAAGCCATTAATTGAAGACCCTTGTGATGGGACTCAACTCGTGCTTAGGTTGTCTCCTTGCACTGTAACCAGATTTGGGTATTGGTATCACCTCACTCTCAAACAAAGAATGTTGGCTGCATGTGGGTATACAATATTAAACGTAATCCTAATGAGTCTATTATCACTTGAAACATTAGCTTGTTATTAAAGGCTTTCATTAGACGGAGCTTGTTTATTACACTGATACGTTTAGTCGTTTGGTTAAGCCTACTATATGGCTTGTATTGTTAGTTGGTTCTTCTCATAGATGGGATATACAACTTGTTGATGTTAACAATGTCTTTCTTCATGGTGAACTAGTATAGATTTGTACATGACATACTATTCAGGTTTTGTTAACTCAACTCAACTAAATCATGTGTGTTTGTTGTTGAAGGAACTTTGTGGCCTCAAGCAGGCACGTCGATCTTCATTTCAAAGCTTTTTCTATGGTTATTACTTTTAGTTTCTCTTAATGTATCTCTGACACCTCTCTATTTGTTTATAGTTGTGACTCGGTTATGTGTTATGTATTGGTATTCATTCATGACATTATTTTTTGTTTTGCATAACTAATCTTTGTGCATGTGTTGTTTCACTTTCGCAAACTGCTGTGTTCCTAACGCTAATGCTCTTGCAAAAGTTGTCTTGTAGTGAAAATGATCAACTACTAATTAACATTTGTTTGATAATTACTTTGAAGGAAATAGAGAAGACTACTTAAACTTGGTTGTTCCATTATATGAAGCATCCGTTATGGGTGATTGGGAAACTGCAAAGTTCATCTTCGACAAACATCCGAATTTGGTTCGGTTTAATCTAAGTAAGAATTTTGGCACAACATTAAACGTGGTTACGACAGCAGAAGAGACCGACTTGACCTTAGATTTTGTGAAGAATCTAGTAAATATGATGACAAGGGAGGAGTTGGAGCTTAAAAATAGCCATTCCAACACCGCGTTTTGGGTAGCATCTGCATCTGGAAAAAAGAAAATGGCTAAGATTATGATCGAAAAGAATCGAAGCCTTCTAGACATCCGTGGTAATGGTGAATATCTGCCATTGACCATCAGTGCTATGAATGGGATACACAACACGGTGAAGTATTTATACAAGAATTCTAAGAAGATGACAGGTGATCATTGGACAGATAAAGATAGGAGTTTGACTCTCTCACATTGTGTGAAACGTGATTTCTTTGGTAACTCGTTCTTTTGTTTAATTTCCTTATGAAAAAGACCCAAATAAAAGTTTTTAAAAATCAATACTTTTTACTATTTTCTATATCAATTTTTCTCTTGGTTTCATATCAATTTGTGTAGCTGTTGCCCTCCAAATCCTTGAGGACCATCCAGAACTCGCTCAAGATGTGTCTTTACTTGATGTTTTGGCCCGGAAGCCTAATGCATTTAAAACTGTAGAAAGGAATATGATCACAAGAATCATCATAACAAGTAAGCATTAGTTATGTTTACAAATAAAGACATTCATCAATAATAATATTCACGGTTTATTTTATATTATTATTATTTATATATTTTGAACAACAAGCACACATCTATCTCGAGCAGGATTGAAACCAGTATTCAACATCTTCTAGTTTTATTTAGTTTTTGGTTGTTACTTGTTTTCAGCATTAAGACTTTTTCATATGAAAGTGCAACCTATGACACTCTCACATTGTGTGAAGCGGGATTTCTTTGGTAACTCAATTTTTTTAATTTCCTTATAAAAAGACCCAAATTAAAGTTTTTAAAATTCAATATTTATATCAATATATTTTACTATTTTCTATCTCAATTTTTATCTTGGTTTCATATCATTTTGTGTAGCTGTTGCCCTTCAAATCCTTGATGGCCATCCAGAACTCGCTCAAGACGTGTCTTTACTTGAAGTTTTGGCCCGGAAGCCTGATGCATTTAAATAATATTCACGGTTTTATTTTATATTATTATTATTACTATTTCATTTTTTTTTGAACAAACACACCTGTCAATAACAGGATTGAAATCAGTATTCAACATCTTCTGGTTTTATTTTATATTATTATTATTACTATTTCATTTTTTTTTAACAAACACACCTGTCAATAACAGGATTGAAATCAGTATTCAACATCTTCTGGTTTTATTTAGTTTTTGGTTGTTTCTTGTTTTCAGCATTAAGATTTTTTCATATGAAAGAGCAACCTATGGCTGAAGAGGATACCGACTCACTGAAATTACTAAAAATCATCTGGGGACATGCTACCAGAACAATGAACCTTGATGAAATTGAGGTTATGCTCAAACGCAATGGAGTTTTATTTGTTGCTGCAGAAATGGGCAATACGGGGTTTATCGTTGAGTTGCTTCGAACCTATCCAGATCTTATGCTTGATAGAAATGAGGACAGGCGCACTATATTCCATATCGCTGTTATGAACCATCATCAAGGTATCTACAACTTGTTGTATGAGATAGGCAGCTACAGAAACAATGTGTGCAAAATAAGGGACAAAGGCTGGAATAATATGCTTCATTAAGTTGGGAAGAGTTCAAAGAAAATGGCAGCCAAGAGATCAGGAGCATCTCTCTTGATGCAAAGAGAATTACTGTGGTTCATGGTATATCTTCTAAAGTTTTAATATATTCCTAAACTCCTTAATTAGTTGATTGCTTTGGATTTTAATAATTCAAGCTATGACATTGACCCATTGTTTGATAATAATTCATACTAATAGCTTGCTCAATGATAATTCTAATTTTAATCTTAGTTGCATAATAAGGTTTACACTTGATTTCGCTCACAATGATTATTGTAAACGAAATGAGAAACATATAAGCAAAATCGAGTGAAAATCAGTGATGGGGATATTGGGATTTTCCTTGGCAACAAAAATCAAGGCTAGGAATGTTATTTGTTAAATGGTTGGCATGGATTATTATCAGTTAATACGTCATAATTTGGATTATTAAAATCCAATTTGCCAAGTAACATACATGATGTTTCAACAGCCAGTGGTGGCAACATCACAACGATGTCGTTGTGATGGTAGTAACAATGAAGTGGTGTTGGCATAGACTATGATGGTGGTGACAAGGTTGGGATGGATTGTGAACATAGATGGTTTTAATTAACTAAGTTTTATAAACTCAAGTGTAAAATTAAATCAGACCAAACTTGACCGGCTATATATGTAAATTGAGTCAACCCAAATAAAAAACTACATATAAGTATTAAATATAACTTATAAAGATTAAAAGGAGTATTTACTGTTGTGTAGGAAGTAGAGGCGATGACGCCACCTTATTTGACGGAAGCGAAGAACAAAGATGGTGAAACACCACATGAGTTATTCAGCAAAGAAAACGAAGATCAAGTTTCCCAAGGGTTGAACTGGACACAAGATTGCATGGTTGTTGCAACACTTATTATCACCGTTGCGTTTGCTGTAGCCTTTACGGTTCCAGGTGGCTACGAAGGAGATAACGGACTACCTTTCTTCATTCATCAGCGTAGCTTGTTAGTTTTCGTTGTTACAGACGCCATCTCTTTGTTCTCTTCCTCAACTTCACTCCTAGTCTTCCTATCTGTCCTCACATCTCGTCACGGTCAACAAGACTTCATGTATTCGTTGCCCAAAAAGCTGATGATTGGTCTACTTACCCTTTTCATCTCTGTGGCAACAATGATGGTCACTTTTAGTGCAAGTTTCTTTGTGCTATACCACGACGAGTTGAAATGGTTACCGATCCTTATTTCTGTGTCTGCTACCTTACCTATCCTGGTTTTTCAGTATTGCAACTTCCTCTATGGGTGGATATGTTCCGGTCAATGTATGATTCTCGATATCTTTTCAAGCCAAAGAAGCGCATGCTTTACGCTACAAAACTGAGGACACATGCCAACAGCTTTCATTTGTGGTGGTTCTCGTATAAAAGCATCATTAAGAGGACGTTTTTCAAAAGAGGTTAATGCGTACTTGGACTAATGATGTTGTTTGATAATCTTGATTGTTCGGGTCAAGTCGGGTTTTGTTCATGGTTCAAACGGGCACGTTTTCCATAATTGAATGAATTGGTTAGTGTTTGACCGAATAACTTGGAATCGTACGTTGGTAGAAGAGTGGTGGCACATTGATTGAGTCATAATTTGACCGAATCATGTGGAGGTTTGAAGTGCTACAAATGGACCGTTGGGTTTGCCAATGAAAAGTGGAGTACGTGGGTTTATTTTAGCACGTGTTCATTTGTTTGTTTTTTTATAAATAGCAATGGAATTTCTTTGTTTTATGTACCTTTTTTTATTTATTTTGATAGAAAGCAGCAAGTTTTGAAAGCAGCAAGTTTTCTTCCATTTGCATACATATATACGTGAGTTTCTGTGTGTTCATAAAGGGCCATATCCAACTATTGGTATCAGAGCATAAGGCTCAGGGAAGACGGAGTGGCCGTTTTGAGAGTTGGTTCGAGAAAGGGTAGCCCTTGGCTGCGGGGCTGAAGAAGCAAGCAGAATGAAGCAGTAGCAGGACTTGATTATCAGATCGTAGCAGCAAGAAAAAAGACCGAAAGAAGTTGATTCCAATCAGGAAAAAGGAAGACTGAAGAGACCGGCCGGAGCATATTCCGGCGAAGACTGATCGATTGGTGTGATCAAGTGAAGACCGGCTGTTGTTACAACACCGAAGCCGGAGAAGAAGAACCGGCGAGATGAAGACCGTAGCCTGAAAGTGAGTTCCGGTAGGAGACCGGAAAGAACGAGCCGCAAAAGATCGGCGGCATCTAGACCGAGACCGAAGGAGACAACCGAGAGACTGGCGGAGTGTCTAAGATAGAAAGCCAGACCACATATTCAATAGCATATATAAGATCTGCTTGATCATGGTTCAGTTACTTCAGCTAGTAATTGGGTTGGTGTAGTCCGGATAAATCGATCCGGTAAAATCATGCTCGACGGAATAAATTTTAATTGCTAGCATGTAAGAACATCATGGTGAAAAAGGCAAGCAAGCACGCAGTTGAAGAAAAGTGCAGTTGCAAGAATTGAAGCAAAATTGAGAAGTTTTTGTTTGGAATATGTTTGTTTTTGTCCGACAGCAGGTAAGGAAAGTAGCAAGAGATCGGACCGATGCGGTACGTTTAGCAAGAGCAAGTAGCAAGTTTAAACCTATGTGGTTCTCATAGCAAGAGCAAGTACGCAAGCAAGCAAGCAAGAAGGTTCAAAGCAAGAGCAAGAACCGGAGCAAGAAGCAAGAGAAGAATCGGATCTTTGTGAACCAATCAAGCAAGAGACAAGAACTGATGTGGTTCTTAAAGCAGGTAGCAAGTAGCATGTTAATCAAAGCAAGTTAGCAAGAAGCAAGAGGAGTCGAACGGTTCGAATCGAGAAGCAAGACATCAAGATTATGGGGGTGAATGTTGGATAATGTTGATTGTTCGGGTCAAGTCGGGTTTTGTTCATGGTTCAAACGGGCACGTTTTCCATAATTGAATAAATTGGTTAGTGTTTGACCGAATAACTTGGAATCATACGTTGGTAGCAGAGTGGTGGGACATTGATTGAGTCATAATTTGACCGAATCATGTGGAGGTTTGAAGTGCTGCAAATGGACCGTTGGGTTTGCCAATGAAAAGTGGAGTACGAGGGTTTATTTTAGCACGTGTTCATTAGTTTGTTTTTTTATAAATAGCAGTGGAATTTCTTTGTTTTATGTACCTTTTTTTATTTATTTTGATAGAAAAAGTTTTCTTCCATTTGCATACATATATATGTGATCTTCTGTGTCTTCGTAAAGGGGCCATATCCAACAGATGTATGTATTTCGTTTTGATGCTTGCGATGTATTGATGATCTTTTTGTTATATCCTTACATCCACTAGTACTTGTTTTATGTTTCTTAACGACTTCTTTAATTAAATCCAACTCCTATAATATACAACAACTTGTTCAGTTAATTAGTCAAATACAAAAAGACTAATTTTTGATCATTCAGATGTTCTAGTTTTTCAAAAGCAAACATCAAACCATGTATTATGGTTTAAGAATAGGATGTTTCAAATGAATATGAAGCTGGTTTAAACTTTTAACATATCTGTCTGGTTGACTGCTCAGAAAGTCAATGCATCATTTGGATTTAGTATTGGCTTGTTAAATAGTTTTAAAAAATAAATATGGGAGAAACAAAAATGAACATGATGATAGTTTAGGGGACCATCAGGAAATATAAAGTGCAAGAAAAAAAATTACGCTTCTATTAAGCAATACGTTCCCTCTGCAAGATAAATTCCACAGCCTCTTCTACAGTGTCAACAACCTGCACAAGACAGGTAATGGAATCAGATAATGCTTCAAGAACAAGATCTAGATTTCCAATTACTTTGACCACATAAAAGCTGAATAATAATCAAATGTCAGGTTTTTCATTTTATTTTAACAAAAAATCTGCTAAGACCTAGCAAGTGCTTGGGGGATAAGAGGGCAATGATATATATGGGATTCAGGTGTTCTTGTTTGGTGACCTTAAAGTTATAAGCCAATAACAAAATGCAAGGCCAAATGCCACCCAAATCCTATGGCTTCCTATCTTCCTAACAAAACAAGATAAAGGAAACAAGTTATCCAATGATCATATTTGTAAGTATGTTACACATTAACAACTATAATCGCTAAAGTTAAAAATATAGGAAAAAACATGAAACATTCTTTAGATTAAAATTCAATTATATTGATAGATGGTACAGTGTTGTAATTAAAAAAAAAAATCTACAGCTAGCCGCATGTCTTGCTAATTACTTGTCAAGATGTAGCTCTTGAGCAATAAGATCTCATTTAATGCAAGTTACCCTTTTGAACTGAACATTTTGTTAGATGTGAAGTATACTGCATAGTTCACAATATCATGCAATAGCAGTAAGCCATGCAATTTTTAGGCATATTTTTATTGCTCTAGGCCAGGGGCAGCCCTGAGAAATGGCGTGCCAAAGACCGAGCCGGAAAAAAAGACCCTCTAGCGAATTCAAATTTTAAAGTGGAGGCGTTCAAAAAACCGTTTAATACCGTAAAACGAAACGTATTCGTAACTGAAAAAATCGAACCGAATTCTGAATTCGGTTTTCGTTTTGGTTCTAGCCGTATCCAAATTCCGAATTCAGTTTTCAGTTCAGTACCTAACCATATCCGAATTTCGGTTTTTAATTTAAATTTTCTTATAAATTTGGTTTGTTTGGTTAACCGATTAAACCGAATTCAAATTTAAATTTATTATCTTATTAATAATATATAAGATTGAATTCGGTTTACTCGGTTGAATTCGGTTTATTCGGTTTTTAATCGGTTTATTTGGTTTTAATCGGTTTATTCGATTGAATTTGGTTTATTTGGATCGGTTTATTCGACGTTTAAGCGGTTTATTTGGCTTTCATTCTGTTTATTTGGTTTTAACCGAATTTAGAACCGAACCACTTTTCGAATTCGGTTCGATTTTTGATAAGGAAAAAACTTGAAAACCGATTAAACTAGACCGAATAAACCGTTAACCGAACAAATGGACATATTTAGTTTAAAGGGTATGAAAGTAACTTTCTATACTTTAAAAAAATAGCTTTTTTCACCCATTAAATAATTTGTTTATAAATGTTTGTTTTTAGTTCGATTAGCCTTATTAATTCTCATTTAAATAAATTTCTATATATAAGTATATATAAAAAATTTTGTGCCCCCTAAAAAATGGGCCCTGGATGGGGTCCGGTTTGCCCCTCCCCCGGGCCGCCCATGCTCTAGGCGTTAGTCTGGAAGTAATAGAAGGCAATTTAAGTATCGAGCTAGTTAATGGTCAATAGTTAGAAATATGTTGGCTTGGGTTACAGATCGTCATGTCTATTTAATATACAAAATCCAAGTTATTTGAGTTTTTTTTGGCTAAAAGTTTCAATAACCCAATACCCTGAAAAAAGTAATTTATAAAATATTTAAACTCTCGCCTTACCCGATCAGCAGGATAATCTGTATGGTTCTCTTTTCCTCTAAAAACAGCTGTCCTTGTCAAAATTGAAAATCATGGACGTCCCGCCACGACTTGGAACTTGGAGCCATGGTATTCGCACTCAAGATCTGGAGACACTACATGTATGGTACGAAGTGTACCATATACACTGATCACAAGAGTCTCCAACACATATTCGAGCAGAAGGAACTGAACATGCGACAGCGTCGCTAGCTCGAACTCCTCAATGACTACGAGTGCGCTATCAAGTATCATAAAGGGAAGGCCAATGTAGTGGCCAACGCCCTAAGCCGGAAGAATACCTCGAAACCCAAGAGGGTACGAGCTCTACAACTCACCATTCATCCCAATCTCCCTGAACAGATACGTAATGCCCAAGCTGAGGCATTGAAAAGAGAAAACCTAGTGGCTGAATCACTAAGGGGAATGGAGAAACAACTAGAAGTAAAAGCCGATGGCTTACACTATTTCATGGAACGCATCTGGGTTCCACATTGCGGAAACTTACGAGACCTTGTGATGGACAAGGATCATAAGTCCCGGTATTCCATTCACCCTGGATCTGATAAGATGTATCAAGATCTGAGGATCCTTTATTGGTGGCCAAACATGAAAGCCGATATCGCCATATATGTGAGCAAATGCTTGGCTTGCGCCAAAGTCAAGGTTGAGTACCAGAAACCATCTGGATTACTCACACAACCTAAGATCCCCATGTGGAAGTGGGAACAAATCTCTATGAACTTCATCACCAAATTACCACGTACTCCTAGTGGATGTGACACTATCTAGGTAATTGTGGATCGACTGACTAAGTCTACACATTTCCTTGCAATCAAGGAAAATGACAAGATAGAAAAACTAGCCTAAATCTATGTCAAGGAAGTAGTCTTGCGGCATGGAGTGCCATTCTCCATCATCTCTGATCGAGACGCTAGATTCACCTCCAACTTCTGGAAATCATTGCAAAAGTCTCTTGTACGCGGTTGGATATGAGTACAGCATACCACCCACAAAGCGATGGCCAGAGCGAACGCATGATACAAACTCTCGAAGACATGCTACAAGCGTGTGTAGTAGACTTCGGCAACAGCTGGGAAACTCACCTACCGTAGGTAGAGTTCTCCTACAACAACAGCTATCACACGATCATAAAAACAGCGCCTTTTGAGGCTCTATATGGCAAAAAATGCTGATCACCCATTTGCTGGGCTGAAGTGGGCGACAGTCAGCTCATAGGCCCGGAACTCGTACACGAAACCACTGAAAAGATTGTGCAAATCAGAAACCGCATGGCAGCAGCTCGCGATCGCCAAAAGAGCTATGCCGAAAAACTCTGAAAGCCTCTGGAATTTCAGGTAGGAGATAGAGTCCTTCTAAAAGTTTCGCCATGGGAAGGCGTTATTTGTTTTTGTAAACGAGGCAAATTGAACCCACGGTATATTGGACCCTTTGAGATCCTGAAGAGGATTGGCCTAGTGGCATACCAACTCAACCTACCAGCCGAACTCGACGGAGTTCACAACGTATTTTACATCTCAAACTTGAAAAAGTGTGTATCGAATGAGACACTTGTGATCCCACTGGATGAGATCCAGGTAGATGAACAACTACGGTTCGTGGAAGAGACGGTAGAGATCATGGACCGTGAGGTCAAACAACTCAAACAGAGTCGGATTCCGATCGTCAGAGTCCGATGGAACTCGAAAAGTGGACCTGAATTCACATGGGAACGTGAAGATCAGATTATGAGCAAATATCCCCACCACTTTAAACAGACCACGTCAAACGACGAAAACAACGAATAAATTTCGAGACGAAATTTCCTTTCAACAAGAGGATGATGTGACAACCAGAAAATTTTTGTTTCTCAAACACTATCAACAACCAAATTTCGGGACGAAATTTCTTTCAACAAGGGGATGATGTGATCCCGAAAATTTCAGGTAAATTGCGACTCTTACATCCTATACATTTCACATTCATACTTGTTGCATTTCACTTAATTATGTTTAATTAGATGAGTCAAACACAAACAATTACAAAACGATAGTTCGAGGAACTATCGAATCGTACATTGCACATTGGTTTTGGAAACCAAGTGTGGCAAACACAAACACAAACACAAAACAATAATTCGGGGAATTATTGGATTGTGCATTACATGTTGATTATGTTTAATCAATCATGCAAACTGTTTGTGACAACGAACACAAACTATCAAAGATAATTCCAGGAATTATCGAAACACACACGAGTCTCTCGAGCGTTGGTGAACAAACAATAATCAAACAACTTATGTGTTATTATATGATTATATGCTAAACATGTATTAGATGTTTAGGATAAACGTTAGGAATTGAACACGAACGAAATCGAATCAACGAAACCGAAAAACCAAGAAATAGGGTCTTCGCGGTACGCCCAGACTCCTTGGCAAAGATCTTGGCGGTACGCGACGAGGAAGCAGGAATTTGAATCCTGAAATCCTTGGCGCTACGCCAAGGCCAAGCACGATTGGCCTAGGCGGTACGTGACGAGTACCAGGACTCAAAACTTTATAAAGACATCCCCAAATCACTTTCACTCGGGTTCTTTCACATTTCCACCGATTTCTTCATCTGTTCTCAACCCAAACCTTCTATCACCAGCACCCAAACCTCTGGTAACACTCTTGAAGCTATTTCCTTCATTGTTGGTGATCTTGGAGTCCTTGGAAGCTTGGAGAAGGAGCTAAGGAGCTAAGAACAACCATCAACACACTGAATCTTCACCATCTAGAGCTTTTGTAGTTAATACTCTATAGATCTTGGCTTCTAAGGTAGTTTTATGAATTTATCTAGTGTTAGATCAAACATGCAATGGGTAAAAACCCACATGCATGAACATCCACCCAAGTGCAACTGCATGTGGCTATTGTGCACGAATTTGTTGGTGATTTTGTGTGATATTGATGTAGATTTACTGATTTTAGAGTATAGGATTGATTGGATTTAGTTTTGATAGGTTGTATTGTTGATTTTGACATACTTGCCATAATAGGAAACTTTTATGTTGCATGTGACGGATTTGTGATGATCTAGACATGTTAGACATGTCTAGATGTTGTCAAATGCATATTGAAGTGTTTAGAAACACATTGAGTATTTGATTTTGTGAAAAGCATTGTTTTATGACAACTGTTTTTGATACAACAACTTATTTTAATTACGTATGGACATGCTTTATCACTATATGTATATGTGTTGCGCACATCAAAAACTCAAAGTCCTCGCAAATACACACCTCGGACCATTAGTAGCGCGGAGAGCCTAGCGTGGTAATCTTGGATAGTACTATTTGGGCCCGACAAGGCCCACCCATCGCGCCTGGGAGGCCAACCCGACTGGAGGTTGGAATGGGTGCAATATTGACCAATACACTTTGCCATTGTCTTGTGAAGGACATGGCGAGACGAGCAACAGTCAGCTTTGGTATGAACCCACATATAATATAACTGTATTGACTAGCTATCAATCGATACTGCATTGTAATGATATGTAATCTAGCAACAATTACTTTAAACATTTTGATGTTTATTGCTTATGAAAAACATGTGCTCTCACCAACCTTTGTGTTGTCCCTTTTTACTCGCATGTTTTCTCAGGTAACTAAGGCACGCGCACGAGGAATATGATGCTAGGATGGAGTCCATGCATCAGTTTAGTGTCTTAGGACATTTGAGAACATTTAAACATTTGACTTGTTATGTAATGATTATTACTTAAACCGCTTTCGCACTAATACTCTCTATTGTTTCTGAAAACTATTTTAAACTTATGCTTCGGCAACTTATATTTTCAATGTTGTTTTGACAACTTAAACCTTTACTTTCGCAACTCTGATTTTATAAAACTGCTTTTTCCAAGTATTTGGATGTACGTATGCAACCAGACATGTAGGTCTCGCAACTGTATGACCGTAGATTGCGATCCTGACAGTCACATCGCACCCTCGGGAAGGCCGGGGTGCGACAGTTACACCTATAGGTAGTATATCGTTCAATTAAGCACGCTTATATATAGGGCATACGTATCACGAGTGAAGCCGCCAGCCCACCACACACTTAACTGAACTCAATGCCACCTGTATTGCAGCTATGGATACCTATTTCTAACTCACATGTGTTTGTTCTCAATTGATATTCAATTTGATATTCCCAATATTTTAGAATAGAGACTTAATAGTCTTTGTAGCTAATCCTTACTGACCAACCCGGCCTGTAAGATATTCTCGTTCGATTAAATTTACCATCCCCCGATATCGTTAGAATCGAGACTTAATAGTCTCTGTGACTGTCATTATTGACCAGCCCAGAGTGTAAGATATCCCCCACGATACTTATAAGAGCAAGACTTAATAGTCTCTGTGTCTGTCATTACTGACCAGCCCGGAGTGTAAGATATCCCACACGATACCTATAAGAACGAGACATAATTGTCTCTGTGACTGTCTTTACAGACCAGCCCGAAGTGTGTAAGATATCCTCAACGATACCTATAAGAGCGAGACTTAATTGTCTCTGTAACGGTCATTAAAGACCAGCCCGGAGTGTAAGATATCCTCAACGACACCTATAAGAGCTAGACTTAATTGTCTTTGTGACTGTCATTACTGACTAGCTCGGAGTGTAAGATATCCTCAGCGATACCTATAAGATTTACATATATTCCCAAAGCATGTTCAGTTTTACTAGTTAGAATGTTAGCACCTATAGTGCTCGGTATGATCTCAATAGATTAGCTAATACCATTGTAATTAAAATTGGAATCTAACCTCACTGATATAATGATCATTATAGTTATAAAAAACATTAAAGTTATATAATGAACTCAAAATAATGTCTCATGCTTAATGCTATTGAATTACTGTCATCTTGTTCCAATGATATGGTCTCAATGAAATGAACACAATGTTATGGTCTCTGGTCTTTAACATTGTGTTATAAGATCTTGTCTTATTACCCAATGTTAGTGTATGTGGTGAATGATTTCATCATGAAGTTATGTTATCATGAATATCATTCTTGTTATCTCTCGTAATTGTCTGAGTGTTATCTCATTGTCATCTCAATGTTAATAACAAAGTGTTATAAGATCAAATATTAGTACACTATGTCATTCCAATGATTTATTGATATCATGAAGTTATGTTATCATGATATCATCCTTGATTTGTCGTAATGTCATTTCACACACAAGCACACATAATGATATGAGAAAAAGTATGATAATAAAGATGAAATCTTTATTATCTAAATCACATTATAATTGAAGTAATGTACTAAAACTTTTAAGTAAAAGAGTTAGCATGTTTCTCATCCCTGCATTTAAAATCAAAAGATTAGAAAAGGGGCATATGAACTCACCTTGGTATTGAAGTGGCTGACTAAGTAATCAAGAGAGCACGCGCTCATGGTTGTTGTATTATGTGAATTCACAATCCTGTGTTTGTTTCAATGTTGTTTGCAACATATAAGTATGAAGTATTGTTTATGAGTTAACCCTAAAGTTGATTAACTCTTATAAGCTTTTGTTGTTTGATGGTTCTTGAGCTCATGTGATAATGTAATATACCAATACTTAACCTTTTTATGTTAAACTTAGTATATAACACTACTTTGTGTTTATATGTCTTAAAATCATTATTCAATTTAACATATTATAAAAGTTTTGAAATCATAATATTTTCTAAGTAAGGTTTAGATTTTTAGATTTAAAACATGATCATTACTATTTCGTTAACCTAAACTTGTTATTATCACTTAATTATGGTTCATCAACTTGCATGAAAATCGATTAACACCATTTTTAAGTAATCCTATCAAGTTTAATTTTTACATTCTTTTTAGAATCATCCCTTTGCCATCTAACATAGTTTCTTTAAGTTATATCTTGTTAATAAAATATGTAACTTATAAGTTATAAGTGTTTAGGAATGGTTAAAGCTAGTATCGATGAGAACAAGCTAATATCGAAAGGTTCATAACCGGTTAATATCAACCGAAACCCTAATGGGTTTTCCATCAACATCCTCTTGTTCCCACCCATATTATGAGCTCATTTTTTATCTATCTTGCTTGATTGTTAGCCTAAGTTACTTGGATTGGTTTATAGCATTAGTATTGACGAGTTCAGCAATCCAAAGAGGGCATCGAAGTTATTAATATCGACACAAAGCAGTGAAGCTTCCTGTTGACATTAACAGTGTCGATGGGTTGCTAAAGTCGATGAGATGACTTCGATTCTAAATAGTATCGATGGAATCCAGTCCCCCATTCCTTGAATTAGTCGACTTTAACAATATCAATTAATAGGAATCTCTAATGACCATCGAACCTAACATGTTCTATGGTTTTTGCCCACCTGCTCAACCAGCTGATCCAGATACTTGTTCCAGCATAATGTATGGTAACCTCAGTTCCATGCAAATCTAATGTGATTTGGTTGCTTAAACCGAGTTACAAGTTCTGTTCATCTGTTCCAACCAAAACCCAGAAAACCGAAACATGGAGCTGCATTTTACCTTGTTTCCCGTTGATATAAGGTCCGATCCTCTGTACTTCTGGATTGTACACGTTGATACCTTCGATTTGATACCAAATTTGAAGGATTTGGTTGAGAAATGAGGTAGTTTGATGATGGCCTTCTTGAGAGAGAAAGTTAGAGAGAGAAGACAAATTCTAGAGAGAGGGGGTGGCATGTCTGAAAATTAAAGAGGGAAGGGAAGAAATTTAGGGTTTTTATACCCCGTGGGGTTTTGGGTTCGTTCGGTTTCTCGGTTTTACGTTTACGTCACGTTTCTGTAACGTAACGCGTAATTTACAAACTTTAGATAAAAATGGTTTTATTTAAACCTTTTTAAGGTGGTTATTCCTAGTAAACATTTTATATTTATTTTTCTTATTTTATTGTTTCGAAAACGTTTATTTTATCGTTTCGTCATATCGTATCACCTTCACGCGTATTCGCTCGAATTGTCACTCGAACGAACACGACGATGGCTTTACTTTCTGATTTTGTTTTCTACTTTTCACATATCATTTCAGAACGTTAAACCCACAAATATGTTTGTGTGAATCATCACCCACGCAAACACACTGTCAGTTTATTATTCATAAATGATATTGAATTATTGTTTTGAATTGGACATTCTCACTGACGGACTCAACTAAACTTAATTGTTTTCACACTGTTATGATTGATTTCACATTGTTTTCTCACTGAATTTCCATCTGATTCCTGTTATTTGTGGAAATCATATCGCAACCGATATTTTTTTCATTTGTTTTCATAATTGTTATTTCACATGTGTTGTTGTATAACTATATTTCACTTTTCATTGAAATACATACAACTGTTATACGTTTTTATGAAATTGTTATCAAATATTGTTCATCACATAGAATATACATATAGTTATAGGTGGAAGTACACATACCGTACGGATTTCCGGACGGTCAGGCACTAGTTGTCACATTAGATGTGTTTTGGATGATGCTAAATGTCTATTAAAGTGTTTAGAAACACTTTTCGATAGTTGGAATTGTGAAAAATATGGTTTTGTTGAAAACTTACTATATTTGGAAACTTTTGAAAATCGAAAGAGGGATTTCGATGATTTTGGTATGATTGGAAGTAGGTGAATGTTATAATGTGTGTAGGAATGTCATATAACATATTGGGAACTTTGATTTGTGAAAATGGATTTTTAAACGACCACTTACTATAAATGGAAACTTTATTTGGGGAAAATGTTAAATAGGATGAAATGGTAACTTGTAATACATGTTATATGTGTTCAATGTGTTTTAGAAAAATGCTAGATGTGTTAGTTTGATGAAATGAGATTTCATAACTAAGCTTTCCAAAAATAGAAACTTTCCTAAAATAGTAACTTCCCATAAATGGAAACTTTTATGATTTTCATATGTGACTTGCGTGAATGATTTCTTGAATAGAATCGTAGCATGCATGATAATGTCCTACTTGTGTATTATGATTTATAAGACGCACAAACAAAATTTAACACAATAAACGTGTCACCAACGATTCGTCAAGTCAACACAAGTCAACACACAAACACTCGGTTGAGCACACCGACACTTGGAGTTGTATGGGATAGAACACACCACAAAAACATATACTCATGACCTATATGATTATAGGTGACCACTAGTAGGTGCTAGCATTCGTTGTTGCGAAAACATATCAGGAACAGGGCCGACCCAATGGGCCAAGCAGCCCAATCTAGGCTTAGGGCCTCCAAAACTTATAGGGCCTCCTATTTTTCAGGGTTTTGGGCTTAATTTACTTACACTCAGAATTATGCTTTAAAAAAACGTTGGGCCACTTATTTATGTTGGGCAATCCGCAATTGGGATTTTAAACACACCGGCCGTCCCCACTCCTCATTACCTTGCATTAATCGCGTCCATCAAAAAGGGGAAAAAAGGTTTCCATGCCAGGTTGGGGTTCTTCAATCGGGACTCGGGAGAAACGAGGGGCGAGGCCGCGAGGGTGATGAAGATCTTGTGGAATCGAGAAGATGCTTGGGTTTCTTCAATTGGGAGAAACGAGGAGACGATATTTTTATTAGTGCATATATCTCGGAGGGTTGGTCCGGTCGGAGATGGAAGCGCTCAAACACATACGCATCACTATTCGCTGCATCAGTCGATTCATACGAAATACGAACTCTGGCCCTCAAATCTGTGCAGCACAGTTGATTCCTCACTGCTATTTGCTCTTCTCTCACTACATTGCTCACGGGCTCATGGCTCTCGATAGGTATTACTTTAAGTCTTTATTCTTTAACACTTTGCTTTATCTATGTTTAAATTTTGATTTGATTAGGGTTAATTTTGGTTGAACTTTAAATCTGTGAGACTATGATTGAATTTTGTATTTGATTTAGCCATTTAGGGCTGTTGAATTTTGATTTTGTTTAGGCTGTGATTGTACTTGTCATTTGTTAAATTAAGTTTGTGATTAGGGCTGTAAATTGTGGCACTAAGCCGTGTTTGAGTTTTGATTTTGATTTTGGTTAATTTTGCTTGAACTTTGAATCTATGAGACTGTGATTGAATTTTGTATTTGATTTAGCCATTTAGGGCTGTGATTGTTTTTTGATTTTGATTAGGCTGTGATTGTGATTGTGCTTATCATTTGTTAAGTTAAGTTTGTGATTAGGGCTGTGAAGAGGAGGGTTTTTAACTCATTTTTGAAAATTAAAATAGTAGTGAATGACTCCAAAACGACTCATCATGGCAGCTAGTTCAGTCATACCGGCTAAGCAACGGTGCAACTAACAACCAACAGCCGTGCAGGATGAATGCAGGTCAGTTTTTTTGGTACTATAGGGCCTCCATTTATTTTCTGCTTTGGGCCTCTTTAAAGCTTGAGCCGGCCCTGATCAGGAACTGCACTATCAAGTGAGTTCACGGCCCCTTTTACTATTTCTACCTTTGGGGGAGAAAACATTACATATAATTGTTTTTTAAACATTAAACATATTTTTATGGATACATATGGACATGCTTTATCATTATATGTATATGTGTGGCTTATATCGCAACAAAGTCCTCATAACAACACCTCGGACCGTTAATAGCGCGTGATGCTTAGCGTGGTAATTCTGGATAGTACTATTCGGTCCTGACAATCCCCTCTTTTGCGCGTCGTATGGCCACCCAACGGGAGGTCAGAACAGTGCAAAATTGACCAAACAACAACATTGTAATTGCCTTGTGTGATAGACATGGTGGGAGGCAGCAAGTCAGCTTCAATTCGGTTGCAACCCCACATGTAATATAACTATATTGACCAACTATCAATCGATATTGCATTGTAAGGATATGTAATTCTACAACATTTACTTTAAACACATACTGTTTACTGCTAATACAAAACCTGTGCTCTTACCAACCGTTGTGTTGAAATTTATTCGCATGTTTTCTGAGGTAACGAAGGCACGCACTCAGGACTAGGATGCTAGGACGAGGTCTCATGCATCTACATATCTCTAAGGCTGATGAAAACACTTTATTTATTTTGATTTGTAATGTAATGACTCGACAACTTTAACCGCTTCCGCAACTTTTTATTCATAATGTTTTGAAAACATTTTACTAGCTTCCGCAACTTTGATTTACAAAACTGTTTTATCCATATCATTGGATGTACGTATATAACGAGACATGTAGGTCTAGCAAGTTTGACCGGATACTGCGATCCTGCGTAGCTTAGACCGATCTGCGCTTCGCACCCGCGAGGGACGGAAACCCCGGGTGTGACATTTTCCCCATTGGATCTTTGGGCACTGAATTTCTTCTAAAATAGTTTAGTGAGTCAAAACAACTGACCATAACAAATATATCATTAAGACATTTTTTTCTTAAATACTTTGATATCAGCAATAGATCTAATCCTTAAATCATTTCTTAGACCTTTTAGATAAAATAGTTTTCTGTTTATAGTAATCTAACTCTCTCTCTCTCTCTCTCTCTCTCTCTCTCAAACACTCACATATATTAGCTTAAGAAACATGTGTATTACACTGATAATTTAAAATTATTTAATTAGGAAATACAGTAATTATTTATAATAAATTTATTTAAATATTTAAAAATATATTGTTGTTATTTAATAATAAATAGAAGTGAAAAAATAAAAATATGTTCATGTGTCGTCTTATTTGCTTCGAGAAAGAAACGAAAAAAACAAAGGTGAAAAAGCATCATAAAATGACATATATATTTTTATACAATTCTTTATTATGGTTTATATACATGAGATCAAGATCATATAATAATCATCTTTTATTATGTTAACCTGTATAAGGTCTTCAAAATTAATCCAAATATTTGTTTATTATTTGATTATCATTATTACACATTTAGAACACATTACTACTTTATGTGCTTGCGCAAATTTACAAACATTTAAGGTTTAAAATAAATGTAAGTTTGTGTTACGGTTTAGCGACACATTTAATGTAACGAATTAAACTTACATAGGTGTAAAATCGTAAACGCTTGTAAATTTGCGCAAACACCTAAAGTAAGAAAGAGTTGTACATATGTAATAATGATAATAAAAGAACAATGATTTGCATTTATTTTGGCAGAGTTGTACGAGTTAACACAATAAAGATGAGTTAACAAAGGATCTCTACCCTATATATGTGTGTGTGTGTGTGTGCGTGCGTGCGCGCAGAAAAGATAAATAAATAAAAAATCTCATTTGAATTTTGAGAAAACTCGATGTAACATAAAAAAACTTGTTTTGTTTTTTTTAGTTATATAATATATGTTATTATAAGAAAATAAAAAAAAAATTATATATGTCTATTACACATATGTTACATTTTTAGTTTTTAGTATTACACCAAGTAAAACGTCAATTTGTTACATATGTATAACTAATGCTTATATTTTTATTTTTTATTCAATTTTAATAATGTATATTACATACCTAAATACAAGAAAGATAAAAAAAATCGAATATTTTATTCAACTCAAGTGTTTTAATTCCCAAATTATCATGTGTCGTATATATAATTAATGATGGTTTTGTAAATAATAATACTTTTTTAAAGGTTTATGTAAAAGTGTTCGATTTGTATTTTGTGCTAGATATTATATAAAAGTAACTAATTCTAAGTTTATTCAATGGTAAAAATAATTATTTACAATAATGTCAAAAGAAAAACACTTTGTTTAAAAATAAAATTTTGAAAATCTCTGTTTGCTAAATAAATTTATTTTGATAGACGTTTTTTTTTTTTTTTAAGACAATCACCCGTCTAAACCTATAACTAAATTTACATCATCACTTAATTTCAGTAGCATTAAACCTTCAATCTAAATAAAGAAAATAATAATGATAAAGACACCTTAACCGTCTGAGAAATTACATAAAAACATTTTAAGAATTAGTTACCAAGTGATCGAACACAAAAACTGTACTTATAACCTAAAATAATTTTTAGAAAACACACTCGATATTCACTCTTCAAGTATTGTGTCGTGGTTATTTGCATCTTTAACTCCTTTTATTAAAGCCTGGTTAAGTAAATAGTTGGAGTGTTCATTTCCCACAAGAATATTATATTTGCTATCTGATCTTTTCTTCTTTTGTAACTTTTTTTCGTAAAGCGAAAACCAAGAATAATTAATAATTACCACTTCTTCACGTCATATCCATTATTCGCTTTTTGGAAAATACATAATGATATTTTTATGTTTATATATATAGAGGGTGAGGTTATTATAAAAACACTAAAATTAGTGAAAAGTGTGAGAAATATTTTAGGTCATTAAATCTATAATTTAATGGTTGAAATTAAAAGTTTATTTAAAAATTATTGGAAATATGTTTTTGTCATAAACACTTTTATTAACTTTTTATCATGTTTCTTCCATTTCTTTTAAACGATCATAACTTTTATATATATTATTATTTTTTTGAAAAAAAATTACACCAAAAAAACGAGTATTTTTTATCTTTTAAATAAGTATAATATTGATATATAAAAATTAAGAAAATTACGTTTTCCTTTACCTTATATATATTTGTAATGCGTCATTTTGTCATTTTGTTTGTTATTGTGTCTTTTTTGTTTGCCATTGTTTTATTTTTGTTCGTCATTGTGTCTTACTATTTTTTCTAAAATGATGAACTTTAAAAATAATAATGGTCAACAGAATCACATACTTTTTAAATGTAATTATAATGATAAAATAATAACAAATTCATTTAATGCATAAAAAATGATAAGATAAAATCAAATAGTCAAAATATAAAACACAATGATGAATACATAGAACACAATAACTTGAAATACATATTACTAAAAATAAAGTTTTGAAAAAGAAAATGTTGAAATAATACAATTGTGTACTTCTAATATGAAAAATATAAAAAATAAATAACAAATTTATTTAATATATGAAAAAAAAACAAAAAAAACATGAAATAATTAAAACGTATAACACAATGAGGAATACATATAACACAATGAACTGAACGTAAAAGACAATGATAAGTATATCACGTTATAAATAATGAGTATATTACACAATGACCTATGTGTGACATTAGATTCCCAGCAAGGTTACACGTTGAATTTAGGTAAGAAAATACTTGAGAAATCGTAAGTGTGAATGAAAACAATGCAAAAAATGGAATTCGCATTATCCCGGAATTTCGAAAACAAGAAAATTATAAAAAATATTTGAAGTCTTGGAACCCAAGCGGCACGCCAAACTCCCTTGGGCAATCTTGGTGGTTCGCCACAAACCCATAATATCTGAAATCTCCGGTTTTCTTCATGGTACGCCAAGACTCCATTTGGCAATCTTGGCGGTACACGATGAAGAGTCGTACGAGAAGAACCAGATTTGCATGGCAAGAAAACTCTTATCAAACTTTAACCTTCAAACTCAATCTGCTCAAAATTATGGCTCCGAATCTCTGCTAAAAAGTTAAAGAAACATCATATTTGAGCTAGAAATCATCTTTACAACATCTAATCATCATTTTGCAAAAACGAAAATCCGTCCGAACGGGTAATGATTCAATCTCTCCTACTCTCTTGGTAATATGGATTGAATCTAGTATTTGAGCACAATGCAAAGGCTATTGTTGTTGATTATTGCCTAAATGATGGCTAGGAATAGGTATAAATAATGAAATATGAATGTTAACGGTAAAATCTTCATTTTGATCGGTTATGTTGTCCGATCATTTTGAAACCATTCTTGGATAGTAAATTTCAGTGGTACATATTAAATTTTAATTATTCCTAGACCATAAATCAGTCAGGAAACTGTTCCGGTGATGTAATCAACAACAATACCTATTTGGTTAATCCGGAAATGTGATGAATCTAACGGGTCATAAACTCCTTAATAGGAGCCGACATCATTATAGGTTCCTATTCTATCATATTCTGTGTGATATTAAACTGAAGAAGTTGATTAAGAATTCAAGATCAGCTTGATGACTTGAGTTGCGATATCCTTGACATCGAACGTCAAGGAAAGTACTGATAAAACAAATTAAATGCAAATAACTTATAAAACTTTAACTTAATGCATAATTGAAATACAAGAACTAAAACATGAGTTTGAGCTATAATTGTTGATTACAACACTTCAGGTGAGTTTTGTATACTCCTTTTTACTTTACAGTTTACAAAATACGTAACTATGTGAAAACATTACAAACTTATGATGTGCTTAAGTGTTATGTGTATGATTTCGTGGGATTACATGTGTAACTTGCTATCACAATATCATAAAGCCCTCAAACTATATCTAGTGAACCTATGTGGGGTCGAATGGGTGAACAAATGTAGTACTATTGGGCTGACAAACCCATTTGCTAGGAGGATTGCATCTCCCCTGGTGCGAATGCTTGTTACCGTGTCTAATATCAGCTTAATGTATGTGATAGACATTAAGAGTAAGGCACAAGGATATTAACCGACGGGTAATATGTTATCATATCGTATCAGTTAGAAAGGAACTAGATATGGGTCCCATAGTTCTTTGTCAATGTGTACCAATGACTTTATTATCATATCATATTGTATCGGATCATTTATTATGAACTCACCAACTTTATGCTGACTTTTCAAACTTAAAACTTTTGCCGATAAACAGTGACGATGGGTGAGAAAGCATTTACAGGAACACGTTCAATAGGAACTTTGGATCTTAGTTGTACTTTAAGTTTGTAAACAATGACTTACGATGTGTAATAACTACCTTGAATCTATGTATAATACCTTTTTAGATTACTGACATTACATTTGAAAGTTACACCGTATCTCAGAGAAATCACCACTATGCTTCCGCAACCTAAGATCTTCAACAATGACATCATCAGGTGACGAGAGGTGGGAGTGTGACATTATATATAAAACACAGAGACACGTTTATTACACAATGATCTGAACGTAGAACACAAAGATAAGCATGTTACACAATGACCTGAACGTAAATTACAATGATGAGTAAATTACTCAATGGCCTATACGTAAAACACAATGATTAGTATATATTACTCAATGACCTAAACGTAAAACACAATTAGGAGTATATTACACAATAACCTGAACATAAAACAAAATGATGAGTATATTACACAATAACCTCAATGTAAAACACAATGACAAGTATATACACAGTGAGCTGAACGTAAAACACAATGACGAGTATATTGCATAGTGACCTGAACGTAAAACACAATAATGAGTATATTGCATAGTGACCTGAACGTAAAGAACAATGACGAGTATATTTTGCACAATGACCAAAACGTAAAAGACAATGATGAGTATATTACACAATGACCGGAACGTAAACATATTGATGATTATATTACACAATGAGCTAAACATAACATAATGACTAAAATGTATTTTTCAAAATTAAGCTAATTTATGTTTTTTTTTAAATTACGAGTTTTTTAAAAACACAATGGTTAAATACACAATAATGTACTTATAATACATACAACATAAAAAAAATATATAAAATCAATTTATTTAATGCATAAAAATAATAACAAAATAACATACTATAATATAAAAAATAAAACACAATAATACAAACATATTATACAATGACATGAGACATTAAACAAATGACTAAAATACTCTTTTAAAAAAATTAGTGAAATGCCACTTGTCAACTACATAATCCTTCTCACACTTCTCCCCAATCAAATCATTTATACTAGAACCTAATCCTATATATGCACACACACAAATATCTATATACATATATACGTACACATCTATACATATACATGCATATACATATACATATTATTATATAAATACATATTTGTATATATATTGTGTGTGTGTGTATATACACAGGGTAAGGATAGGTTGTTTACCCCACCTAATTGCGTTAACCCATTAACTTTAGTAAATCACAAACAAATCTTTTAAAAAAAAAATTCATGGCCTTTATTATACAAATATGGGGGACTTTCTTTTTTGTGTTTTTGTAAAGTCACAAGCATTTAAAATTAAATCAGTGTAAGTTTGCGTTACACTGCAATATTTATTTACAATTACGTCACTTACACCAACGTAAGATCCTAAACGGTGATAAATTTGCACAACACATAAAATTAGACATTCTCGTACATGTATAATGAAGATCATGAAAAAAACCAAAGATTTGGCTTAATCTTGTCAGGGTTAAACGGGTTTCGTCAATAACTGTGGGTGCCTATTTGAGCCAATCCTAAAACACATACATACATACATACATACATATACACAGTGATGTATAAATGGAAACCCCTTGAGTTGAAAAAAATTAAAAATCATACGCCAAAATTTTTTTTTTTATGTTTTTTATAGTTTTGTAATATTAATACGGTCATTTTTATAAAAAATTATAAAAAAGCGCCGACTAGAATCTAAAAAAA